>OU342741.1:144499244-145024061 GCA_910589775.1 Avena eriantha | reverse complement strand
TTCCCAATGACCACACATGGACCCACCAGTGTCATTGCATGTGTGTTCTTCTCACAAACCACACATGGATCCACCGATGTCATTGCATGTCTGCTCTTCTCACAGACCACACATGGACCCACCAGTGTCATTGCATGTGTATTCTTCTCACAGACCATATCATGAAACACACCCAGTGTCATTGCATGTGTGTTCTTCCCTTGAACCACACATGGATCCACCGGTGTCATTGCATGTCTGCTCTTCCCACAGACCACACATGGATCCACCAGTGTCATCGCATGTGTGTTCTTCCCATGAACCACACATGGATCCACCAGTGTCATTGCATGTCTGCTCTTTTCACGAACCACATCTAGAGTCGTTGGATGTGTGTTCTTCTCAGAGACCACATATCACCAGTTTCATTGCATGTATGTGCTTCCCAAAGACCACACATGGAACCACCAGTGTCATTGCATGTGTGTTCTTCCCACAAACCACACATGGATCCACCAGTGTCGTTGCATGTGTGTTCTTCCCATGAAGCACACATGGATCCACCAGTGTCATTGCATGTGTGTTCTTCTCACAAACCATATCATGAACCACACCCAGTGTCATTGCATGTGTGTTCTTCTCACATACTAGAAATGGATCCACCAGTGTCATCGCATGTGTGTTCTTTTCACAAAAAAAATCATGAACCACACCCAGTGTCATTGCAAGTGTGTTCTTCCCGTGAACCACACATGGATCCACTAGAGTCATTGCATGTCTGCTCTTCTCATGAACCACACATGGATCCACCTAGTTTCATCGCATGTGTGTTCTTCCCATGAACCACACATGGATCCACCAGTGTCATTGCATGTCTGCTCTTTTCATGGACTACAGCTAGAGTCATTGGATGTGTGTTCTTCTCACAGACCACACATGGATCCAGTGTCATTGCATGTGTGTTATTCCCAAAGACCACACATTGATCCACCAGTTTCATTGCATGTGTCTTCTTCTCACAAACCATATCATGAACCACACCCAGTGTCATTGCATGTGTGTTCTTCTCACAGAGCACACATGGATCCACCAGTGTCATTGCATGTGTGTTCTTCTCACAGACCATATCATGAACCACACCTAGTGTCATTGCATGTGTGTTCTTTCCATGAACCACACATGGATCCACTAGTGTCATTGCATGTCTGCTCTTCTCATGAACCACACATGGATCCACCCAATGTCATCGCATGTGTGTTCTTCCCATGAACCACACATGGATCCACCAGTGTCATTGCATGTCTGCACTTTTCATGAACCACAGCTAGAGCCATTGGATGTGTGTTCTTCTCACAGACCACGCATGGATCTAGTGTCATTGTATGTGTGTTCTTCCCAAAGACCACACATGGATCCACCAGTGTCATTGCATGCGTGTTCTTCTCACAAACCATATCATGAACCACACCCAGTGTCATTGCATGTGTGTTCTTCTCACAAACCACACATGGATCCACCAGTGTCATTGCATGTGTGTTCTTCTCACAGACCATATCATGAACCACACCTAGTGTCATTGCATGCGTGTTCTTCCCATGAACCACACATGCATCCACCGGTGTCATTGCATGTCTGCTCTTTTCATTAACCACACATCACCAGTGTCATTGCATGTGTGTTCTTCCCAAAGACCACACATGGATCCACCAGTGTCATTGCATGTGTGTTCTTCTCACAAACCATATCATGAACCACACCCAGTGTCATTGCATGTGTTTTCTTCGCATGAACCACACATGGATCCACCAGTGTGATTGCATGTCTGCTCTTTTCATGAACCATAGCTAGACTCATTGTATGTCTGTTCTTTTCACAAACCACATATCACCAGAGTCATTGCATGTGTATTCTTCTCACAAACCACACATGGATCCACCCAGTGTCATCGCATGTGTGTTCTTCCCATCAACCACACATGGATCCACCAGTGTCATTGCATGTCTGCTCTTTTCATGAACCACAGCTAGAGTCATTGGATGTGTGTTCTTCTCACAGACCACACATGGATCCACCAGTGTCATTGCATCTGTGTTCTTCTCATAGACCACACATGGATCCACTAGTGTCATTGCATGTCTGCTCTTCTCATGAACCACACATGGATCCACCCAATGTCATCGCATGTGTGTTCTTCCCATGAACCACACATGGATCCACCAGTGTCATTGCATGTCTGCTCTTTTCATGAACCACAGCTAGAGCCATTGGATGTGTGTTCTTCTCACAGACCACACATGGATCTAGTGTCATTGCATGTGTGTTCTTCCCAAAGACCACACATGGATCCACCAGTGTCATTGCATGCGTGTTCTTCTCACAAACCATATCATGAACCACACCCAGTGTCATTGCATGTGTGTTCTTCTCACAAACCACACATGGATCCACCAGTGTCATTGCATGTGTGTTCTTCTCACAGACCATATCATGAACCACACCTAGTGTCATTGCATGCGTGTTCTTCCCATGAACCACACATGCATCCACCGGTGTCATTGCATGTCTGCTCTTTTCATTAACCACACATCACCAGTGTCATTGCATGTGTGTTCTTCCTAAAGACCACACATGGATCCACCAGTGTCATTGCATGTGTGTTCTTCTCACAAACCATATCATGAACCACACCCAGTGTCATTGCATGTGTTTTCTTCGCATGAACCACACATGGATCCACCAGTGTGATTGCATGTCTGCTCTTTTCATGAACCACAGCTAGAGTCATTAGATGTGTGTTCTTCTCACAGACCACATATCACCAGTGTCATTGCATGTGTATTCTTCCCAAAGACCACACATGGATCCACCAGTGTCATTGCATGTGTGTTCTTCTCACAAACCATATCATGAACCACACCTAGTGTCATTGCATGTGTGTTCTTCTCACTAACCATAGCTAGAGTCATTGCATGTCTGTTCTTTTCACAAACCACATATCACCAGAGTCATTGCATGTGTGTTCTTCCCATGAACCACACATGGATCCACCGGTGTCATTGCATGTCTGCTCTTCTCATGAACCACACATGGATCCACCCAGTGTCATCGCATGTGTGTTCTTCACATGAACCACACATGGATCCACCAGTGTCATTGCATGTATGCTCTTTTCATGAACCACAGCTAGAGTCATTGGATGTGTGTTCTTCTCACAGACCACACATGGATCCAGTGTCATTGCATGTGTGTTCTTCCCAAAGACCACACATGGATCCACCAGTGTCATTGCATGTGTGTTCTTCTCACAAACCATATCATGAACCACACCCAGTGTCATTGCATGTGTGTTCTTCTCACAGACCACACATGGATCCACCAGTGACATTGCATGTGTGTTCTTCTCACAAACCATATCATGAACCACACCCAGTGTCATTGCATGTGCGTTCTTCCCACGAACCACACATGGATCCACCAGTGTCATTGCATGTCCACTCTTCTCATGAACCACACATGGATCCACCTAGTGTCATCGCATGTGTGTTCTTCCCATGAACCACACATGGATCCACCAGTGTCATTGCATGTCTGCTCTTTTCATGAACCACAGCTAGAATCATTGGATGTGTGTTCTTCTCACAGACCACATATCACCAGTGTCATTGCATGTGTGTTCTTCCCAAAGACCACACATGGATCCACCAGTGTTATTGCATGTGTGTTCTTCTCACAAACCATATCATGAACCACACCTAGTGTCATTGCATGTGTGTTCTTCTCACAGACCACACATGGATCCACCAGTGTCATTGCATGTGTGTTCTTCTCACAGACCATATCATGAACCACACCTTGTGTCATTGCATGTGTGTTCTTCCCATGAACCACACATGGATCCACCGGTGTCATTGCATGTCTGCTCTTTTCATTAACCACAGCTAGAGTCATTGCATGTGTGTTCTTCGCACAAAACACATATCACCAGAGTCATTGCATGTGTGTTCTTCCCACAAACCACATATCACCGGTGTCATTGCATGTCTGCTCTTCTCATTAACCACAGCTAGATCCACCCGTGTCATTGGATGCATGTTCTTTTCATAAACCGCATATGGATACTAATTAAGCTTAGGAGAGCCCTAACCTTAGCGTTAGACCGAGTCTTCTAGAAGGCACGCCCTAACACAGTTGTTCTGCTTGTCGATTGTTACATACCGTCCGATCGGGCGCTTGGACGATTGGGATGGTTTTCGTGAGATCGATCCGCGAGTAGTCTGTTCTGCGGCATGATTGGCCACGCTTGCTCTGGACAAATTGGCAACACCGGGGGATCCCCTGTTGCGAGTGTCACGACTCACCAGTTGAGCGGGACGTATCCCAGTGTCATGTCCCCATTACTTCTCTTCCTCCCTGTACTTCTCTTCCTTCCCCTCGAAGCCACATTCCCCACTTCACTCCCATCCTGCCGTAGCCGCAAGCCGACGGTGCCGCCATCCCAATCCCCTCTCCGGCAGCCACCACCACCCCCTCCCCTCTCGCCATGGGTTCAAGGGGAGACGACGAGGAAACACGTCGTGACGACAGGGACGGTGATTTCGATGTGAGTCATCTCATCTATATCTCTATCATCCGTGGCCAGTTATCTATTTTTTGAGCTAGATCTACTCCGTTTACTCATGCGCGTATGATGTGTTAGGCCAACCGGACGATGTATGGCGCCGACTATCACGGTTTAGCGGATGAAGACAGTCCTCTGCTATGTAAACATGGATATCTGCCCGCTAAATTTGTAGCGTTCGAAGGACGAAACACAAGCAGGAGGTTTCTACGGTGTCAAGGACATCGTGCAATGATGTGAGGCGAAAGTTGCGGTGTTGTCAAATGGGTAGATCCAGAGTGGCCCAAATCGATGCAGAAAACGTTGGACAAACTATGGGAAATGACTGTTGAGTTGAAAGAATCCGCATTCAGCTCACTTCTTGACAGTGTTGAGATGAAGCTATGGGAACCAGTTGACACGACCAAGCATAAGCGAGATCTCATGGGGGTGGAAGACAAGGTTAGCAAAGTCGAGAAGGAGAGGGACGCGGCGTTAGCCCTGAAGGCTAAAGCAGAGCAAGAACTAACTCAAGCAAGGAAGGATCTTCACCAGGCCAAAGTCCTGCAGTTCACAACTATGAGTATTGACAAGTGCATGAGGAAAGATGCAAAGAAACAATTGAAGATGTGCAAGGAAGATGCTAAAAGGAAGGAGCAGACGATTCGATCCTTGCTCTCGCAGGAAGATGCGCATAAGGCTAAGATTAGGAAGATCAAGGAGATGTGTGTTAACTAGTTCTATTTAGCTTAAGCCCTGTGCCTTTTTTAAGTTGCAATAGTTGTACTTGTTGACCTATCGGTCTGAACTATTGGCCCCGGAGTCCTGGGAGTTAAAAATTGGTCGCTCGTTAATCTGTCTTAATGCTGCATTACTTCCTTTTGTCTGACCAATGCCCCTTGGATATTCCGCCCGTCGCTTCGTCGTCCTCGTGTACAAATAGGAGGCGCCACAGCTCATCGCTTCGTCGCCCATACCCTCGCCCTCTCCAATCTCCACCGTGCCATCCAGCCCCTCGCTCCCTCTCCAATCTCCACCGCGCCGCCATGGAGATGCCCTCGCTGAACTTCTACGAGGCGGTGATGTTCTCGCACTTCGACATCCTTGCGCCGCCGGCCGCGACAGTGCCCCACGGATGGCGCATCAGCTATACGGGGGTGCCGGTGGCTCCGCTCCTCTTCCCCGGCAGAGCCGTGATGGAGGACAAAATCGCGGCGCGCCGCCTCCAGATGCCCGCATGGAAGAGGGCGCTGCCCCGGTACACGGTGGCCAGCCCGTACTGGCCGGCGCAGTTCAAGAAGGAGCGGAAGGCCAAGATTGGCAACCGCATCGTTTACGGGCGAGTGTGCATCGGGATCTCCGCAACCGAGAAGGGCGGGAGAGGTTCTGGTCCGTCCCTGGACGGGCCAAGTTCACTGTCATCGCCACCGCTCACCGTGAAGAGGTGCTCCGTCTCGCGTACAATGCGGAAAATCATGGAGGTTTTGTCCGACAAAGACGAGGAAGCCGGCGGCTCGGAGGACAGCGGCAACGGAAGTGAAATTGTTGACTAGTTGGTTGAATTAATGTAGGATGTGAAATTGCGCCTTTGTTTATTAGAATTTGTGGTTGAATTAATGAAATGCCTCGATTTAGATCTCTGTCTCGATTAATTTGTGGAAGAATTTGTGATTTAGATCAGTTTCTGCCTCGATTTAGATCTCTGTCCCGGATTGGGAATGTAACCGTGGACCAAAGACACCTTTTCTACTAGTGTATTCTGACACTAGTGGTTTGTTTAAACGTAATCTACGTGGATTGTGCCGCATGCAAATGGCACAACCACAATTTATAAAGTGGAAGCACGTACACCCGGTTACTGGAGATCCGGGAGCTTCACCAGATGCAGGGGTTGCAGGAGCAGAGAGGCGGTGAGATAGACGGGCTCAAGATTAGGCCAGAATGTGGTACCCATTTCCTCCTCATCTAGGCATTATCGGTGAGAACATTGCTATTTATGTTGTCACGTCGTTGTGCAGCATCTGAAATAAGTTGCTGCTTCGTGGAGTGTGGCAGCTTAAATAATTTATTTATATTCCACTTACATTTCGTCGTATTTGGAGACCTCCTGCCCCTCAGCAATCGTGGAACCGGTGGATCATTGTTTTCAGATAGCAGTGGCACAATCACAATTTCGGATTGAACTACTGACTCGGGCGTTTCCAAACCCTAAGTCGCGGTACATTTTACTCAGAGAACATGGGTAGATTGTTTCGCCCAGCAACGTGCCACACACAGAGCGATCAGAATTTAACAGAATTACATATATAGGTTCAAGTTCAACACATTACTATGCATCTTCATTGCCAGCAGCCTTCTTCCGCAGCCTGGGTGCCAAGCGTTCACGTCCAATGGCTTCTTCATTTTCTGCCTTATTCCTCTTCCTCGGTGCCAATTTTCTTAGCTTCACCTACTCTGCATCGCCGGGACAATGGGCACCAGAATTGTGTCCAGCATCATCTTTCCACTTGTTTTTAATTTCTTCGGGCAGCAAAATCACTGACCCGGCAGTCATGTTTCTAACCTTTCGGCGCTTCCTGTCAAAGAAACAAGACTGTTGCATAACTGGCTAATATCTACAAAGTAAATAAAACAAAAATTACAATTCAGCACAAACATGTGAACCCCAAGCGACCTTTGCTTACCAGGAGCTAATTGGGTTTGAGCAACCACCCTGTCCAAGAATAGAAGGGCGACTCCCAGTTGCAGCAGCTTCCACATCCAGTACATGACATTTCAGGTCAAACATGGCAGCCGAAACATACCTTTTCATCAACCCAATTAGCTAACCGTCACACGTTATAGGAACCATGATGCCACGTTCATCCATGAAGCTGAACTTTGCTGTCTTCTTCGGCCATAATTCAACATGATTACGCAGAGCAGAAACCATACTAGATATAGTGCAGATCTGTACAGGCGCTTCTTCCATCGTGAAACAATGGCTTCCATACCACTTGCCATTAGAGTCATACCTGTAGAGGACTACCGTAACCAGGTAAGGGGGGTCCGCGCAGATCCCACTTGACAGAAAACTATGGACAAAATATGTTTGTCAGTGTTGGGCTAACAAAAAATTTGAGGTTCAGTAGCCAGCTAGAAGTTGTGATTAGTGCGAATAGCAAAGAGAAGGGTAGCTCACCCGCTTGTAGACAGAACTTCTTCTTTCTTGATAGTAGGATCTGCCATCCTCTGAGCTGCTCGGATCGTCGGCGGCGAAGGTGGGCTAGAGCCTCGCAACGGCGGCAACGGCATGCGCCATTGGAGCTCGGGATCAGCGACTGGGCGCAGCATCTGGCCGCAGCAACTTGGCATCAGAAGTCAAATGTCCGAAGGGATCGTCCTGCCTGGAGGGTGGATTCCGACGCTGCCGGTACTAGGGGAAAGCTGGGAATGGATTTGTGAAATTGGTCAACGCATCCGATCCACTTAGATGCTCGATTTGCCTAACAGGTTGCCGTGTTGGCGCCCGCGTCATGGACAAATGACCGACATGTGGGTCCTGACCATCTACTTCACGGGGCGGTTTAACGGAATGTTTGAATTTGGCAGGAGTGAGATGAGTTTGCCTCAAAATGGCCCCTCTCAGTAGTTGGCGGCCCAACTTTTCAAAACGCGGTAATTTCAGGCAACTTAGGTACCGCCATGCGTTGGCCTGCGAACTTTATTACCGCAGACGAACAACCCCCCTTTCGTGGTGGCTCTAGAAACAGATGAATTCTCCTAGCCACGGCTTCGGCTCGGCCTTCCCGGCCACAGGAATCCGCTAGTTCCCCTTCGTGAGTATCCCAATGTCTTGGAAGGATTTCAAGATCGAGGCGGAGAACTTGGACTTTCCCCACAGATCTGTCATGGGTGCCATCGTGAAGGGAGTCGCTCAGTCTGGAAATTCCAGATCAGGAGTAGTTCTGGGAGACTGAGGATGCGAGGAGGCGGAGAAATGAGAGGAAAGATCCGCATTTACCTCCACCACTCTCCTTATCAAGCAGCTTTACCCGGCAATTTCGAGGTAGCCATTACCTCACGGTAATATTGCCAAAAGGTACCGTTGAAGCTACTTAACTACTAGTTTGACCAAACTAACGGTGCAACTTTGGCTAAATTGGTCACTTGACACGCTTGTTTACTCGCCCATTCCAATCGTCTAGGCGAGGCAAATCGATCATTTCCTTACTCGACAAAGATGCGACTGAAGACACACATGAGAGACTTCTCCCTTCATTGGAGGATTTTGCCACCGATTCGACTGGGCGTTCACCTGGACTTGCCTTGATGGGGATATGGCAAAGGGGGCATGCCTAGCAGGACATTCTGATTGGGCCGAAGGGCATGTGAGTGCGCCTGGAGGACGGAGACTAGACTATGATGGAAGGAGAAGCCCGGCGACTAGAGGCCCAGAAGCGTAACAGAAGCCCAGTCGGATTAGGTCAAAACCTCTGAATCCTTATCTTGTTTGGTGGTAGCTTGTAAACCCTAGTGAGGTGCCTCATATATAAACCTCCCTAGGGTATCCTAAGGACTCACGTTCCATCATACACCCCCTCAAGCGACTCGTTGCTTAGACGCCTAGCTCGCCACCCTTGTAACTCGCTCTCCAATAAACCAATCTAGCAGGAGTAGGTCTTTACGCTCTAGGGGGCCGAACCTGGATAAACCCATGTGCATCCGCCCCCATCTCGCACTGCAGATGGCCGCCAACTCTTCCTCACTAAACAATCAATCGCTGCCAGTGACAGCGACTGCCGTGGCCATTTCCACGACAGTGGCGCCCACCGTGGGGTATAGTGGGACCGGCCTGAGTTCTGCAGCGAGACCCTACTCATCGATCGATCGGCCGCTCGCCACCGGTTGCATGATCACCATCGGCGGGATCTTATAGATCCTGCCCAGCAGCTACATCTCGGCGTCATGCTCGATCACTCACGGCGCGGTGATGTCGGTCGGCTCCATCAACCTCTTCGTCGGCTTCACCGGAGTGGTCGACCCAGCCGCAACGGTGATTGTCGGTGGATCGCCGACGCGCCGCGATCTGCTCTCGGAGGAGCATGTCCGCTCCACCAGGAGCCTCGTCACCGAGTACGACTCGGTCGCCAGCGACGCGGCCGAGACTAACGCCGCCACCAACGACGACGCCCTAAACGACAACGCCGACTCCGCGACCCCTGCCTCGGTCGACAGATCCATCACCGCCGCATCACGGGAGGACTCCATTACGCGAGTCTCCAACCCCAAGGACTTCAAGGACTCCTCCATCCTGGGGATCTTCAACTCCGATTCCGGATCAGAGTCCTTCGAGGATTTTCGTGTCAGATCCAATTGCTTCAACGCGATCTACATGGCGGGCAGCACGACCGCCCCACCAAATCCGTTCGCCATGCCGATCCCGTCGATTACGACAGCCACAGAGGTCGAGGAAGCCCGCCCTGCGACTTGCGAAGGCGCAACGCAACGAACTCGCCGAGCGCGAGAAATACCGCCTCGAGCGGGAAACAGCGTGGGAGCTATCGCTCTATATCAAGCGCCGCATCAGGACCCGCCTGAACTCAAAGTCTAGGGCCGCGTCCTGAACTTCAACGATGAAAGCGACCCCGCACACGCCACCGAGCGCGAATACTGCGAGAATGCGCCGCCAGGCGGAAGCAACCCCGCGAGACCACCACCTGGCGCACCGGCGACCGGGGCCCCTCCACCACCCATAGGCCGTGCGCCCCCGCCAGACCAACCGCGGATCATCATCTCGCCTGAAGCCCGCGACGCCAACGGGCTACTATTATACTCCACCCCGATGGACAACGTCGTCGATCGCCAACCTCGACGTCCAAGGCGATGGCGCACTACAGATCCAGTACGCCAAGGCCCTACTCGTCAGGGCCGTCGAGCAACAAGCTGCGGGAGTCGACCTGCGGGGGCGAATGTACCCCCGCTCATCAGCGAGCTGGGCAGCATCAAGCGGCCACCCCACTGTGGCCAACGCATTAATTTGCCCACCACCGCAGCCCCTAGCGAACCAACCTCGGGCCGCCAATCCCGCGCAGTCCACCAACGAGCCGCGACCGGTGAATAACACGGTCGCCGCCAACGGGCAGCTCCTCGACGGCCAGACGAACATCATCAACAACCAGGCATGGCGGTCGCGCCAGCCCAACGACCTGAGGCACACCCTCACCAACCGCGGCGACCCGGAACCAAGAGGCTCGCTAAGTCGACGGGCCGCAATGCTTCGGGCCAATGATCCGCGGGGAAAAATACCCCGCCAACTTCAAGGCCCCCAAGGAGATCGAAAAATATGACCCGACGTACGATCCCGCTGTCTGGCTGGACACATACCTCGTGGCAATGGGAATCGCAGGCCACACTGACCTGCTCGTCGCTCGCTACCTCCCCCTGATGATGGAGGGTGTGATCCGGCAATGGATCAACACGCTCCCCGCCGACAGCATCGATTCCTGCGAAGAAATGCGGGATGCCTTCGTTAGGCACTTCGAGGGCTCCTACACCCGCGCCACCACCATAGAGGATCTGGAGCGATGCATCCAGGGACAACACGAGTCGACTCGCCGCTGGATACAAAGATGGCAAGCACTATGGATCAACGCCTCCGGCATCCACCCAGACACGGCGATACATTGCTTCAAGAACGCGTGCCGGTATGAACCTCTAGTCGCTAAGATCAAGAGGGTCTACCGGACGCTCGACAACATCCCCGACCTCCTCGAGATCGCCAAGCGCTACGCGGAGGAGGACCCCAACCAAGACTCCGACGACGAGTCGGGAGGAAGACGCCGCACCAGCATCCACGACAGCGGGCGCCTACGCGACATGCGCTACAGCAACACCCGCATCACCGGCAAGCGCCGCACGGACGGGCGAGTCGACTTCGTCGCCAACGCTGGCTACGGCCAGCGTGACTCCAAGAACTACCGCCGCGACAGTAGAAACTACCGCGACAGTGGAAACTACCGCTCCAACAACACAGCAAGGCCGAAATTCGACCCCGCTGCCCTGCATCTACCATAGCTGGGAGGGAAAACCCGCCACCCACACCACCGCTGATGGCCAATCTCTCAAAGAGATTGAGAAGGCGAGACGAGCAAGGGAGGACCCCAACTACAACCCACCTTGGGACAACGGGAGTGGCGGTGGCTTCGGTACCGCCGTCGGCTCGCTACACACCTTCGCTGGACTCGGCACCAAGCGTGAGAAGATGGTGCTCGCCCATGCGGTCGCCGTCAACATGGTGACACAAGTCGACATCCCTCGCTTCCTCAACTGGTCCGAGCAGAGCATCACCTGGAGTCGCCAGAACCATGCGCCAAGGATCGAATACCCTGGTAGTCAGGCCCAAGGTGGCCGACTAATGGCTGCCCAAGACACTAATGGACGGTGGGAGTTCCATCAACATCCTCTACCTAGACACGTTCAAGAGGCTACAGCTCCCAAAAACAACCATTGAGCCAACTCTAACGACCTTCCACGGTATCGTCCCTGGTCGGAAGGCTTACCCGATCGAGAAAGTGACGTGCCAGTCACCTTCGGCACTCTGGCAAAATACCGCACGGAGAGGAACGTGTTCGAGCTGGTGAACTTCCGCAGCCCCTACCACTGCGTCCTGGTTCACCAAGCATTCGCAAAGTTCATGGCGACCCCACACTACGCCTACAACATGATGAAGCTCCCCGGGCCAAGCGCCATCATGACCATCCACGGCGACCCCGACATGGCCGTGGAGTGCGAGGACAAAGGTGCCAAACTCGCCAACGCCGTCATCGCCGTGGAAACTGACCACGCAGAGGAGCTCGCGAAATACGCGGGCAACATCAACAAGGATTACCCCACCATCCTGAAGAAACCAACCGCCGTGAACTCAACGTTCGAGGCGACCATGCACACCCGCACCGTCGAGCTCGTCCCAGGCGACTCTAGCTAGACGGTCACCATCGGGGCGCACATGAGCCCCGCATAGGAAAGCACGCTCATCGGGTTCCTCCGTGAGAACCGCGACATCTTCGCATGGAAGCCATCTGACATGCTAGGTGTCCCGAGGGAACTCGCTGAGCACAAACTCAACGCCGACCCCAAAGTGCGACCAGTAAAGCAGTCGCTATGGCCCTTCAATGAAGAGCGCCATCGAGCAATCACCGAAAAGGTTCAGCGCCGCCTAGCCGCAGGCTTCATCGGACCAATCAACTACTCCAAGTGGCTGGCAAACCCAGTCCTGGTTCTAAAAAAGAACAACACATGGAGAATGTGTATCGACTACACCAACTTCAACAGTGCCTGTCCGAAGGAGGAGTTCGTCCTACCGCGCATCGATCAAATCATCGACTCGACCGCGGGATCGGAGTCGCTGTGCTTCCTCGACGCTTACTCTGGTTATAACCAGATCAAGATGGCGGTTGAGGACGAGCAGAAGATGGTGTTCATTACGCCATTCGGCGCTTTCTGCTAAATGGCCATGACGTTCGGCCTCAAGAACGCAGGCGCTACATATCAAAGATGCATCCAGGAGTGCCTAGCAAGCCAAATTGGCTGCAACATTCACGTCTACATCGACGACGTGGTGGTAAAATCCACCCGCCAGGACGACCTGCTCGCCGACCTAGCCGAAACCTTCGCAAACCTGCGGAGATACAACATCATGCTGAACCCCAGAAAATGCACCTTCGGCGTCCCCACCGGACAACTCCTGGGATATGTAGTCTCCAAGCGAGGCATCGAAGCCAACCCCACCAAGATCGACACCATCGCGTGACTCGGGAAACCCGAGTGCCTGCGCGACATCCAGAAGTTGGCAGGATGAGTCGCGGCCCTTAGTCGCTTCATCCCCCGACTAGGCGAGAAGGCAATCCCCCTCTACCGCCTGATGCGCAAGAACCCCATGTTCCAATGGGACACGGAGGCCGACGACGCGTGGCCCCACTACTCGCTGCTCCACTCGATAAAGAGCCAATGCTTGTCTACGTCGCGGCCTCTACTCGAGTCGTCAGCGGCGTCATGGTCATTGAGCAACTGGAAGAGGGCAAGGAGCGCCTCATACAGTGCCCTGTCTACTACATCAGCGAAGTCCTAATGGACTCACGACAGCGCTACTCGCAATACCAAAAACTGCTGTACGCGGTATTCCGAGCACAGCGGCGACTCACACACTACTTCCAGGATCACCCAATCACGGTGGTCTCCTTCGCGCCCCTGCAAGACATCATACGCAATCGCGAGGCGACCGGGCGAGTCGCCAAGTGGGCCGTCGAAATCGGCATCCACAACAACAAATACGAGCCCCGCAAAGGGATCAAGTCACAAGCCCTGGCTGATTTCCTTGCAGACTGGGAAGAAGCACAACAGCCAGAGAAGCTCCCATACCTCCACTACTGGTCGCTCCAGTTTGATGGCTCCAAGCATGCCGACGGCGTAGGGGCTAGGGTCATACTGACCTCTCCAAAAGGAGACAAGCTCCGTTACGTGCTCCACCTCAACTTCAAGCCCTGTACCAACAACATGGTAGAATACGAGGCCCTCCTTCACAGCATGAGAGCTTCCAAGGAGATGAACATCAACTGCCTATGATGCTATGGCGACTCTAACCTAGTCACCGGCCAAGTCGCTGGGACGTGCGACGTTGTCTCCCCAACAATGATCGCATACCGCCAAGCTGTCGACCAGTTGGGAGGACACTTCAACGGCTAATCCGTCGAGCGGATCGACAGGCGCAAAAACAAGGAGGTAGACGCCCTCTCCCGCATCGGATCGACCCGACAAGCGCCACCAGTAGGTGTCTTCCTCAACATCATCCACAAACCGTCGGTCAGCCCACCAAAAGAGATCGACGTCGGGATACCACCACAACCAGAACCGGCCTTAGTCGCCATGGTTGTGGAACCTAGCGACTGGACATCACCATACGTCGCCTTCTTGGAGCACAAAATCCTACCAAGCAATGAGACGGAGGCGCGAATGATCGTGCACCGCTGCAAATCCATCGTCATCATCAATGGAGAGCTCCACAGACGCAGCATGACCGGCGTGTTCCAGCGCTGCGTACAGCCAGAAGAAGGCCACAAGATCCTCTAGGACATTCATGCCGGCGACTGCGGCCATCACGCTGGCGCCAAGTCGCTAGTCGCCAAGGCCATGTGGTACGGTTTCTACTGGCTCACTGCACACGCCGACGCCACCAATATCGTCCAACGGTGCATCGGGTGCCAGAAGTACGCCCACCAGACGCACCTCCCTACCTCGACACTCAAGACCATCCCCATCACATGGCCATTCGCCGTATGGGGCATGGACATGGTGGGCCCATTCAAGAAGGCCCCGTCTGGCTTCACTCACCTCCTGGTCGCTGTGGAAAAGTTCACCAAATGGGTCGAGGCCAAGCCAATAAAAAGTGCGACGGCAAGACGGCCACCAAGTTCTTACGTGAGCTCATCTACCGGTACGACTACCCACACAACATCATAACAGACAACGGCACCAACTTCGAGGGGCCATGGTGGAATTTTGTGAAGAACATGGCATACGACTCGACCTCGCATCAGTCGCCCACCTGGAGTCAAATGGCAGAGCAGAGCGCGCCAACCAGAGCGTCCTCTACAGGCTCAAGCCGCGACTCCAGGTGCCCCTCGAGCGCACCCTAGGATTCTGGGTCGACGAGCTCCCCTCTGTGATATGGGGGATCCACACCTCCGTCAATCGCTCCACCGGGTTCATGCCCTTCTTCATGGTGTATGGCGCCGAGGCCGTAATGCCAACTGATCTGGAGCACGACTCACCTCGAGTCGCCAACTACATCGAAGCGACCAACAAGGTTTCCCACCAAGACATCATCCATCACCTCGACGAGGCACGCGACATGGCTCGCTCCCGCACCACCATATACCAGCAAGGACTCCGCCGCTACCACAGCCGCCGAGTGCGAACTCGCACCTTCCAGGAAGGCGACCTGGTCCTACGACTGGTACAAGACAAAAAAGGCATGCACAAACTCTACCCCCATGGGAGGGGCCATTCGCCATAGGTCGAGTCCTTGGCAATGACGCCTACTATCTCATCGACATACGGGGTGATGGCCAGCTCGAGGTCGGGAGGCCATGGAATATAAACCTCCTCCAAAAGTTCTATACTTAGAACCTCACATTGTACTCTGCTGGCATATATAATGAAATTCATCTGGATAGCACAAATTGTGTCCACTCGTCATATTCTTGTGCCACTCGCACTCGTACATATTAGCAATACGCTACTTACGAAAGTCAACCTCTGGCTGAGCGACCGACATGGCTAAGTAGTGCGGCACAAGGGCACCGGAAATATTCGGGCCTTGGGCCGTCCACGAAAACGCCAACTCGGAGTCGCCATTGGAGTCGCCTAGCCTGACTGGCCCACCGGGCCAAGACAACGGATACACGCTTCTCACTGCGACCTGTCCCTCCCATCCTCGTGCAAAGTGACTCGAACAGTTAAGTACCACGCACGGGGACTCTGCAAAACGGGAACCACCACGCGGCTCGGGAACACACCAAGTAAGAGAGCTGCCTTGGACTCGCCAAGCGACTGGCTCTCTGGGCCAGGGGAGGAGACATGTTACAAACTACGCATTCGCAACCTACAATAGGAACATTATCAATATGGTCGAGCACCACGCTCGGGGACTCGCCTACAAATCAGTCCTACTCGCGCTCGGGGACTCGCCACTCAGAAGACGCGAGAGATAAAACAGTGCACAACTAAAACAATACACAAAAGTATACAATCGAGTTATACCCCATTAAAGGGCAGACGCGCTCAGGGACTCGCTCAACCAAACACAAACACACCACATAATCCTAGTCGCAATACGAGTCGATTAAGTCCCCTTGGCATATAGTGCAAAGTACATTACAGCATTCGCCATTTGGCATACACCATAAATTGCACAATTACATTGTTTATTCCACATGCCCTGATGAAGAACCAGCACCACCCCCCTTGACACGAACAAAAGGCTGCCATGGGTTCGTCGGGTACGTCGTCAGCAACTTCGACAATGACGGCTGGAATGGCTGCTCCAACTTCATATCGTGATGCTCCGGCTCGGGGTCGCCAGGCGCCAACACCGTCTCCTGGTACGGCAGCAGATCCCCCATAGCCAAGACCCAATCGGCATAAGGGGCGGCCTTCGCAGTCAACTTCAGCACCTCTGACATCTCCACTGTGCCGGTCGCCGACGGGTAACCACTCGTCACATCGTCAAGGTCGAAGTCATCGGGGAAGTGGGCGGGACCTAAACTCAACGTGGTGGTGGCCCCGCGCCTGAACGCTGAGCGCGCCATCCACTTCACGATGGCAGGAACCTCCTCCAGATAGCGCCACACCTCCGTAAGCCCCCCAGGAATAACTTTGGTGGGGGACATGCCTTGGAGAACCGCTTGGACACACAATGCCGAAGCCGTGGCCGCGTTCACCATGGCAGTCACGCACTGTGAAGAATTGTAGGTCTGCACCACCGGATCGCTCAGGCCTATCCCAGCTGCAAAATCAGGCCTCAGTGAAACTATGAAAACTCCCCAATCAGGGACTCGACAAACAGATCAGGAAAAAACGGAGACTCACCAAGGAGTTTGCGGTAGTTCTCTGTGACATGCTTCTCCAAGGCGGTTTGCTCGTTGTGCAGACCCACGATGATGGAATCCGTGGCTTTGCGTTCTTCCTCAGCCGCAGCAACAGCACCCTTTGCTCGCTGCTCCAAAGAAACTGAGGCCGCTTTTGCCTCCTCCAAGTCTTGGACTAGGGAGGCTATTCGTCCATTCTCCGCGTCTAGCTCGGCGACTGGAACATACCCTTCACAGGCCTTGGAAATCGCAGCCGAGAAACCATCTGAAAGAGAAGCCATCAGCATGATGTACACCACTAGTTCACACCCGACAGAGGAAAAGAAAGAAAAACAGATACTCACCAATAGTTTCCTGAAGCCGCTGGTTCGCCTCTTGTGCTTCGCGTAGATCACGCACCAAGCGCTCTCTCGTGGCCTGCCGATCGGTCGACTCCCTTTGCAACCCCTGCAAACAAACAACACATCTCAGAATTTGACAAAACAAAAACCAAGTCCCCAGAAGCCGAAATTCAGCGACCAAGAACTTGGGGACTGGAGAGTAGAAAGAAGCTCAATTCCTAGCCGCTAAAATTCAGTGACTAGAAATTCGGGGACTGGAGAGTAGAAAAAAGCTCAATTCCTAGCCACTGAAATTCAGCGACTAGGAATTCGGTGACTGGAGAGGAGAAAGAAGTTCAGTTCCTAGCCGCTGAAATTCAGCGACTAGGAACTCTGGGACTGGACATACCTGAATAGCGGCGCCGAGCATCTTGTGAAGTTCTCCGGCGTCAGTCGGCGGGATCATGAAGGAAGTGCGCCCACGATAGGACCCAATGTCCGCATCCACAATCTCTAGACTCTACGGAGACTAGGTGTCCGCCACGCCTTGAAACCCCCTAGCCATGAAGCGCGGGAACATCGCCGACGCTCTGGCGGGGGCACTAGTTGTCGGGGCTGGCGCTTCCTGCACGGACGCAGCCAAGACCGGTTCTGATCACGCTGCCACCACTTCTTCGGCGACTGACGCGGCACCGGGCTCCACGGTGCCGTCCTTGACTACGACGTCGTCGTCGCCCCCTTCTGCATCTTCGTTCCTTCCACGGTCGCCATATCTCCGGCGGCCTTTCTCTTCTTGGGGAGGTCGCCCTCTCCCGTGGGGGCGGCCAGTGGAATATTAGCCACCGAAGGATGGCCAATCTTCTTGGCCCCCGACCTGCATGAGTTCCCACAATCAATATAACGACAACACAAAAAGATCAAGGAGAATCGGGATGAAGAACCAATACTCACTTAGGGACTGGGAGGACATGAAGCCCGGTGCTAATGTGGGCAGGCTTGTCCAACTCGGGGCCCAGCTTGCGAGTGAGCCCCCTCTCGAAGACATCTGAAGCCCACGACACCGCGGGATTCCTCGACGATGAAGCCGCAGTCGCCGAGATCTCCGGCTCCGAAGACGCGACCGCCCTTGATGGCTGCGGCGACTTAGACGTCATCGCCTTAGCTGCCTCTTGGCTTGGAACCCCCGAGACCGTCGGCGCAATCGCCACCAGGGGAACCTCTACCACTACCTCGATGTCCTCGCCCTCCAACCCCTTTGTCGGGATCACATCCTTTGGGGCCTTGTGCGAGACTTCGAGGGAACCTTCATCATCAGAGTTGTCATCTGACTCAAAAACCACCGCCGATCTGGACGGTGACGTTGGCCTCTTCGCTGGTGACTTGGGCTTGCGTGCGAGCTTTGACGGCGTAGCAGTACGCCGGGACGTGTGCTCCTGCGCGACCTCGTCGCCTCCGTCGTGTTTATCCAAACTACGGCTCGCCTCAAACTCACGGTATTTCTGCATACGGGTCTTGCGAGCCACAGGAGCTGGGGGAGGAATCTCCTCCTCCTCCTTGTCGCTGTTGGAAGAGTCTCCCTCGGAGTCTTCCTCTAGTTCCTGGGGAACTTATTCATCGAGCGGAGGGAGACAGCCCTCTAGCACCTAAAAAACCTGAGAGCCACCACGAGTAAAACACCAAACGTGGCGACTAAGAACTGAGGTACGGACATAGCGACTAGGAAGAAAACTTACTGTGGGAGCTTCATTCTTCACAGGAGTGTACGGGGCGAGCCCGACCGCCACGCTCGTGAACTCTACGTCAGTGATCTTTTTCAGGGCGGCCTTGTAGTCCTCGGCCTCCCATGACTCCTTGCTGGTTCAGGAGGGGTCGTGCTTCCCGCTGTATTCATACATCCAATGCGGCCGAGCCGCCAGTGGAACCAGGCGTCGCCCGAGCCAGTAGTTGTAGAGATTGATCGAAATCAACCCCTGGTCCTTCAGCTTCTAGATCTGGTCCATCATTTCCGCGATGGCCAACCGCTAGTCCTTGGGAAGCTTCTTCGGCGCCAACCGACAAGGCTCGCTCCTCTCGGCGATGAACTCGGGAAGCGCCACCTCGCCGGAGGGAGTGGATTCTTTTACGTAGAACCAACTCTTCTTCCATTCGCTGGCGGCCTTCTTCGGTAGGAGGAGCTTGACAAAATTGGCCTTCGGATTAAATTGGAATGTGAGGCCACCTGCGGCCAACATCAAACCACCGGACGCCTCGCGCCCGATGCGGCCGTGGAAGAGCTCCAACTACAACGGGAAATACGGTCTGCAGCCGAGATAGCATTCGTAGAAGGCGACGAAGATCGCTAGCTGCTCGATGTTGTGCGGACCGACATCCGATGGCTTGATCGCATAATATGCGCAGAAGCGGCGGAAGAAGAGTGAAGTGGGGAATCCCAAACCCCTCTCAAGATGGCTGGGGAAGTAGATGAATTCGCCGGGTCGCGGTTTTGGCTCGGTCTCAGAGGAGGGGGAACCCGCCAGTTCCCCTTGTGGAGAACTCTGGCGTCCTCGAAGGACTTGAGCTGGGTTGTGGTGCACTTGCACTTTCCCCAAGAGCCTTTGGGAGGCACCATCGGGTTGGATGTGGAGTCGCATGGTGCAGAAAAGACAAGTCGAAAGGTTGAAGGCAGGGAGATTGGAGACAGAAAAACGAATACGGAAGAATGAAGAATGCGGAGAAGATCTGCAGAGCTGAATCATCACTCCCCATATATGGAAATGTCACCCGCCAAAATCGAGATAGTCGTTACTCACGGTAATTGCGCCGAAGTTACCGTTGGAAATTCCAACGGATAGTTTGACCAGATTTGACGGTCCAACTCCTTCATTTCACCCGCTACCCGCTAGTCTTTTTCACTCGCCAAAATGACGACTTGGTAGTAGTAACATTCATTGGACTGGAGAATGGAAATATGGGGAAATTCTCCTTAGTTCTGATGAAGTCCATCGCCGACTCGACTAGACGCCCGAATTGGGCTCGCCTGCTCCGAACACCAAAGGGACGCCTGCGCCTGCATCAACGATGGCCTCGGGGACTACTGATGGGTATATGCCAAAGGGGGTATGCCCAGCAGGACGTTCCGATTGGGCCGAAGGGCCTATGAGTGCGTCTGGAAGACGGCGACTGGACTATGATGGAAGGAGAAGCCCTGCGACTGGAGGCCCAGAAGCGTAACAGAAGCCTAGTCAGATTAGGTCAAAACCTCTGAATCCTTATCTTGTTCGGTGGTAGCTTGTAAACCCTAGCGAGGTGCCTCACATATAAACCTCCCTAGGGTATCCTAAGGACTCACGTTCCATCATACACCCCCTCAAGCGACTCGCTGCTTAGACGCTGAGCTTGCCACCCTTGTAACTCGCTCTCCAATAAACCAATCTAGCAGGAGTAGGTCTTTACCCTCCGAGGGGCGAACCTGGATAAACCCATGTGCATCCGCCCCCATCTCGCACCACGGATGGTCGCCAACTCTTCCTCACAAAACAATCAATCGCTGCCAGTGACAGCGACTGTCGTGGCCATTTCCACGACACGCCTACTCTGACTACCAATTTGACACCTACGCCAAATCCTTGTCGCACTCGGGGACTACTGATGGGGATATGCCAATCGGGGTATGCCCAGAAGGCCGGTTTGACTGACTCGGGTCCATTGCGAGTGGGCCTGCAGATACAGCAACTGGAACATGATTGAAGAAAAGCCCGGCGACTAGAAGCTGAAGTGTAACACCCTCGAATCGGCCCTATGCATGTTTTAGCCCTTTCCGCCAAACCCGCATAGAAACGATTCAAGGACGCCCACCAGGCACTTTCGTGCGGGTGGAAAACAAAGTAATATTATTACACATTAGTCCTCGATGGGACCCACAGAACAGATATATATACAACATCGACTCATCGAGTCAAGAATACAGATATACAATACAAAGATCCAAAACACCTTGAAATCGATACAGCGTCTGAGTACGGACAAGATGCAAATGGGGCTAAGAGCCTTGAAGAATAACCAATGGCGTCCATTACCCTGCCTAGGCCAAGCCGGAAGGGTAACCCTGCTAACGATGTCAAACTCGAACCTGCTAAACCAAAATGGGTGCCGACAAAGGGCAGAGGAAAAAGAGGAGCGTTAGTACTGAGGCCAGTACACGGCGAGGCTAGAATTCGGCGGCTCTTGCCTACACAGGTATGGTGGACTGAAGCGGCAGCGCAGCGGCACTAAACAACCTATAGAGACTCGGTATCACTGGCGGCTATTAGAGAGGGGTAAGAAAGACCTATCCAGATCCAACCTAATAGTAACACCAAACAAACCCATCCTGGTATTTCCCCCTCGAGACCAAACAAGGAAGTCGGACCAAGGAACTCACACAGTTGGCAATTTTACTCAATTCGTTATAGTTGCAGCAATTACTAATCAGATATAGATAGCATGAGTCATCCTGATAGCATAAGTAGTGGGCAGTTTTAGTTAACATTCTGTTGTAGTTGGAACATTTACTAGTCAGATATAATTGTCCGGAGGAATCCCAAAACCCAGCAGTTGTTGACACTTTTATCACATTCCGTTGGAGTTGCAATACTTACTAGGCAGGTATAGTATGACACAGATCACCACAGATCCACCAGTTGTTGGCATTTTTAATATCCATTCCGTTATAGTGCATCTGATTACTAGTCACATATTAAGTCAAATTTATAGCACTACTTTAGTTATGCTTGTCTATGATCGAGATACTGTGCTCCAAGTCGTCCATAACCGTGGACACGGCTTTCAAAAAGTTTTACCCTGCAGGGGTGCACAAATAGCAACACACTCGATCAACCTCGAAAAAACCAACTCAAAACCCAACGAGGCATTCACGACAAAGTGATCACATGATTCAGAAATATTTCAGGGGGCCACCCCATTAAGCTACCTGCAACGAAGTTGGCTGACTCCAAGATGGACCCAAGGTTTGCGCCAATGGCTGTAAACGACTGGGAACCCGAAAGTGTGACTGGGCTTGTCGATACCGCGAAAACACTCCGCAATCCTAAATAGTACAGGTGCTCCACGCACAATCTTAATTAAAGAAGTAAAGCATGGCATAGGTACAGGATAGTAATAAATGAATCAAGCTCTGGCTCAGGGGGGTCCACGGCCTCCTGGATGTGGATAGTGCGAAAAATCAAGGAACATGTATCAAGTACTCGGGGTCCTACGGGACACAAGTGGGCGTGGAGGAACCAAATAACATCTATTTCCCACCGATGCCTCTGCATTAGTTATATCTAGCATTTTAATAGTTGTATTTAAAGTCATGATCATCTCCACCAATAAGCATCTCCACCAATAAACATCTGCCAGCAAACCAACCACTGTGGTACTCGACAACACAAGATCGCACCTGAGCAAGCAACTACGACTCGCAAGGCCAGCCATCTACCAAACACAGGTAATAGGAGGTGTCCAAGGCAATATAGAGGCTGCACGGAATATATCGGGTATGGAACTAAAGCATCGCAGTACAGATAGCAATAGATCAACAGGAGGAAATAAAGACTATAAATGCAAAATAGGTAGAAGAGGGAGAGATGCTCGCTTGGGAAACACTGCCGAAGGATCATATCTGAAGAACTTGTCGATACTCGCATCAACTCATCGGCCTAGTCCGTGAAGAAGCAAACACTAGAAGAAACACCGGATGCAATATTTAATACTACGGTAGAAGATCTGGCAAGATCATGATATGATGCATGGCATGGCAAGATGCGGTGCAATTAGGCAATATTAAGTGGAACCGTGGTCTTGACAAATGATTATATGGTTCAAGTTTTTTAGAACCCCCGCAATTTAAATGTTAAATTAACAAGGCGAAACAGGGCATTGGTTCGCTACGCCAATTTAAATGGAGTCCGGAATAAGACAAAAGTATCCCGCATAAACACTCCATATTTAATTATGCGGTGAATCAGCATAATGCCCCCAACCCACATGATATGCATGCGAGATGAACACTTAATATGCAACAATTCATGTATATGTCAATTTATAAAATAGGGCTCGGATAAAGGGGTCACACATTAGGGGCGAAGGTCTTGGTTCCGGGGGTTCGGGGTTCGACAGGGGCTTCGGATCCGTGAAGGAGATCATGGCATTCCGAGGAGAAGATCTGGGCGTGCCGAGGGTTCGGTCTTCGAATTCCCGGGAAGGAGGTCTTGCGGCCATGAAGGAGTACTTGGAGTTCCGAGTCGGCAGCCTTTGGAGGATCTTGGCAAATATTCGGAGCAAAGATCTTCACGTGCTTCGGTACTCTTCGGGTAGCATCGCGTAACTTCGCACGGTCGTCATCCACGCCACAACCCACTCGTAGATCATCCTGACAGATCTTAGGGCCACTATGCCATCACGGGTACTTCACACTAACAAGACAGCGAGCAGATGACACAAGGATAAAACACAAAACAAGATCAAAGTACTGTGAGGCAACATGTCCTGACCAAACATTTTCTCAAACACCATGTGGGGAACTAGTTCGTTGACTGCAGGGGCAGCGACAGTTCGTTGCAGGGCCGGCACGCCTGCTGCGGGGGTGGCGAGGTGGACGAGGTGCCAAGGGCGACGTGGCGCTCCGGCGGGGACAGCAAGGGTGATGCAACCCGGGGTCGCGCCGGCGTTCAGGCGGAGGAGGCGGAGCCGAGCCAGGGTCGTCCATGGGGGCTTGCTGCAGGCGGCCGGACAGAGGACCGAGCGGCGGTTCGGCGAGGAGCTTGACGAAGATGGGGCATGGGCGGCACCGCACGGAGCAAAGGTCGCGGCGAGGAGGCGACGTAGAGGATGGCGGCGGGGCGCTCGCTGAGTAGATGTGGGGCGACGGGGTCGCGGGGGCGAGGCTAGTGGTGGTTGAGGCCGGCGCAGAGCTTGGTGGGGCCGAGGTGGAGAGGACCCAGGGCGAGCGAGGGAGGAGGTCAGCGAGGAACCGACGGCGCGTCGCGGTTGGAGGCCACTGGGGAAGCTCGAGAGGGCGGTTGCAGGGAGGCGGAGGAAGACGCAGAGGGTGGCGGGGAAGGTCGGCGAGGCGGGGGCCCGTGGCGGCGCGGTGGGAAAGCTCGGGGCCAGCGGACAGAGCCTCGCGGGGAAGAGGAGGTGGACGGCGAGGCCGGGCCGACGAGGGGCATGGGTGGAGCGCTGGGCACCCTGGCGGGGCTCCTGGACGACGATGCGCTCGGGGCGGCGGCGGTCGATCCGTGGCGGCGGCGGAGCGAGGCCGGCAGGGAGAGGCGGCCGGGGGTTGGTGGCCGCGACACGAGGAAGGAGGAGGCGCGGGGAAGGCCTAGCGGCAGCGGAGGAGACAGAGGGTAGGAGGTGGCGGCCGACGGCGGCTGGAGGAGAGCAGAGGCGGGCGGCTCGAGCGGGGAAGGGAGAACATGTGGCACGGGCGTGAGCAGGGTGGGGATCCAGGTGAGCGGGCAGTTGGTGGGGATGAGGGATATAGGTGGGGCCAGGGACAGCAAGGCTGGGAGTTGGTGGGGCGTGCGGTCTGGGCGACGGGCAGCACGCATGGGAGTGCATGTGCGTGGCATGGGTTTGGACGGGGCAGGGGCCAGGGATGAGGTGGCGAGTGTGAGGGGAGCTGGCGGCTGGTGGTTGGCTGGAGTGAGGTGGAGGTGTGAGGTGGAGGGAGGGATTGGTCAGGGTGAGGTGGAGGGAGGCTGGGTAGGATAGGATTGGGTAGAATTAGGATTAGATATTTTTGACTAGGGTTTGGAGGTGGCCAGCCGGGCTTTCGGGCCTAGCGGGCTGCCTCCCAAAAATAAATTAAATATTTTACTTGTTTAAAACGGGGCGTTTGAAATCTGTTTGTAGACGAAACAAAATATTCTAGAGACCCGGGTTTTAATTTGAATAAAGACGGGAATATTTAGAAAACAAAACTAGGCGTTTCGAAAATAGTTTAGACAAAAACCATGCATGATGACATGATGATGCTCAAATGCAATGTGGCATGATGACATGAGCATGCGGTCATGATGATGCAATGCAAAAAAACACAGCGATTTTCTAGTAGTGGTTTTGCGGGGCGCCACATGAAGGCCCAAGATCCTAGATAGGCCCTGTCGGATTAGGTCAAATCCTCGGAAACCTGAACTGATTCAGTTGTAATCCTGTAAACCCTAGCGAGGTACCCCTATATAAACCTCCCTAGGGTGCTCTGTATACTTACGTGTTATTAGCTACCCCCATCCAAGCGACTCACTACCTAGCCGCCGATCTCGCCCACCTTCTAATTCACTCGCCAATAATACAATCAAGCAGAAAGTAGGTCTTTACCCTTAGGGGGCCGAACCTGGGTAAATCCCTTGTCTTTGCTCCCAATCTCGCACCGCAGATGGCGACTCGCTCTTGCCCCCAATCAATTCAATCGCTACCCCTGGTAGCGACTGTCGTGGTCATTCCCACGACATCTTGCGTCCCCAACTCCATCGAGTGGTTATGAAGCACAAGGTGTTGAATGTAAGTAAAATAAAATAACAATGCGATAAAATAAATAACAATGCAATAATGTAAACAAAATCTATTATGTAACTAATGCAATAAAGTAAAGTTGTTTTGGGGTTTTGGTTGTAGATGCAAGAAAGTAAATATGTTTCTGTATTTTTGGATTTAATTAATGCTAAAATTAAATGACACTTGCAAGCGTTGGAAAGGTGTTTCTTATGATTAAAATTGGACCAGGTTTCATGGGTTCAGTTGTCTACTCTCTCATAAAGTTGTGGCGGCATTAAGCACAAGATAGATGACCGAAACAATGACATGATTTTATTATGTTGCTTGGTAATATTCATATGGGCATCACGCCCTAACATAAAGATGATACTACACATCTTGCTTATACTCCACTAGAAAGGAATAACATTCAAGAAATCTAGTATTGAGAATTAAGGAGTACAACCTTAGATACTTTAACATGATGGTGAACAAAAAGTATGCTACCACTTAGACATATTACAAAATAACATGGTCTATGAATGTCAACTTAGAATTCTTAGCTGTCATTAAGAAATATAGCACATGCATTCTTTTTATCGCTAGTGAGGTAACTATGGATTGGTAAAATGCCATAGATGGTCATGAAATTGCTGTCACAATTCACTACTACTATCAAGTTACTCCATCTAATACACACCATCCCTCTCATGCTCACGCATACTAGTTGGATCGGAACAAGTAATAAAGAACAGGGTAACAATATGCATACTAGTTGGATCAGAACAAGTAATAAAGAATGGGTAGCAATATTTTATTAATTTCATAAGTGTGGTTTAATTGTTATGAATGTCAAGCAATTAAAAATGAAAATAAGAGAGGGCGTTACCTCCTTGATCGAGGGGGGTACCACTATGAAGAGGTTGAGGTTTTGGGGATATAGCAAATAGGTATATCTACGACATAGTCTCATACCGGCAAGCCCGGGTGGCCCACAAGTGGTGGTTAGGCCTATGCCCTAACCAGGTGGGCTAGTTGTTGATAGACAATACGGAGGTCCAGCATGGATAAAGGAAGGCAGCATGTCACCGTCTAAGATGGAAGCCGGCGCCCTGGAGGACAAGACAATATAGTTTATGTATCAATCTAGGACTCTGTAACCGTATCCGGCTAGGATTCTCCTTGTAACCCTAGGTCCTGGCGCCTTTATAAGATAGCCTACGGGAGCCTTTAGGGCATATGATAACTTAGACCAAGTGCGTAGCACTACTCGCATACAGCAACCCCACAATCTCTGTAACTCGACGTATTGTCATTATAGTGATTTATAGCAGGAGTAGGATCTCGCCACCATCGTGATATCTGAACCTGGGTAAGCTGTTTCTCGCTGTCTCGGACGCTGTCTGTCTCACCCCATGTCTCTAAACTCGTCATTGGGATGCCCATATGGCGTACATGTCGACAATACCACGACAGTTGACACCCACGGTGGGACAAGAGGCGCTTACACACTGGTGGAAAAATGGCCTCTAGTCCCGGTTCATAAGGGCCATTAGTCCTGGTTCCAGAACCGGGACCAATCACTCGGGACTAATGCTAGTCCCTGTTCGCGCACGAACCAGGACCAATGGGTCTCCACGTGGGCGAGCGAGCTACGAGGGGGTGGATCATTGGTCCCGGTTCGTGGGAAAAACCAGGACCAATGGGTCCCCACGTGGCAGCACCGGAGACGGGCAGGGGTGTATCATTGGTCCCGATTCTTGGCACGAATCAGGATCGTTGGTCTCTGTGCCGCGGCAGGATTTTCGGGCTATTTTTCTGCCGCGGCAGGGTTTTGTGCCGCGGCATGGTTTTCTGCCGCGGCAGGATTTCGGGCTATTTTTCTGCCATGGCAGGATTTTTTTATAAATTTAATGGTACTACATATATACAGCAATAATGAAACCACGATATATATATTACACATTATGCATGATCACAAATATATACACCGTCTCATCCGTCTTCTTGGTCGAAACATATTATAATTACAAACGATACTCTCACACGAATTTGTTCTAATTTACACTTCTTTTATACACTTCACCCTTCCAAATGAAGTGGGTAATAGTATTCTCCTTTCGGATCTATCACTTGTTCTAACAAGAATCCGGCAATTTCCTCTCGAATTGCTTGCACGCGTTCTTGTGATAGAAGACCGTCCCGCATCCGTTCAATCTAATATAAAGAAGGGGATCAATATATATGAATGAAACTAAACACAATTGGTGGTAATAAAATAAAGTTGTGATTATTGTTTATCGTACTTCAATTTTTTTGATGTTCCGGTCTGCCCCCTTCTCTTTGGTTGTCTAGCGAATGAACTCGCAGACATAGTATCCACATAAGTTATTCCCGGCTTCCTGCCTCAAGCACTTTACGAGAACGGAGTTCAATCAAAATAATAATCAAGCATGATAATGGTGGTATTGAAACTAGAATCAAAGATATGCGTGGATCTAGCAAGTAGTACTTACAGTCAATGGTTGAAATGTAAGCTCTGGCTTCCAAACACCCCTAGCTTTGGCCGTGAATCGTTTCCAAGCCCTCTGGAGGCATTCCTGCATGTCCGCCCACTTTTCTAATGGTGTGCGTTTCGAGTCCAGGACTTTTACTACTCCGGTGTCAACAGAAATGATTAAGAGAATATAGTGGAAGCTTGACACACTAACAAAATATAACATGAGTCAATTATACGCTTAACATCGAGTAATCGAAAATAGAATGTGTACAAGACAGTAACACTCATGCAGCGTTGTAAGGAAATAGTATTTCCCTTCTGTTGCTGAAATACTTCAACGCTTGGCACAAGTTATCCTCTGTCTCTTTGGGATTGTTTTTAGAGTAACTTCATGAACGAAATTACAGTCAACAAACCCAAGGTCAAAGATTTGTCCTTTGTTGCATTCTTGAATCTTCATTCTGCATATATAATTAGTATAGTGATTAGTAAGATTATACAAGCAACGAATGAGATGAGCTAGAAAGACTTAATTACAGAAATTAATAATACTTACAAACAATAGGCACTGACGATAGCTTTGTCGAGGGCGTCTTGTTGGTAAAACTGAAATAATTCTGGAAATTCAATCAGTAAGAAGCCATCTCCATGACCGTAATGGTGGTGTTTATATGCAGCATAGATCCAGTTTTTGGAATCAGCACAGGCTTGGTGTACCATTTATGCAATCTTCGCATTTTTGTTGGTAGATCTTTGACTAACTCGGGTTTGACGAGAGGAGCCCCGTACTGGTACACGTATGCTGTTTCTTGGTACCCCTCGAACTCATGCATACGGCTCATGTACTCAGTAATAGACAGTCCATATAATTGGGCTTTTTCTCCGTACAGTCGAACAAACTCCGGATCAATGTTCGGATCATGCCGCTCCTGGATCATCCACTCATTGGTATCGTACACTTTGAGCGGTTCGATCGATTGATTTTTCTATTTTCTAAGCTGGGCAACTTCTTTCCCGACTCTCCGCTCTTTTGCCTCAGCCGACTTGGTAATAGAGTGATTATAGTCTGATGTGAGCGCTATGGGTTGGTGAAGCTGAATCTTAAGCGCGGCTGCTTTGGCTTTATCTTCTGCGGTGACCGGGAAAAATGCCTCTATCGGTCTTTTCTTGTTAGCCATGTCAATCTTCCACTTTTCATAATGGGCAGCTGCGGCCGCATCAGTTTCCTCATGTGTCTTCTCGCAAGGTAGCTTATTCATATTCTGATGAGGTACTCTAGGGAGGGGCGATTGCTTACGTTTTGGTGATCGGAACGTGCTCTTGCTGTTGCTGGTGGTGCTGCCCCCTTAGTATACTTCCGCTTTTGTCTCTGAGGCTCAGGGGACGGAGACGGTGACGCGGCGGTGGAGACGGCTGAGGCGGTGATGGAGACGGTTGCGCTGAGTGGTGAGGCGGTGAAGGCGACGGTTGCGTTGGAGAATGGTGAGGTGACGACGAAGGTGGATTGCTACTCTGAGGAGTGGGTGGCCTTGGCGGCACATAATTTGGAAGCATGATGCGCTCCTTTAGCCATAGAATAGTGCCCCCTTTGGCTTCTCCTAGTTGAGTCAGCTCCATATCTTCCCCTGCAGGGTGGTCTAGCTTCAGCTCCTCAAAATCTTCCTTCACCTCATCCACCATGATGACATCGTACCCTTTTGGAACCGGTCTGCAATGCCAAGTTGGGTTAGGCCCAATTGGTACCGCCATGCCGATCGCCGCCGTCACCCTTAAGTTCATAACCTGCACCTTTAGCTCACAAGCTGTTGTCTCCGTGATATCATCCACTGGGTAGCATTTAGGAGGAGATGTCGTCGGTGCATCATCATCAACATCATGGAGCTGCGTGGAAGCGACGCTGCTTTTCTTATTCGATGGGGTGCCGGTACCCTCGAATGCAGCTTCTACGACGTGCCGCTGAGATTGGCCGCTAGTACCTTGCTGGCTAAGTATGACGAGTTGATCCTGGTGCCGCTTTAATGCTTCTTCTATATTACGCAGCCGGTCTGCAGCAGCCGCTTTCTCAGCTGCCTCCCTTTCCTTTCTCCTCAGATGGCTTTTATCGGGATATCTCTTCATTTCCGAGGGGAAGGCAACCTTCCACGGCTTGGAGCCTGGTGTGCCTCGTGCTCGTCCGTCGTGTTCAGGATTTTTAAGGGCCCGTGTGAGCTCGTCGTTCTCTCTATCGGGAACAGACTGTCCCACTGCAACATCATCTACTGCATTTCTAATATCGTCGATGGGCAGTAGGGGATCATCTTTGTGTTTCTGATTATATATTGCCCTCCCTTCTTTGTCCAACGTGCCCCCATGGCCGTAAAACCAGTTTCTCGCCCGTGGTGTCCATGTTGCGGGCTCTGGTCTGATCCCGGCAGCTATGTAATTGAACTCAAGTGCATCCCACTTACGCATGCAACCGGCGTAGCCAGCAGGCCCCATGTTATGATGGTACAGTTTCTTAGCAGCGTTCTCCGTATTTATCCTAGACCTTTCCTTAGCTTTCTTCGATGTCTTGTAGTTCACAAAATCCTCCCACTGGTGTCTTAACTTAGCATAGCCGGCTTCATCAAAATTCGGAGTCTTCTCTACCTTGACAAAGTTATGGTACAGTTTCTGCTTCCAGTTCTTGAATGCATCGGCCATCTTGCTGAGAGCAAACTTCTTGACTCTTTGCAAAAGCTCCCTTCTTGCTCTCTCCTCCTCATCTGGAGTCACATCTGGTTCCGGCAGGAGGAAATTAGTCATGAGCTTGTCAAAAAGCTTATCTTTGGCGTTGTCGCCGACATACGGGACTCCACCGCCGATTGGCCGATTCCATTCTTGAACGGGGATGTAGTCCCTCACAAGAACTCCGCATTGCTTGACAAATTTTCTTGCGACATCGACGGGAGCTTGTGGTTCGCCATCTACACCGACCACGTCGATCCTATACCTCACAGTGTCATCCAACTTTTTTGTTGGGCCTCGTTTCGTTCTTACGGAAGAAGTTCTCGATCCAGAGGGCTAAAAGAAGAAAGAGTGTTAATATATGCATGTATATATAGACAGTAGCATTTTAATTACAAAAATACATATATACACCTCGCCGGTGTTTGCGAGATTTAAGGTTCAGCCGGAGCCGTCACCTTCTTCCTTATCGGCTTCTCCCATGTCCCAGGCTTCGGCTTCTACCTCACCGAAGCCGTCTCCTCGGTTGAGAGACTCATCTCCCTGACCGGAATCGTTCAGAAACTCACTCATGACATCGATATCGATATCTTCATTTTCATAGATCATCCCTTGGAGGATGTTTTCCTGATGTGTTGGATCCATAGTATCTGCAAGTTAAACAATCAACACATGGCAAGTTAAACATAGTTGAAATTTAACCCTAAGGCATGCTTGGCAATTTAAGTGAGATCCGAAGGGTCCAAACCCTAGTACAGGAGAGACCCCGAAATCACCTACGAGGGGTTGATTTCATTCTCCTATTAAACTTGTAATTAAAGTTGTTGAACAATGCATGATTATGAGTCTATTGTGTAGATCTCATTTTTCTAAACATTTTGATATATTATATATATATTTTTGACTTAGAAATAATTAGTTATTGAATTTATAAGATTAAACTCTTTTCTGAAATTATTTAAACATTTATTAAACTTTTCTTGCGTCAGCATAGGTAAAGGTTGACGTCACCTAAGGACGGGAACCTTTTCTCACAGATGCATTGCCTACCCACATTGACTGACTAGTGGGGCCAGGGCCACGTCAGGCTGCCACGCTGGCAGAACTTAATCGACGCCCACGTCAGGGCGCCACATGAGCGCCACATGGGCTCGCCAGAGGGCACGTCGGCCGGCGGTGGTTAGAGGCACTAGAGTGCTTGCTGGCACGCGTAGAAGGTCGGGTTCGAACGAGCGCATCGCGAGGAAGCTAACGGTGGTCGCGCCGCCCCTTATTGGCCATCGGAGCGTCGTCTGCGATAGCGGCCGACGGTGGCGGACAGTGGCGCTCGGCGACAGACGGTGGTGGAGCGAGAGAGAGAGAGAGAAAGGACAGGTCCTGGAGGACCAGTCGTTCACCACGAAGACGATGGACGGGTCGACGAGGCCGGAGGAGCTCGAAAGCAGCGGCAACCGCGACGGCCGGAGTCGGAGCAGACAGTGACCGTGGCGTCGATTTCCAGCGTGCGCGGTCGATTCCTCAGACGGTTGTGGCGCGGCGGCGGCGGGCGTCGACGGCGTGAAGCGGCCGCTCTGGATTTGGGCAGCCTGCCGACGTGCTTTTGCTCCTCCGCAAATTTTCCTTAGCCGCGCGTCGATGTGCTCTGTGAATTGGGGGAGTTGGGGAGGAGGAAGGCCGGGGCTGTTAACTGTACAGACCACTAGTACCGGGTCATCCAAATAACTGGGACCAAAGGACCAACGGTCCCGGTTCGTGCCACCAACCGGCACCAAAGGTCTGGGGCACGAGCGTTGCTATGCTGCCACGTGCACGGCCGTTCTGGTTAGTCCTACCACCCGGGACCAAAGGATCAACGGTCCCGGTTTATGCCAACAACCGGGACCAAAGGCGTGTTAATGGCAGCGCGCGCATCCAGGGATCATCGGTCCCGGTTCGTGGGACGAACCGGGATCGTTGACCCGTTTTTTCAGATTTTGGCAAACCGTTTGGTCTTCCCGCCATTTTCAAATTTGTTTCTTCTTTAATTAATAAGATGTTTCAATTTAAGATGATTATTTATTTGGAATTTTAAAAAACTTTTAACAAGAAAAGTGCTTCAATTTAAATAACTAATCAAAAACCATTTTCTGTTTTCAAATATTTTTATTTGAACTATACAATTGTACTATTTACAATTAAAATTTCATTAACAAAATATTTATTGCATAATTTGGAATTTTCAAAAACTTTTAACAGGAAAAGTGCTTGAAATTAAATAACTAATCAAAAACCATTTTCTGTTTTCAAATATTTTTATTTGAACTATACAATTGTACTATTTACAATTATAATTCCATTAACAAAATATTTATTGCATAATTTGGAATTTTAAAAAACTTTTAACATGAAAAGTGCTTCAATTTAAATAACTAATCAAAATCCATTTTATGTTTTCAAATATTTTTATTTGAACTATACAATTGTACTATTTACAAATAAAATTGCATTAACAAAATATTTATTTCATAATTTGGAATTTTAAAAAACTTTTCAAGATTTGAACTACAAGTACATGATATAATGCTTGTGAATTTTTTAAAAAATAATTTATAGGTTCACAACATGCTATTTCATCAGAGATCAACTTCAAGTTCAGCAAGCCTCAGCCCCGGGCTAAGAAGCTTCATGCCCGCCGTTTTGAATATAGTTTGAAACGGGCATAAGAAATTCAAAAATGATCCAAACAATGTGAAACCTTCGCGTGGTGTCATATTATGTGTCACCGTTGCAAGGAAAAATATTGAACTTGAAAAATTGGAAACATCATAAAAAATCCTTCACAAAATGACCTATCATGTTCGAGGTTTAATGGCATTTAGGTCAAACCACCAATGTTATGGCTGGAATCAGGGCATAGTTTGTGATAATGTGCCCATATTGTGCACACATGTGCATCTTGGTATGGCTTACGATGTTGCAGGAGGAAGTTTTCCCTTTCGGCACACGAAAAAGCCAATTTCCATTTTTGAGGTGCCGAAATCAGGGTGTTCTATGAAGCAACCACCAAATTAAAGTTTGGCATTGGTACCAAACCATTTTTCAAAAATACTATACCACCTTATATGGACAATTTCCCAACCGGTGTATCTAGAACCTTTCTGTCCATCCCTCATGAAAAAGACAAATTTCTGCCGAATCTGTAGGAGGTTGCCAAGATTTTAACTGCAAGTACATGATATAATGCTTATGAATTTTCTAAAAAATCATTTATAGGTTCACAACATGCTATTTCATCAGAGATCCACTTCAAGTTCAGCAAGGCTCAGCCCCGGGCTAAGAAGCTTCATGCCCACCGTTTTGAATATAGTTTGAAACGGGCATAAGAAATTCAAAAATGATCCAAACAATGTGAAACCTTCGCGTGGTGTCATATTATGTGTCACAGTTGCAAGGAAAAATATTAAACTTGAAAAATTGCAAACATCATAAAAAATACTTCACAAAATGACCTATCATGGTCGAGGTTTCATGACATTTAGGTCAAACCACCAATGTTATGGCTAGAATCAGGGCATAGTTTGTGATAATGTGTCCATATTGTGCACACATGTGTATCTTGGGATGGCTTACGATGTTGCAGGAGGAAGTTTTCCCTTTCGACACACGAAAAAGCCAATTTCCATTTTTGAGGTGCCAAAATCGGGGTGTTCTGTGAAGCAACCACCAAATTAAAGTTTGGCATTGGTACCAAACATTTTTCAAAAATACTATACCACCTTATATGGACAATTTCCGAACCGGTGTATCTGGAACCTTTCTGTCCATCGCTCATGAAAAAGACAAATTCCTGCCGAATCGGTAGGAGGTTGCCAAGATTTGAACTACAAGTACATGAGATAATGCTTGTGATTTTTTTTAAAAATCATTTATAGGTTCACAACATGCTATTTCATCAGAGATCCACTTCAAGTTCAACGAGGCTCAGCCCCGGGCTAAGAAGCTTCATGCCCGCCGTTTTGAATATAGTTTGAAACGGGCATAAGAAATTCAAAAATGATCCAAACAATGTGAAACCTTCGCGTGGTGTCATATTATGTGTCACAGTTGCAAGGAAAAATATTGAACTTGAAAAATTGCAAACATCATAAAAAATCCTTCACAAAATGACCTATCATGTTCGAGGTTTCATGGCATTTAGGTCGAACCACCAATGGTATGGCTAGAATCAGGGCATAGTTTGTGATAATGTGCCCATATTGTGCACACATGTGCATCTTGGGATGTCTTACGATGTTGCAGGAGGAAGTTTTCCCTTTTGACACATGAAAAAGCCAATTTCCATTTTTGAGGTGCCAAAATCGGGGTGTTCTATGAAGCAACCACCAAATTAAAATTTGGCATTGGTACCAAACCATTTTTCAAAAATACTATACCACCTTATATGGACAATTTCCCAACCGGTGTATCTGGAACCTTTCTGTCCATCCCTCATGAAAAAGACAAATTCCTGCCGAATCGTAGGAGGTTGCCAATATTTGAACTACAAGTACATGATATAATGCTTGTGAATTTTTAAAAAAATCATTTATAGGTTCACAACATGCTATTTCATCAGAGATCCACTTCAAGTTCAGCGAGGCTCAGCCCCGGGCTAAGAAGCTTCATGCCCGCCGTTTTGAATATAGTTTGAAACGGGCATAAGAAATTCAAAAATGATCCAAACAATGTGAAACCTTCGCGTGGTGTCATATTAACCGAGACTAAAGCTGTCGGTGGGATAAGGACACATGGGTAACCTTTAGTCCCGGCTGGTGGGTGCAACCGAGACTAAAGCTATCGGTGGGATAAGGACGCGTGGGTAACCTTTAGTCCCGACTGGTGGGTGCAACCGAGACTAAAGCTGTCGGCGGGATAAGGACGCGTGGGTAACCTTTAGTCCTGGCTGGTGGGTGCAACCGAGACTAAAGCTGTCGGCGGGATAAGGACGTGTGGGTGGACGCACTGCTCGATGAGATAAAGCATGTAGCGCACGACACCCTGTCGGAGGAACAAGACAAAGTAGAAGCGACGCCGTGCCTAGAAAAAGATCATCGATACGCCATGGCAAGCAGCTCAACAAGCCAACATAGGTAGAGAGAGTTTCATCCCCATGGATGGAGGGTTGAGAAATCTCCCGTGGCGGAGCTTCTCGAAGATGTCATTGGTGCACACGCCCTACGACATCTTCGGAAGCTCCTCCTCAGAAAAATTTCTCTGCAAGCCTGTGAAAGACTCCATTACATAAAGTTTCGATACATCACATAAAGTTTCCATACATTACATACATTTACATAGAGTTTAGGGTTTAGGATATGAATCCTTCGTTGCGTATGTCGATCCCTTGCCTATGATCGCTTCTTAGGCCGTAACCATGGAGCATTTTCTTTGCTTAACGGGATGCTTGGGTCAGTTTTCACGGTGAAGGGCGGAATTTCATCAAACTTATCATAATCTGCTGACATGTCTGTCTTGTCCTCGACTCCCGCGATGTTTCTTTTCCCTAAAAGAACTATGTGACGCCGGGGCTCATCGTCTGATGTATTCGTTTCCTTATTTTTTTCTTTTTTGCGGTCTAGAGGACATGTCCTTCACATAAAAAACCTGAGCCACATCATTGGCTAGGACGAATGGTTCGTCTCTGTAACCAAGATTCTTGAGATCCACTGTTGTCATTCCGTACAGCTGGTCTACCTTTACCCCTTCTCCATTCATGTTGACCCAACTACACCGAAATAATGGGACCTTAAAAGTAGGTCCATAGTCAAGTTCCCATATCTCCTCTATGTAACCATAGTATGTGTCCTTTTTCCCATTCTCGCATGTTGCATCAAAGCGGACACCACTGTTTTGGTTGGTGCTCTTTTTATCTTGGGCAATCGTGTAAAATGTATTCCCATTTATCTCGTACCCTTGGAAAGTCAATACAGTCGCAGATGGTGTCGCAGCCAACAAGTAGAGCTGATCTCCAATAGTGGTGTCATTCATGAGATGTAATTGCAACCAAGTGCCGAAAGTCTCCATGTGATTTTTTTAATCCAGTAGTCATCCTTCCCCGGAAACTTGGAGCGTACAACATTCATGTGTTCCTCGATATACGGAGCCACTAAGGTAGAACTTTGGAGAACTATGTAGTGTGCTTGATTCAAAGAATGTTCGTCCCTAAATATCATTGCTTTCTTTCCTAGCGTGCCTTTTCCACTCAGTCTCCCCTCATGCCGTGATTCAGGAACATCAATCGGCTTAAGGTCAGGAAGAAAGTCTACACATAACCCAATGACCTCCTCTGTTCCATAGCCCTTGGAGATGCTTCCTTCTGGCCTAGCACGGTTACAAACATATTTCTTTAAGACTCCCATGAACCTCTCGAAGGGGAACATATTGTACAGAAATACAGGACCGAGAATGTAAATTTCATCGACTAGGTGAAATAAGAGATGAGTCATAATATTGAAGAAGGACGGGGGGAACACCAACTCAAAACTGACAAGACATTGGACCACATCCTTCTGTAGCCTTTCCAGACTTTCTCGATCGATTACCTTCTGAGATATTGCATTGAGGAATGCACATAGCTTCACAATGGCTAATCGGACATTTTCGGGTAGAAGCCCTCTCAATGCAACCAGAAGCAACTGTGTCATAATCACGTGGCAATCATGAGACTCCAGGTTCTGAAATTTTTTCTCTGCCATATTTATTATTCCCTTTATATTTGACGAGAAGCCAGCCAGGACCTTGATACTGTAAAGGACTTCAAAAAAGATTTCCTTCTCTCCTTTGGTAAGAGCGTAGCTACTTAAGTATTTACGTCCTTTATTAGTATGCTTGTTGTGTGGGTATTTGATATGTTGCTGGTCCTCCCGTGCTTCTGGTGTATCTTTTGTTTTCCCATACACGCCCAGAAAGCCTAGCAGGTTCACGCAAAGATTCTTCGTCACGTGCATCATGTCGATTGAAGAACGAACCTCTAGGTCTTTCCAATACTCAAGCTCCCAAAATATAGATTTATTTTTCCACATGGCCGTGTGTCCGGTAATGGGGTCTTTCGGAACAGATTGACAGCCAGGACCCTTTTTAAAGATTACTTCTAGGTCCTTCACCATACCAAATACATCAACACCTTTAGGGAGCTTAGGCTTCTTCTAGTAATCTGCCTCACCATTGAAATTCTTGCCTTTCTTTCTTACTTGATGATTGGTCGGAAGAAATTTACGACGCCCCAGGTACACAACCTTCTTACATTTATCCAAATATGTACCTTTAGTATTATCTAAACAGTACGTGCATGCATTGTATCCCTTGTTTGACTGTCCTGAAATGTTACTAAGAGCAGGCCAATCATTGATGGTTACGAACAACAACGCTCGTAGGTCAAATGGCTCCTGTTTGTGCTCATCCCACACCTTTACACCTGGTTCTGCCCACAACTGCAAAAGTTCATCGACTAATGGCCTTAGGTACACATCAATGTCGTCGTCAGGTTGCTTTGGTCCTTGGATGAGCACTGGCATCGTAATGAACTTCCGCTTCATGCACAACCAAGGAGGAAGGTTGTAGATACATAGAGTCACTAGCCAGGTGCCGTGACTATAACTCTGCTCCCTAAAAGGATTCATGTCGTCTGTACTTAGACCAAACCATAAGTTCCTCGCGTCACCTACAAAGTTCGAGTACATTCTCTCGATGTTTCTCCACTGCGACCCATCGGCAGGGTGTCTCAGTTTCCCGTCTTTCTTACACTCTTCTTTGTGCCATCGCAACAACCTAGCATGCTCTTTATTTCTGAATAGACGTTTCAACCGTGGTATTATAGGAGCATACAACATAACCTTAGCAGGAATCCTCTTCCTGGAGGGATCATCATCGCCCTTAACATCACCAGGGTCATCTTGTCTGATCTTGTATCGATATGCATTGCATACCGGGAATTTATCCATATTCTCGTACTTCTCACCGCGGTACATGATGCAGTCATTAATGCATGCATGTATCTTCTCCACATCTAATCCTAGAGGGCATATAGTCTTCTTTGCTTTGTACGTTGTCTCGGGCAGCTCGTTATCCTTTGGAAGCTTCGGCTTCATTATTTTCAGTAACTTCTCAAATCCCTTGTCAGATAAGCCAGTCCCTGCCTTCCATTTCAGCAGTTCAAGAGTGGTACCGACCTTTGTGCTGCCATCTTCGCAATTTGGGTAGAACAACTTTTTGTGATCCTTTTGCATGGCCTCCAACTTAAGCTTCTCCCTTTTCGTATCACATTTTTGCTTTGCATCAGAAATGACCCGACCAAGACCATCAGCGGGCTCATCTGATGCCCGTTGTTCTTCTTCATTGCCGCCTCCCTCTTCTTCAATATCTTCCATTGCAGTATCACCGTATTCCTTAGGGGACATAGGATAGGTGTCATCATCCTCCTCTTCTTCATTTTCTTCCAGCCTAACCCCTCTTTCTCCGTGCATGGCCCAACAATAATATCCGGGCATGAAACCTCTCGAAGCAGATGGCTTTGAAGGATTCTCGGGGCAGAGTGCTCCGCCATGTTCCGACAGTCGACGCAGGGACAAGGCATAAAATTATCCACTTTGTTTGCCTTAGCCAAATTGATATATTTATGGAGGCCTGCAATAAAATCGGAATGGCGTCGGTCACCATACATCCATCGCATCCGGGAATCGATCTGTGTCATAATAATTAACCATTACAATAACATCGTGATAGTAAAATGATCACCCTATATGGACAGATGCAATATTTTTGTATCAGTTACAGATAAAGAAGATAAGGTTGCTAACCTCAGCCGAGGATACCGTGTTGTGTGAACTAAAGTGTGGCTCGGACATTTCGTCGAACACCTTGTGTGCAATCAAAGAAAAAAAAGCTTGAACCCACTCCTCACACACAATCTAGCAAAATTTGGTGGGCAAAGGGCTGGGCTTATATACAGCCAGGGGAAAGTTTTTGGTCCCGGTTATTGCCACGACCCGGGACCAAAGCCTCTCCCGCGCGACACGTGGCGGCCCAGCAGATCGCACCCCACCCAGGTCATTGGTCCCGGTTGATGGCACGACCCGGGACCAATGACTTCGGTGGGGGGCGCGCTACTGGGCCGCCACGTGTCGCGCGGAGGGGCTTTGGTCCCGGATCGTGGCAATAACCGGGACCAATGCCTCCGTCGCTTCGTCGTCCCCATGCATAAATATGAGGCCACAACGCTCGCTTTCGCCATCGCCTCTGCCTCTCTCCAGTCCTTCTCCACCCCACCACTTTGCCTCTCCACCGCGCCATCGTTTCGCCTCTCCTCCCTCTCCAATCTCCACCGCGCCGTCATGGAGGTGCCCATGCTCAACCACTACGAGGCGACGCAGTTTGCGATCTATGGCATCCTCGCGCCGCCACTCGCGACCCTTCCCGCCGGATTTCGCATCAGCGAGGGGGGTGTGCCGGTGGCTCTGCTCCTCAACCCCCGCGGATACGAGATGGAGTACGTCATTGCGGAGCGTCGCCGCCAACTGCCCACGTGCATTAGGGCGTTGCCCCGGTACGCGGCGGGCAGCGAGTATTGGCCCCGGCTGTTCAAGAAGGAGCGGAAGGCCAAGCTTGGCAACCGTTTCGTGGACGGGCGCCTGGTGCACCCGGATCGCCGCGACCAAGAAGGGCGGGAGTCATCTACACCGCCATCGACGCCGCTATGCGCGCAGACGAGCTCCGTCTCCCGAACAACGCCGAAATCGTGGAGATTTCGTCCGACGACGACGAGGAAGCCGGCGGCACGGAGGACAACGGCTCGGAGGACAGCGACAGCTGAAGTGTTGTCGACTAGAAATTTATAAAGTCACATCTTTATTTGTATGGAAAAATTTGTGGTCGAATAATAAAATGTCTTAATTTAGACCTTTGTCTCGATTAATTCGTGAAAGATTTGTTCAAAAATAGTGATCAATTCATTTTGTATCTCGAATTAATTTCTGACTCGAATTAATTTCTGCACCGAATTAATTTACATTAATTTCTTACCCGCAAAAAAAAAATTACATTAAATCCTGGACTGCTGACCGTCGCGGGGTTTTTGGTCCCGGTTCTTGGCATGAACCGGAACCAATGCCTCGCAGAGAGCCACGTGTGCGTCGCGGGGTCATTGGTCCCGGTTCGTGCCACAAACCAGGACTAATGCTTACATATGAACCGAGACCAATATCCTGGCGGCATGAACCGGAACCGGTGCCTGGCATTGGTCCCGATTACGAAAACGAACCGGGACCAATAAAATTTGGACGCTGGACCAAAGGCCCTCTTTCTACTAGTGACACCACGGAACCGGACGGGATCTTTCACCATCTATCTAATCGGTGGAATATGCATCTTCATCAATGAAACCAGCGCGGGATCTAATTCCCAGGAGGCCAGCATGCCGTCAAGACTCGCACGCACAGCCTTCGGGCTAAATATAATCGCGGAAAACCGATTTGAGCTTAACCTCCCTGTTGAGGTTTTCGGCATAGATCTTCATGAAAAGAGTCCATGCGCGATCGCTCGACGCCTTCAAAGGCGGCAGATTGCGTCTGTCGATTCATCCGTTTAGGTGAGCAGGCAACCTTTTCGGCGATTGGCTTCTCGTTGTGTACACACACTTTGCGCATCCGGAGTTCCACGTCAAACTGTTGTCTTCGCTGACACTTCTGAGGTCGTGTGTCGGAAGCCTTTCGGCTGTGGCTGTTTCAGAAACCAAAGCTGAAATCGTACGTGTTCAACATACCCTTCAAACCAAAGGGATTAACTTCTCTTCTGATTTTTGGCTATGGATTGCCCGGTTGGATGCAAGATGACACACTAACCCGACAAGAAGAAAAACAGAATAGTCGACGAGATGCTACTGTAGATGTCCGTATGGTTATGATCGAGTTAGCTCTCCTATAAGGCATCTTGCATGTATGCATCACGTTGGAAAATAAAAATCCACCAAAAAAGTTGGTCAGATCAATCTGTGTGCAATAGCGAAGCAGGGAACAAGATCGATTGATGCAACTTCACGTGAGGGTGATCTCTCCAATCGATCAAAAAAAAAAACTAGCTAGCTACGCGCATGGATCAAGGAGTCAATTTCCGTAAAGCTTCCATCTGGCCATATCTGGCCTTTGCCGGGATCGATTTGACTTTCACCCAGTCTTCAATGATTGAGCTCGTACCGGAAACGCGTCTGATGCAAACGACCGACAGCTATGTACATATAGTAGTGGATAAGGGCGCTTCGCCGTGCCGTCTAAAGTCTATTTGTCAGAGCGTGACAGATGTGTGGTATTCACTATTAGTAACATTATACTTAAATATATGAGTATGTGCATGATTGATCGGTAGACAAATATGTCATTTACATGTTAGACACGTCTAAAACCAAGAGATATGATCTTAGACGCAATAAGTAGGCCCGTATTTCATATTGAAGCTCATAAGCAACATAGGGGTACTGTTTCTTCAAGTAAACAAAAGGTACATCGAGCAATAGACGAAGTTCAGTACTATAAGAAACTGGCACATTACATGATTAAGGTAAAAAACTAATGATGTCAAAACAAGCTAACTTATAAAGATCACATGGTAACCTTATTCGACTGTCTCAAAATCAATGCTTGTAACTATTTGGATTGTAAAACTCTAAGGAAAGGCAAAACTTTATATTCAACACTTATAAGCGATTGAATTATTAAATGATTAGTTTAGTCAATATAGATAAATAAATTATATATATACTAATTCTATGCAGGAGTTGTAGTTGACATATTCCAAATTATTTATTGGTTCAATAAAATTTAAAAGATAAGGTATGGCTGAAAGTTGCCATGAATCTTTACATAAAAGCAAGATCTAATATGTAATCAAGTTTGATAATTTATGTACATCAAAATAGAAAATAGAAGTTGTGATATTTTATTTGGACCCACTAGTAGATGGAACCTGCTTGTTAATAAATGATAGAGCATGCACCCGGCAATCCATAGCCAAAAATCAGAAGAGAAGTTAGTCCCTATGAATTGCCTGGTTACCAAAAATCACAAGATGACACCTCTGAAATTTTTGTTAACTCGTGTAGAAATTATAGAACAACATAGAACATGTATCAATTTACACAAGCATCTCATGTATTCTCAAGATATGCTAATATATTCAAAAGCAAATTCTGTTACAAAGCCTAAGAGAGACCAAAATCATCTTGTTCTGCTTTGTTTTAGAAATACATATATGTTAATTGTTGAAGTGACATGAAACACGACCATTTCTCGCAAGACACGATCATTTCTCGCCTATTAGCACTCCACGCTTTCCTTTTAGCGATTCTTCCGTTCAGTTACTGAAGATTCTAGATTCTGGCCAATCACTCTGCGCCACGTCATCGCATGCCTTGCGAGTCTTCTCCTTTTCAATTTCTTTTTTTTGTCATTCGTCCCTGATTTTTTTCACTCAAAGCGGTGAGGATGATACGACATCTTTGCATAGTCCCGTTTAGGAGCGTCTCTACCCGCGTTGCCCCCTCTCTCACCCCACTGTCGCATGCGCTCACCTCCTTCTTATATTCCTCACCACCGGCAAAGCATGGCAGCGGACGGGTGCGCGAGGTCGGGGGCGATATTGAATCGGTACTGGGCAGGTTTGAGGCGGGAAAGAAGAGGCAGGCGGCGCTGAATGCGGGAGCTGGACAGGAGGCGGTGGCCTAGTGAATGGATTGGGCAGAGGGAACGGAGGTGAGAGTGGGAGCTCGGAAGCAGAGGGGTCTTCTCCTTTTCAATTCCTTTTTTCCGCCATTCGTCCCTGATTTTTCCAATCAAAGCGATGAGGATGATGGGACATCTTCGCGTAGTCCCGCATAGGAGAGTCTCTACCCGTATCGCCCGTCTCTCTCACCCCCACCGTCACACGCACTCACCTCCTCCTTATCGTCTTCACCACTGGCAAAGTGTGGCGGTGGACTGACGCACGAGGTCGGGGGCGATGTTGAATCGGTACTGGGCAGGTTCGAGGCGGGGAAGCAGAGGCGATCGATGCTGGATACGGGAGCTGGACGGGAGGCGATGGCCTCGTGAGTGGACGGGCGGAGAGAACGGAGGTAAGAGGGAGATCTCTGGAGCGTAGGGGGTGGGACAGGTTGCTGGGGGACATGGATGAGGGGCTGTGATGGACGGGAGCTCGGGTGGAGGGAAACAGGATCGAGATGGGATGGGGCTGGGAACAGGGACTCGAGGGATCAGCTCGTAAGACTTCGATCAACACCTAAAAATACACGTTGAGATTACTCGGGATGAAGATCAGACGGCTAGAAGTGTGCGCGGGGGCAGATGATCTCAGATGGCTTGCTTTTGCTCAAGCTTAAGCTATAGTATAATGTGTATACGATCCGTCTTCATCACGATCAGATTCGTCTTCATCGCGAACTACACCGACTGCGCTCAAATAGCGAAGTCCCAATTTATATTTATTATTTTAATTATTTATGATCATGAGATTAATATTGGTTTACTCATATCCTGCGTCTTTTATGGTTTTTATTTTTGTCATATCTTTTCCTAGATTTGCCTTGTGTTCGTGAGTATAAACTTTTTACTGGTTTTGACCGTTTAAAGGCCCCAGTACCATACAAAAAAAGTCTTCGGGTGTTAGCTTAAGTTTTCTGGCTACACATTTTCTATTGTTTTATATGTGGATTCTAGAGTAGTGATATTTCAGCACTTAAAGCCAGCATTTGTTTCCGAGGTTCTTGATTGTCTCGCTATTAAGTGTTATCGCCTAGAAGATGCTTTGTGCTTAAAGTTTTGTCGTCTTATGAAAAGTCAAGCATATAAGCTGGAAGAACGGATAAACCAGCACTTGCTTATTTTTTTTACATAAACTGTTCAAGTTAGTCGAGTTTTTTCTACCTTGACAGTCTTTATGTTGTCCCACTACTGCATCGTTTTAGTTTAAAGCACTTATCAAAGGCCTCTCTTGTTCTACCTTACATTTATTTATTGGACATAATTAAAGGAACAATTTAATACAATTGTGTTTTTATGTTTATATCTTAGGTACATGACACTTGGACATTCCAGCGGTCCTCGGATTAGGGTATTTTTGAGCCGGCTTTGCACTGGGCTCGACACATGGGGGCTACAATCGCAGTTATTGACCAAGACTTGAGCCTCCTTCGAGAAAGCCGACTTGAAGCTCGGAGGCTTGGCATCTCTAACTTATGAGTTTTGTCCCGCCTTACGTCCAGGCCGAAACAATCCTCGGGGGCTATAGTATGCTGATCTCCAAGATATGGTGAAAGTTCTCTTTGAGCATCAAGCCGGAAATTTCAAGTGAATTCCACTTTGACGCTCGGGGGCTACACTAATGCTGAATTTTTGTGAAGTTCTCTTTAGAACACCAAGCCGATATAATTTCCGCTTTGATGCTCGGGGGCTACAATATTCACATTTTTGCTGAAGCTAATCTAAGAGTAGCAAGATGAATTATTTTGGGGATCCAACTTGGCGCTCGGGGGCTACAACCATTTGATATATACTGACGCACGTCCTTTTGAGCATCAAGCCACCTTTGACGAAGTAAACTCAATGCTCGGGGGATACATATGGTTATGTCAAGAAAACTTTCAAGACAATGAGAAATCTGTCTAGCGTAACTCAGGGGCTTCACATCAACCTTGCCCTCGCGTAAGTTTCCTAGGTTACATGGCTCAACGGCCTAAACTTCTATGACTTGAGAGGCTCTAAGACCTTAATTCGTCAAGATTCTATGTATGTAACTTTGCAGGCTCTAAGTCGGCAATTTGGCAGCCTTTGCGAAAGTGGCCCGGTGGCCATGATTTTCCCGGCTTGCATACCGTCCCGCATGGATGATGATATTGAAGACGTTCTTAGAGCTTGGAAGAATCACAAACGATTTGTTAGAGATTTCTCGTCCTAGGATTCATTCATAGAAGCATACAAACAACTATCTGGCTAGGCTTAGACGGATGGGAACATGATTTGGGAGCTCTCCAAGATTCTTCGCCAAGCCCGCCTATAAATTAAAGATGATGTAATACTTACACTCAAAGCTAGACGAAGGAACGTGAGGATCTTGAAGAAATCTGGGGTCTGTTGTTGGGAATATACCAAATATGTATACCTACAACATAGTCTTATACCAGCAAGCCCGGGTGGCCCATAGATGGTGGTTAGTCCTATGGTATAACCAGGCGGCCTAGTTGCTGATAGACAAGACAGAGGTCCAGCATGGATAAAGGAAGGCAATGTGTCACCACGTAAGATGGAAGCCGACGCCTTGGAGGACAAGATAATAGTTATGTATCACTCTAGGACTCTATAACCTTATCTGGCTGGGATTATCCTTGTAACCCTAGGTCCTGGCGCCTTTATGAGCCGGCCTAAGGGAGCCTTTAGGGCATAAGATAACTTAGACTAAGTGCATAGCACTACTCGCATACAGTAAACCCCACAATCTCTGTAACTCGGCATATTTTTATTATAGTGATTTATAGCAGGAGTAGGATCTCACCACCGTCATGAGATTTAAACCTGGGTAAGTTGTGTCACGTTGTCCCGGATGCTCTACGCTCACCCCACGTCTCTAAACTAGCTTCTGGGATACCCCTATGGCGTACGTGTCAATAATACCATGACAAGAGGTGGCACCTCTAGGGGTCGGCGCACCCCTTAGGGACTGCCCCCCTCCTCTCCTATAAAAGGTGGCAACTCCTGCTCTCTTCCTTTAGACACTTGAGCCTCCTTCTTCTCCCTCCCTTATTGATCCACCATTATGCATAAAGCCTATTAGTGGTATTTGGATCTATAAAGAAACTTTCATAGATGTTTCACATCTATGAAATAGTCGACATGTCAGAAAAGAGTTTACGACAATATTCAAGGAGTTGAATACAATAAGATTCGATCTTTTGTAGCGATATTTAGTCTGGACAGATTAGTGTAGCAACCACTACATATGTTAATTGTTGTATATGCTAGCTGAACAAACAAACCAACGTTCTTCTAATATAATGGTTACCTAGGACGTGTGCATGATATAGTGTGAAGGGTTTTGTTAATTCAAAGGATGCTAAAAGGACATGCAAACTTCAATGGTTGAAGTATGCATCGTGGAGTTAGAATCTTCAACATAATAAACATGTTAAAAGGTTTCATTTCATTGGAGAGGATGAAGATGCTGGCATTTGCAAGAATTTAAGCGGGAGCACTGAGACATATTTCTAATACATTGTGTATAAGACAAATTGTTGATTGAAATGATGTATATTTTATTGAGACAAGTTAAGAATTTCATTAAAATTAGGTTTCAATGAAAGATTTAGGCAAAAACCATAATATTAGACATCAAACTCTATTTGGATAGACTGATACGCTAATATGGTTATGCCAAATATACACAGATGAAATATTGAATGAGTTTGATTTGGAAATGACAAGAAAGGTTCTTGCCACGTGGAAAAGTTTGAAACAATATTCAAGTGTTTTGACACTTGGTGAATAAAATCACATGATTATCTTAATCAACCATATCGTGATATGTACATATCCAGATATGTCCTATGCTCTAAAAGTTATGAGAATATACCAGAGTGACTAATATTATGATCATTGGATATTCTTATGATCTTTGGAAGAACTAAGAATATATTCTTTATGTAGAAGGGACAAATAGTTTATTGTAAATTGTTACATTGGCACTAGAAAGATAGTTCATTGTAAAGTATTACATTGCTACTAGTTTCTTCAATAGATATAAATTAAGTGTGTCTCAATCTAGGCTATGGGTTAAGTGTTGGGCTACATAGAGATAAACAAAAAAAATCTACACAGTGATCCCAAGATCTAGCTAAGGTAGGAGGCCATGAGGATTACCACTAGCTGCATAGTTGTAGAATTGATGAAGCGCGTCGATTGATGATGTGCAGTCCTCACGATCCAATCCAATCCACGATCGTCGATAAGATGATCGTATAACACCTCTGCCGGTATCCACACGTACGAGGAGGAGCACCGGCGGTGCACTACTAGGTCCGGTACGACAGCTGGACTCAAAATGGATCTAGGGTTTCCAATGCATGGAATGACCTCCTGACCCTTGGGAATACATGCCCCAGTATATATAGGGAGTCAAAGTGGGCTCCACTCACTTATGACCCATTCACTAAAATGTATATTAGTCACTATGAGTCCAACCCACTAACTAAGTCCGTGACCGATTCGGGTACAACCCAAATAGGTTTTCGGTTCGGGTCCAACCCAAACTTGCTCTCGCTCTTAAGTGTGTGACACGATTTGAGTCTCACTCGAAATTGATCAGTCAGTAGTGACTCCTAGCAGAACATGTAGACTCCCAAGTACCAAAGAATCATGACAACATACCTTTCAATGTGACTTGCGTCTGAGCCCCTTTTGCCTCATGATACATCTTATCAGGCTATAGGCAAATAAGCATCATCCTTTAAATATCTCAACTCTCTTTCTCTATCTGAGATAATTGATTCTGACGACTAAATCTTAGTCGGACTCCTCGGTTAACACTTAACCGTGTTTCTCATGGCCATGCTTTTCGAATCATATCATCAAGAGGCCCTAGAGAATATCTCTCCAGTTGGAGGGGGAAATACCATCTTGGTCATCCACATCATGCAACTAGCTTCTCAGTCGACCCAAACACTACCTTTACAACTGCCCATTGATGGAACATCGTTCAACAGAACCTAAGTGGGTGATCGACAACTCGGATTGTGCAATAACCTCAGGTCTAAGGATTACATTGATTGAGACATACAAATGACAACTTGTTTGTTCTATATTAGTATGGGCTAGGGTGATACTATAAACTCTTTAGCTAAATCCGTGTAAGTCGGAATATCATCTCCATGCCCATGACAAGTGGAACAGAGTCATCGGCCGACTTTCACATTATCTAAGTTATGTGTCCAGCATAACCTCAACGACCAAGGACATCTAGTATGAACAACTCGAATATATAGTTCCACAACTGAATCACATATTCAATGATACATATCAGAAGTTCATACAAGGATAATATAATAACTTTATGAATACATCGGGAATAACATCATACATGATTGCCTCTAGGGAATATTACCAACATTAAGGTTGCACAATTTGATGGAAGAAAGTTCCATGATAGATTCAGACAAGTTCCAAAAGGTTAAATATTGTTATGGATACTACAATTAAAGGCTAAGTATAAGACTGTGCTAGTAGCAGCATATGAGGGTATTTGTGTCAAGAAGTTTTTTATCAAACTAGGTATAGTTCCAAGTGGGCTAGTACTATGAAGATCTATTGTACGACAATAGTATCAACATGTTTTTAACTCAAGGAACTAAGGTCTCACCAAAAGGACTAAATTTATATAATTCCATCTCATTTGAGAATGAGTGATGTGCAGAGACACAAATACATGCAAATACACATAGACCTGAAAGTGTCAGATCTGGAGATTAAGTTTACCACTAGCAATGCATATGGATAACACATGCGCAACCTAGATTATTGACTCTAGTGCAAGTGGGAGACAGAAAGGAATATGCCCGAGAGGCAATAATAATGTGGTTATTATATTATTCCATGTTTATGGTAAATGTTTATTTATCATGCTATAATTTGTGTTAACTAGAAACGTAAATACATGTGTGTAATGCCTCTCATTATACTATCTTGTGGATTAACAGATGATCAAGGTTTCCTGATCATGCACATTGGATGTTGTTAATAACAAGGTCGCATCATTAGAAGAATGATGTGATGAACACATACGCCCATAGTAAGAATAACAATAAAATCAAGTCACCAAGTTTCATTGCTATATCAAACTCATACGAAGTAGTCCTAATCCTTAGACCATGAGATCATATCAATCACTGATGCCGGAAAGGTACTTTGATGATATCAAACGTCACTCCATAACAGGGTGATTATAAAGTTGATTTGGGTACTCTAAAAGTATTAGTTGAGGCTCATGGATTAAGAGTTGGATTTTTCCGACCTGATAACAAAGATATACTCTGGGCCCTCTCGCTGATATTGTATTGACACCACTTGCAAGCATGTGACTAGGTCACGAGAATGTCATATCACGGAATGAGTAAAGAGCGCTTGTCGGGAATGAGATCGAACTAGATATGCATGATACCAAATGATTGGATCTCAAACAAGTAATATATCGTGAAACAAAATGAATTGACTACAACGTTAATGGTTCACATGATCGCTAGATTCATCATTGAGAAAATGGGAGTCATCATGGATTTCCAGATCACGCTGATGATTATTGATCGGAGAGGTGTCTCGATCATGTCCATGTTATTCATGAACCGTAGGGTGACACACTTAAGGTTCGCTGATGCGTTTTGAGTGGATTTAGAATGCCTACTAAATTATTGGATAACACAGGGTTTGTTTCAGAAAAGTGTCGAAAGCTTTTCAAAATATTGAAATAAAACAAGGGGTAATTGTTAATGTTTGTTAATTGAATGAATTAACAAATATTAAATAAATAAAATGTTTCATTAATTCAATAAGTGTGATTTAGTTGTTATGAATGTCATGCAATTAAAAAGGAAAATAAGAGAGGGGGTTATCTACTTGATGGAGGAGGTTACCACCATGAAGAGAGAGAGGTGGCACCTCTAGGGGTCGGCGCACCCCCTAGGGGATGCCCCCTCCTCTCCTATAAAAGGTGGCAACTCCTCCTCTCTTTGTTTAGACACTTGAGCATCCTTCTTCTCCCTCCCTTGTTGCTCCACCATTGCCATTGCTTAGCGAAACTCTGTCGCAAAATAGTTCAATGTCTACACTTAGAGAAGTGGAGTAGGAGTTTCCGGCGGATCCCTTCTTCTTCTGCCCCGCTAGGCAGAGGGTGTGGAGAATGTCAACAAGCCGCACGTGTGATCGAGTAAGGAGGTGCCGCCAGTTGTGGCGCCTTGAGTACCCGATCTTGAGATCGTCACATGTACACCTTCATGTTCACTGACAATGTTTGAACGGGAACATTCCTGCTTACGGTCTTCGAGGGTGAGTTACTCGTTCCTATCATCTCGTGATGATCTTGGCTAGATAGTGGTTCACGAGTATGATTTTTTTTGTTTTCCATGCTACGAACCCATCACATAGGTGGGAGGATTCCATATATAAGGACCAAGCATGTCGAATTGGAGTTCAATCTATGTCTAGGCTAGGCCCATTAGGCGACTCGAATCCAAAACCATCCCTTACCTTATCTTGTAAAGCCTAGCTGAGATCCTTTATAAACCTCTGTAGGAACCCTAGTAGTGGACATCACATCTCACACCATCACGCGATCTCTCGCCCACTTCCAATCTACTTGTTGCCTCGAGAGACTCCCTATAATCTATATACAAAAATATAATCACAGCAAGAGTAGGTCTTTACCTCCCAAGTGAGGGGTCGAACCTGGGTAAAACCGCATGTGTTCATCTAGTTCCAAGAATGCCTAAGTGTAATGCCCGGGAAAACTATTTCCCAATTAGATTTGTCTATTATTTTTATTTTGTGCATTATCATGAGATCATACATATTTTTCTTGCATTTTTCTGAGCATAAGGTTTATTTTATTAAACACCGTATTTTGTTTGCTAAATTATTCATACGGTTTGCTATACATAAAGCCATCTTCCTTTTTCTTAATTTAAAATTAAACAAAATAATATTTGTTGGAGATATACTTTCCGGGTATTCTCACTTTGCCTCACTCACCAGGGTGGCACACTTCAGGTTAGAGCATTGCTTCACGGGCGGCGCAGTCAGGGAGAAGTGACGGAGTCCAGTCCGGCTACGGGAAGGCCCAGATGACTTACCAACATAGCCCATAGTGTTATTTGTAATTCAAGATGTACTCTGTAAGCGACTCTTAGTCGTAGCCGGATAGGTCTCTCCTGTAAACCCTAGGTCGGATATCTATATAATCTGTCCTAGGGAGAGCCTTTAGGGGACCCTCACAATAGTCTACAATCTCAACTCGCACAGGCGAAACTCTTATAAACCATATTCCGGCTCTGCCGTATTACTAGATTGCTGGAAGGAGTAGGATCCATCCAAAGCCGGCGGATTTGAACATGGGTAAACTTGTGTGCTCACCATCCTGGAACACCGTACGTCTCACATCCCTCTCTTCCACACGGCTCGAGGACCCCCTCATGGCATACTTGTCATCAATCCGACGACAATATTATCAGTCGTTATAAGACTGTAAAAAAGTTTTTCTTATTAGATAAAAAACCTGTCTAATATTTTAGCACAAAACTAATCTCATCTAGTTTACTTTGGACTATATAAATTCCCTTTTCCCTTCTTTATTCTCAAACCCTAGCCCCAAATTCCCCAAGTCTGAGATCTGATTTTCCTCTCATGTCTTCCCTGCCACCGGTGTGCTTCTACAGTTTCTCTGCCGACAGCAGCTCCATCACATGCATGCAATCCATTGGCTGCTGTGCTATTTTCCATTGCTTGATCTATTCAACGTCCGCTTCAATTCCTGCTTGGGTCCCGTGCACTACAACACCAGCAGATTCCAGTCGATGTAGGTTGCTTGTCCTTCACACCCAGTCCAAAGCCACCTCTACTTCTCTGGTTCCGTGTCTGCGCGTGTTAACGCCCAGTCCAGTCCGTCGACCAGCTCTAGGGAGCCCCACCGCCGAGACCTCTTGAAGCTCTCCCGTTGCAGACACCTACATACCAACTAGCCCTGCCTAAGTGTCCATATGCTACCGTCAAGCAGGCCAGAATCGGCAGCCCAACCTCGGGGGCCTCGACGCCCCTGTGCGCCTGCAGAGACACCGCGCGGACGTGTTCGCTGGGCGATTGCAGCCAGGCGTTCAAGGCACGGGCCTGCCTGCTCCAATCTAGCTTCGGTGTTCTTCCACCGCCATCCACCCTGTCAATTCTTGTGCAGCACACCAGGTAGACGCGTTCGTTAGCGAAACAGCAGTGACTGTTTTCCCTTGTGCTTGTTGTTGCCTATAACCTGTTCATGAAAATTGCCACATGAGCTTCAACTGTGATACCTTCTTACCGGCGTTCGTTTTAGCTGGAAACATCAGGACAGTGTGAAACTACTTCCACTATCTGCCTACAATCAGCAGCCATTTCTCCGCCTCTCCGACCCAAACCGTGAGACCTTGACTCAACCCTATTTTTGTATAAAATGTCATATATTTTTGTATGAATTAAAATCATTTATACGTACATAGCATATCATGTGGTTTCGGGTTTAATAGCGATTCACCTAAATTAAATATGAAGACTATATGAGGGTTATTCTAGTCTTATATTGCCCTATTTAAATTTGTGTAGCGAACCACTGCCATGCTTTGTCTTTTTAATTCAACATTTAATTTGTGGGATAGATAAACAACTTGAACCTTCTATTTGTATGTCGGGATCCCGATTCCGCTTAATACTGTTAATATAGACCGCATATTACCATGCCATGCATCATATCATGCTCATGTCGGATCTTCCGCCGTAGTATTAAATATTGCACCGATGTTCTTTCTAGTGTTTTGCTTCCTCATCGGATAGGACGATGAGTCGATATGAGATACGACAAGCCTTCGGTCATCGACTTTGTCTCACAGGCGAGCATTCTCCCCCTACTACTTATTTTGCATTTATAGTATTTATTTCCTTCCTTTGAACTATTATTATCCCTATTGTCGGTGCTTTAGTATCGTTCCTTTTTTTACCTGCTCTACTATATTGACTTAGTTATCCTATTGACTTTGTTTGAGTAGCTAGCTTTGTCTTTGCGAGTCGTAGCGCATGCTTAGGTCTGATGCTCGCTCTCATACAGGTGAACCATGATATCTGGTTATGGTTGTTAACATGATAAATTAAATTGGTGATGTTGGTTATGGATATGGTTATGGTTTCACCTAATGATAAGGCCTCGGCAGGAACCACATTTGAGAACTGCTTCAGCCGACCTAGGACCCATTCGTTCTACGATACTAGTTCTGAGTTGATCGCGCTAACTAAACGTGGGGACCCTTGGGATCCCCCTCAACTAACGGCGCTATTCGTTTATCCAGAGGGTCACAAAATTGGTTTTCTATTTGGTGCATACGCAGAATATGTCCTCGGATATGGGTCTTCGGACTTGGTGATGATATGATTTGGTGGATAGCCCGGGAATTGCATACATAAAAGCGGTACATGCCGGAGGTTCAAGGGGAGATCTACAAGTTATCTTGCAGGGCCGTTCGGTATAGTAGGCGCAAACACTGTGCCTTCCTTGAGAATCGTCGCACATCTTGGTTGGTTTCCCACAGTAGGTGATACCTCTAGATACGCGCGTAGTTATGGGACAGTTCGTGTTGTGAGATTTCGAAGGCACACGTAATATTTTGCCTAAAGGGTTGAACATGAGTTTGGATATAGTAGTGCACCCCTGCAGGGTAAATCTTTTCGAGAAGTCAGGTGTCCATGGTTATGGACACCTCAGGAGTATGGTGTCATGATCACAGACAACGCTACTAATGTTTTGCCTCTAATAATATGATTAGTAAGTAGCCTTATCAACTAAACACCTTCTTACCTAAAATTGCCACTGTGTGTGCTCTGCAAGAGGACTTTCTCGACTAGTCTTCGAGGGGTAAATCTTTGGATGCTTTATGATTGGAGTTATATTCATGTTATCGTATAGCACTCTCTCATCCCGCTCCAATAGCCGAAGTTGTAGTGTGTCTCTATAAGTTATATAGTGCAAACTTTGCTGCCGTTGAGCCCACCATACCTATGTAGGCGAGGACAGCCGAATTCTAGACTCGTCATGTACTGGCCTCAGTACTGACCGCTCTCTTTTTTCTTTGCCCTTTATTAGAACCCCTTTGACTTTGATATGTATGTGATTGACGATGTTAGCAAGGTTACCCTTCCGGCTTGGCCTGGACAGGGTTTATGGACATCGCTTGATTATTCTTCAGGAGTCTTAGTCCAATTTGGATCTTGTTCGTACTCAAACACTATTTTGCTTTCTTTGAGATTTATATCTTTGAGTTGTATCATTTGTATTATTGACTCGCTGAGTCATTGTATGTAACACCCCAAAATTTGTAATCAATATTATCAAGTTCCAATCACCCAATTTAGGGTTAACAAAAACTTTTATTAAGAAAATGAATATGAATGCATGTGTGTTTGAATTAGTGTAGAATTGAGTGTATATGCCATGCTTGATTGTTCTAAATGGTGTGAAATGGTTTAAAGGTGAATATTACATCATCTAGGCCAATTACAAACAAAATCCAAAGAGAAAGAAATCAAATATGAATAAGTAAACCAAATGGTCATTTTGACCAAAGTAAGCCACTAGGCCACTTTGTGTGTTCCTAGAAGAAGATTTGTAACAAAAACAATTCCATCTCTTTTCACCCCTTGCTAGACCAAGTAAAAGTGTATCAAGGCCCACTTTACAAACTTACAAAAACATCTTGCAAATAAATTTAATGGACAAATGAAAATTGAATCTAGTTCATATGTTAAGATCCCACTTTTTCAAAAACCCACCAAATCAATTCCCCTTGACCTCTTCAAGCAAACATGGACTCTTAAGCTTAATTTAAGATCACTCCAAAATTTTGAATCAAAAAATCCACACTTATCATGCGGTCATTTCCACAAACACCTTAACTACAAAGATTAACCCTCAGCCTAACTTCACTGTTTAAACAGTAATCAATCGACCAATTGGTCTCCACTCTACTCCCATGTCTCCCCTAAGTCTAACCTAGCCCCAGACCAGCTCCCCCTTTGCCGTTTGCACAATGGAGCACCGCCCGATTATGGTAATCGCTGGCCGACCACGGCCAGCTCGCAGCAGACCACCCCGCGCCCATCTAGGATGTCCAGGAGGTGTGCCACAGTCCACCGCCACCCCCTGTCTAGGAGAATATCATTTTGCGGCCCGAAAGTTGGGGCGCCCAGGCAACGCAGTACCCAAGTTCCCTGAAATCAGCCGGGATGACTGCAGTTGGTGTGCCAAATACTCAGAGGGTCTTTTTTGGCATGATTTCAACTTTACGTTTCAATACAAAAAATTAGGCTAGTGGCCGTCAAGTTGGGGCCCCTGTCAGTTCTCGCTATTATGTCGCTCCCGTCGCTTAGGCGGGGTGGCTGTCACGTAGGCTTATAGCGTTGGCATAGTGTATAGGACAACACCCCCTGTCCAGTGTATCGACGTGACAAAACAGGACACGTGTATCAGCATTATAATTATTTTTTGTTCACTCAGAAGGTGGAACGTCCACCGCCACGCGTCTCTCCTTGGACTTCCGTCCCCGTCGTTATCCACTACCTTAAAAGCGCATTGATGGTTCCACTGTTCCCCTGCCTCGTAGAAACCACTCTTCTTCTTCCTGTCATCTGTCTTCTTCCCGTCTTCTCCTTGCCGCCATGGAAGGTCGTCGCACTCTAGAGACAAGCTTCACTACCCATGACAATAAGAAGATAGACGTTGTCTAAACCACCGAGAAGGAGAGAGTGGTGCATATCCTGAGGATGTACGAGGGTTGGCTTGAGAAAGACGAGGACAAGTTTGTGGTATTGGACCTCGAGTACACCTCAGAGTACCCATATGAAGGGAGTGAAGTCGCCATCGTTCAATTGGCCATGAGGAAACACGTCCTCGTCTACCACCTCTCCTGGTTTGTAGATCCGCTCTCTGTAGCTAACCGCTTTTAGGGTTTTCTCCTCTTGTTCTTTATCCATTTGCTCATCTTGTAACTGCTGGATTTTATTGAGGACCAAATAAATTATGATAAGACAATGTTGAGAGTCTTGATCTTGCATTTACTAAACTTTTCAAAATTATATTCAGATGATGATCTTGCATTGACAAAATATTTGTAGTTACAAATTTTGGTGATGACAAACTACATACTTTCAGGACTGACAGGAATTGTCCGGCGCTGCGCCAGTTCCTTGTAGAAAAGGGAATTATTTTCTGCACTGTCGACAATACAACTGATTTTTCAAAATTTTATCGAGAGGGAATTATAATTCCTGCGCACAACTAGATTGATATTCAGCGTCTTGTCAAGATCCTAGGGGGCTCGAGGAGGATGGAATGGCATCACTCGCAACTAGAATCCTTGATGAGTAGTACGACAGAATGAAGGAAGATTTCCATATGGATAGGCACGATTTCTAGGACGAGTGGCCGTTGTCTGATATAAACCTGAAGTATGCAGCCATAGATGCTTACCTGACCTACCAGTTGTACAAGAAGATCCATTTTTTTCTATGTTACCTCGTGTTTTGCCCTATTTGCAAGAGGGAAGACGGGCTTAGGGGAGCCCTTTGTAGAAAATGCAGAATAGCTGAGTTTGAAGCGGCATATGCAAAGGAAATGGTTGCATATGAAGCAGCTGACAGAGAGGCTGCAGAAGCAGCTGAAAGAGAGCTTGCAGCTGAAGCAGAAGCAGCTGACAGAGAGGATGCAGCTGAAGCAGCAAACAGAGAGGCTACATCTTCTAGCGGCAAGAATCAGGCATGTGATGCACCGCTAATTGTGCCGAAAGATGCTGAAGATAGGGAAGCCAAGTCAGATCCCAGGTGGGACGAAGTTGCATTTCGTGAGCCGTGGAGGGCCAATAATGCAAGATCCACCTGGAATGATCGCAGTTGGTCACATAGGAACGATGGCAAGCGCCTCAAGTGATCTGATGAGAAGTGAATTAAATTTTACTACTTAGTGTTATGTTTCTATTTTGTGGAACTCAGTTATCTTATCAAGTTGTCTAGCGCCTCAAGTGAGAGTAGTAAAATAAATTTAACCCTCTTTGTGTTATGTTTATGTATGTGTCTTGTAGCTTGTGAAGATGGTAGCTCGTTAACTGGAAGTTTGAAAGAGTACTCTTTGCCTCTCTCTCTAAACAGATATGCTTGTCCAAGTTTGAAAGAGTACTCTTTTACTCTTTTCCTCTCTCTCCAAATTGGTAGCAAATCTAGAGAAGATTCTCTCTTTGATAATTTGTTCCCTTTTGAACCTGTTTTTGCCACCGATCAGGTAGGAAATCTAGAGCAGCAAATCACACCATGCAGAATACATTCATTCGGAAAACAAAACAAATGTAGATATATATGTGCGCAGCTAAATAGGATATAGCAATAGGAAGTAGGTTGCTTAACGAGGTTCGATGCATTCAGCCAGAAATAGGATGCAAGCAGAATATAGAAAATCAAAAGAAGTTGCTTAGCAGCAGCAGCCACTACAACTGTAGGCACATTCAAGGCCTTCAAGCGCCCGCGCCTCCACCTCCTCCCTCCGACGCTTCCTCCACTTCTTGCTGCCTAGTCCCTTGATCTTGCGGGCCTTGGGCCTGATTGGGGGCATGCGACCCTCTTTGATGGCCACCCGCTGGAGGTTTCGAAGGTGAATGCCGAGAGCCCGGTGTTCAGCGATGTAGGCATTGATGTTCACGGTCTCGCGGCTTGCCGCCTTTGTGGATGCCAGAGCCCGTGGCCTCTACATGCTTCAGTAAGGTGTTGAAGTCGGTGCCGCCGGCGTGACTCACCCAGCAGTAGGTGATCCCCTTGCGGAAGGGGCAGCTGTAGTCACCGCCCCTGAAGAAGGCGTCGTACTGGCCGGCCCGTAGCCTCCTCAGCACCTGACGAGCCTTGGTGTGAATGGACTCGTCATCACTGCAGACGGCGCTACCGGAAACCTATTGGAAGAAAATGAAAATGGGGGAGTAGATGATGTAAGAAGATCGAGCAATCAAAATGCGAACAACCGAATCGTAATAAACCAAGATCTAGCATCCAACGATGGGAACGCTAGAAGAACCAGGGGAGGGGAGAAAACCCTAGTTACCTCCGACCATGGGTCGTCGATGCACTAGTGGTCATTGCATGTCTATTCTTCTCATGAAGCACATCTAGAGTCAACGCATGTGTGTTCTTCTCACAAACCACATAAGGATCCACCAGTGTCATTGGATGTGCGTTCTTTTCATGAACCACACCCAGTGTCATTGCATGTGTCTTCTTCTAACAAACCACACATGGATACACCAGTGTCATTGGATGTGTGTTCGTTTCACAAACCACAGCTAGAGTCATTGCATGTGTGTTCTTCTCACAAAATAGATAAGGATCCACTAGTGTCATTGGATGTGCGTTCTTTTCTTGAACCACACCCAGAGTCATTGCATGTCTGTTATTCTCACAAACCACATAAGGATCCACCTGTGTCATTGCATGTCTATTCTTTTCATGAACTACACCCAGTGTCATTGCATGTCTGTTCTTTTCATGAACCACACATGGTGTGATTGCATGTGTGTTCTTATCACCAACCACATAAGGATCCACCAGTGTCACTGCATGTGTGTTCTTCTCATGAACCACAGCTAGAGTCATTGCATGTGTGTTCTTCTCACAAACCACATAAGGATCCACCAGTGTCATTGCATGTCTGTTATTGTCATGAACCACACCTAGTATCATTGCATGTTTGTTCCTCTAAACATACCACACATGGATCCACCAGTGTCATTGCATGTGGTCATTCCATGTGTGTTCTTCTAGACAAACCACACATGGATCCACCAGTGGTCATTGCATGTCTGTTCTTCTCATGAACCACATTTAGAGTCATCGCATGTCAGTTTTTCTCACAAACCACATAAGGATACACTAGTGTAATTGCATGTCTGTTCTTCTCATGAACCACATCTAGAGTCATTTCTTGTCTATTGTTCTCACAAACCACATAAGGATCCACTAGTGTCATTGGATATGTGTGCTTCTCATGAACCACACACACAATTTCATTGGATGTCTGTTCTTCTCACAAACCATAGCTATAGTCATTGGATGTGTGTTCTTCTCACAAACCACACATGGATCCACCAGTGTCATTGCATGTCTGTTCTTTTCATGAATCACAACTAGAGTCATTTCATGTCTGTTCTTCTCAGAAACCACATATGGATCTACCAGTGTCATTGCATGTGTGTTGCTCTCATGAACCAAGCTAGAGTCATTGCATGTTTGTTCCTCTAAACAAACCACACATGGATCCACCAGTGTCATTGCATGTCTTTTCTTCCCACAAACCACATAAAGATCAACAAGTGTCACTAGATGTGTGTTCTTTTCATGAAACACACCTAGTGTCATTAGATGTGTGTTCTTTTCATGAACCACACACAGTGTCATTGGATGTGTGTTCCTCTCTCAAACCACACATGGATCCACCAGTGTCACTGCATGTGTGTTCTTCTCATGAACCACACCTAGTGTCATTGAATGTCAGTTCTTCTCACAAACCAGATAAGGATCCACCAGTGTCATTACATGACTGTTTTTTTCATGAACCACACCCAGTGTCATTGCATGTTTGTTCCTCTCACAAACCGCACATGGATCCACCAGTGTCAATGGATGTGTGTTGTTTTCATGAACCACACACAGTGTCATTGGATGTGTGTTCTTCTCACAAACCACATAAGGATCCACCAGTGTCACTGCATGTGTGTTCTTTTCATGAACCACACCCAGTGTCATTGGATGTGTGTTCTTCTCACAAACCACACATGGATCCACCAGTGTCATTGAATGTGTGTTCTTTTTCATGAACCACAACTAGGGTCATTGCATGTCTGTTGTTCTCACAAACCACATATGGATCCACCAGTGTCATTGCATGTGTGTCCTTCTCATGAACCATAGCTAGAGTCATTGCATGTGTGTTCTTCTCACAAACCACACATGGATCCACCAGTGTCATTGCATGTCTGTTCTTTTCACGAACGACACATGGATCCACCCAGTGTGATTGCATGTTAGTTCTTCTCACAAACCACATAAGGATCCACTAGTTTTGTTGCATGTCTATTCTTTTCATGCACCACATCTAGAGTCATTACAGGTCTGTTCCTCTAAACAAACCACACATGGATCCACCAGTGTCACTGCATGTGGTCATTGCATGTGTGTTCTTCTAAACAAACCACACATGGATCCAACAATGGTCATTGCATGTCTGTTCTTCCCATGAACCACAGCTAGAGTCATCGCATGTGTGTTCTACTAACAAATCACATAAGGATCCACCAGTGTCATTGGATGTGTGATCTTTTCATGAGCCACACCCAGTGACATTGCATGTGTGTCCTTCTAACAAACCACACATGAATCCACCAGTGTCATTGGATGTGTGTTCTTATCACAAACCACAACTAGAGTCATTGCATGTGTGTTCTTCTCACAAACCACATAAGGATACACTAGTGTCATTGCATGTGTGTTCTTCTCACAAACCACAGCTATAGTCATTGTATGTGTGTTTTTCTCACAAACCACATAAGGATCCACCAGTGTCATTGCATGTATGTTCTTCTCATGAACCACACCCAGAGTCATTGCATGTGTGTTCTTCTCACAAACCACATAAGGATCCACCTATGTCATTGCATGTCTGTTCTTTTCATGAACCACACCGAGTGTCATTGCATGTCTGTTCTTTTCATGAACCACACATGGATCCACCAATGTCATTGGATGTGTGTTATTTTCATGAACCACACCTAGTGTGATTGCATGTGTGTTCTTCTCACAAACCACATAAGGATCCACCAGTGTCACTACATGTGTGTTCTTATCATGGACCACAGCTAGAGTCATTGCATGTGTGTTCTTCTCACAAACCACAAAAGGATCCACCAGTGTCACTGGATGTGTGTTCTTCTGTCAAACCACACATGGATCCACCAGTGTCATTGGATGTATGTTCTTTTCATGAACCACACCTAGTGTGATTGCATGTCAGTTCTTCTCACAAACCACACAAGGATCCACCAGTGTCATTGGATGTGTGTTCTTTTCATGAACCACACCCAGTGTGATTGAATGTCAGTTCTTCTCACAAACCACATATGGATCCACTAGTGTCATTGCATGTCAGTTCTTCTCAAAAACTACATAAGGATCCACCAGTGTCATTGCATGTATGTTCTTTTCATGAACCACATCTAGAGTCATTGCATGTTTGTTCCTCTAAACAAACCACACATGGATCCACCACTGTCATTGCTTGTAGTCATTGCATGTGTGTTCTTCTAAACAAACCACACATGGATCCACTAGTGGTTATTGCATGTCTGTTCTTCTCATGAACCACATCTAGAGTCATCGCATGTCTGTTCTTCTCACAAACCACATAAGGATCCACCAGTGTCATTGGATGTGTGTTCTTTTCATGAACCACACCCAGTATCATTGCATGTGTGTTCTTATAACAAACCACACATGGATCCACTAGTGTTATTGGATTTGTGTTCTTTCCACAAACCACAGCTAGAGTCATTGCATGTGTGTTCTTCTCACAAACCACATAAGGATACACCAGTGTCATTGCATGTGTGTTCTTCTCACAAACCACAGCTATAGTCATTGGATGTGTGTTCTTCTCACAAACCACATAAGGATCCACCAGTGTCATTGGATGTGTGTTCTTCTCATGAACCACACACAGTGTCATTGGATGTCTTTCCTTTTCATGAACCACACAAGGATCCACCAGTGTCATTGGATGTGTGTTCTTCTCACAAACCACATAAGGATCCGCCAGTATCATTGCATGTATGTTCTTCTCAGGAACCACACCCAGTGTCACTGGATGTGTGTTCTTCTCACAAACCACACAAGGATCCACCAGTGTCATTGGATGTGTGTTCTTTTCATGAACCACACCCAGTGTGATTGAATGTCAGTTCTTCTCACAAACCACATATGGATCCACTAGTGTCATTGCATGTCAGTTCTTCTCACATACTACATAAGGATCCACCAGTGTCATTGCATGTATGTTCTTTTCATGAACCACACCCAGTATCATTGCATGTTTGTTCCTCTAAACAAACCACACATGGATCCACCAGTGTCATTGCATGTGTGTTCTTCTAAACAAGCCATACATGGATCCACCAGTGGTCATTGCATGTCTTTTCTTCTCATGAACCACATCTAGAGTCATCGCATGTGTGTTCTTCTCACAAACCACATAAGGATCCACCGGTGTCATTGGATGTGTGTTCTTTTCATGAACCACACCCAGTGTCATTGCATGTGTGTTCTTATAACAAACCACACATGGATCCACCAATGTCATTCGATGTGTGTTCTTTCCACAAACCACGGCTAGAGTCATTTCATGTGTGCTCTACTCACAAACCACATAAGGATACACCAGTGTCATTGTATGTGTGTTCTTCTCACAAACCACAGCTATAGTCATTGGATGTGTGTTCTTCTCACAAACCACATAAGGATCCACCAGTGTCATTGCATGTATGTTCTTCTCATGAACCACAGCTAGAGTCATTGCATGTGTGTTCTTTTCAAAAACCACATAAGGATCCACCTGTGTCATTGGATGTGTGTTCTTTTCATGAACCACATCCAGAGTCATTGCATGTCTGTTCTTCTCACAAACCACATAAGGATCCACCAGTGTCATTGGATGTGTGTTCTTTTCTTGAACCACACCCAGTGCCATTGGATGTGTGTTCTTCTCTCAAACCACACATGGATCCACTAGTGTCATTGGATGGTGTTCTTTTCATGAACCATACCCAATGTGATTGCATGTGTGGTCTTTTCACAAACCACATAAGGATCCACCAGTGTCATTGCATGTCTGTTCTTTTCATGAACCATACCCAGTGTCATTGCATGTCTGTTCCTCTTATAAACCACACATGGATCCACCGTTAGACCGAGTATTCTAGAAGGCACGCCCTAAGATAGTTGTTCTGCTTGACGATTGTTACATACCATTCGATCGGGGCGCTTGGACGATTGGTATGGTCTTCGTGAGAGCGATCTGTGAGTAGGCTGTTTTGCTGCATGATTGGCCACGCTTGCTCTAGACAAACTGGCAACACCGGGTGCTCCCCTATTGCGAGTGTCACGACTCACGAGTTCAGTGGGACATATCCCAGTGTCACGTCCCCATTACTTCTCTTCCTCCCCGTACTTCTCTTCCTTCTCCTCGAAGGAACTTTCCCCACTTCACTCCCATCCTGCCGTAGCCACAAGCCGACGATGCCTCCATCCCAATCCCCTCTCCGGCAGCCACGCCCCTCACCTCTCGCCATGGGTTCAAGGGGAGACGGTGAGGAAACACGTCATGATGACAGGGACGGTGATTTCGATGTGAGTCATCTCATCTCTATCTCTATCATCTGTGGCCAGTTATCTATTTTTTGAGCTAGATCTACGATGTTTACTCATGCGCGTATGATGTGTTTGGCCAACCAGACGATGTATGACTCCGACTATCACGGTTTAGCGCATGGAGACAGTCCTCTGCTATGTAAACATGGACATGTGCCCACTAAATTTGTAGCGTTCGAAGGACGAAACACAGGCAGGAGGTTTCTATGGTGTCAAGGACATCGTGCAATGATGCAAGGAGGAAGTTGCGGTGTTGTCAAATGGGTAGATCCAGAGTGGCCCAAATCGATGCAGAAAATGCTGGACAAACTATGGGATATGATTGTTGAGTTGAAAGAATCCGTAGTCAGATCACTTCTTTATAGTGTTGAGATGAAGCTATGGGACCCAATTGACACGACCAAGCTTAACCGAGATCTCAGGAGGGTGCAAGACAAGGTTAGCAAAGTCGAGAAGGAGAGGGACGTGGTGTTGGCCCTGAAGGCTAAAGGAGAGCAAGAATTGACTCAAGCAAGGAATGATCTTCACCAGGCCAAAGTCCTGCAGTTCACAACTACGAGTATTGACAAGTGCATGAGAAAAAATACAGAGAAATAATTGAAGCTGTGCAACGAAGATGCTGAAAGGAAGGAGCAGACGAATCGATCCTTGCTCTCGCAGGAAGATGCGCATCGGGCTAAGATTAGGAAGATCAAGGAGATGTGTGATAACTAGTTATATTTAGCTTGATCTCCGTGCCTTTTTAAGTTGTAATAGTAGTACTTGTTGACCTAGCGGTCTGAACTAGTGGTCCCGGAGTCCTGGGAGGAAAAAAACTGGTCTCCAGTTATTCTGTCTTAACCCTGCATCACTTCCTTTTGTCTGATCATGGTGGTATTGTGACATTGGTGGTTTGTTTAAACGTAATCTACGTGGATTGTGCCGCATGAAAATGGCACAACCACAATTTATAAAGTGCAAGCACATACACCTGGTTAATGGAGATCTGGGAGCTTCGCCAGATGCAGGGGATGCAGGAGCAGGGAGGCAGTGAGATAGACGGGCTCAAGCGTCTGGGCATTATCGGTTGCCATTTCTATTTATGTTTCCACGTCGTTGTGCAGCATCTAAAATAAGTTGTTGCTTCGTGGAGTGTGGCAGCTTAAATAATTTATTTATGTGCCACTTACATTCCGTTATATTTGGAGACTTCCTTCCCCTCAGCAATCGTGGAACCGGTGCTGCGTGTTTTCAGATAGCAGTGGCACACTCACAATTTCGGATTCAACTACTGACTGGGGAGTTTCCAAACCCTAAGTCGCGGTACAGTTTACTCAGAGAACGTGGGTAGATTGTTTCGTCCAACAAAGTACCACACATAGAGCTCCAAAATTTAACTAAATTACATATATAGGTTCAAGTTCAACACATTACTATGCATCTTCATTGCTAGCAGCCTTCTTCCGCAGCCTGGGTGCCAAGCCTTCACGTCCACTGGCTTCTTCATTTCTTGCCCTCTTCCTCTTCCTTGGTGCCAATTTTCTTAGCTTCACATACTCTGCATCGCCAGGACAATGGGCACCAGAATCGTGTCCATCATCATCTTTCCACTCGTTTTTAATTTCTTCGGGCAGCAAAATGACTGACCCGACAGTCATGTTTCTAACCTTGCGGCGCTTCCTGTCAAAGAAACAAGACGGTTGCATAACTGCCCAATATCTACAGAGTAAATAAAACAAAAATTACAATTCAGCACAAACATGCGAACCCCAAGAGACTTTTGCTTACCAGGAGCTAATTGGGTTCGAGCAACCACCCTATCCAAGAATAGAATGGCGACTCCCAGTTGCAGCAACTTCCACATCCAGTACATCACAATTCAGCTCAAACATGCAAGCCGAAGCATAGCTTTTCATCAACCCAATTAGCTGACTGTCACACGTTAGAGGAACCATGATGCCACGTTCATCCATGAAGCTGAACTTTGCAATCTGCTCCGGCCATAATTCATCATGATTACACAGAGTAGCAACCATACCAGATATAATGCAGATCTGCGGTGCTTCTTCTATCGTGATACAATGGTGTCCATACCACTTGCCCTTAGATTCGTACCTGAAGAGGACTACCGTAACCAGGTAAGAGTGGTCCGCGGAGATCCCACTTGATAGAAAACTGTGGAAAAAATATGTTTGTCAGCGTTGGTGATGGGGATATGCCTAAGGGGGTATGCTCAGTAGTGGGTTTTGAGTGGGCCGGAGGGCCCGCGGGTACGCCTGAAGGACAGCGACTAGACTTCGAGGAAGGAAGAGGCCCATCGACTGGCGACTAGAAGCCCAGGAGCGTAGCGGAGGCCCAGTCGGATTAGGTCAAAGGTTCTCGGATCCTTATCTTGTTCGGGGGCAACTTGTAAACCTTGGGAGGTGCTTCATATATAAACCTCCCTAGGGTACAGTAGAGACTCACGTTCCATCATACACCCCCTCAAGCGACTCGCCACCCAGCCACCGAGCTCGCCACCCTTGTAACTCGCTCTCTCATAATCTAACCTAGCAGGAGTAGGTCTTTACCCTCTGGGGGGCCGAACCTGGGTAAACTCTTGTGCACCTGCCCCCATCTCGCACCGCAGATGGCCGCCAACTCTTCCTCACGAAACTCTCAATCGCCGCCTATGGCGGCGACTGCCGTGGCCATTTCCACGACAGTGGCGCCAACCGTGGGGCATAGTGGGACTGGCGTGAGTTCTGCGGCGAGACCCTACTCGCCGATCGAGCGGCCGCTCGCCACCGGCCGCATGATTACCTTCGGCGGGATCTTGCAGATCCTGCCCAACAGCTACATCCTGGCGTCGCGCCCGATCACACACGCCGCGGTGATGCCGATCGGCTCGATCAACCTCTTCGTCGGCTTTACCGGCTCGGTCGACCCAGCCGCGACCATGATCGTCGGCGGATCGCCGCCACACAGCGATCTTCTCTCGGAGGAGCAGGTCCGTTCCATTAGGGGCCTCGTCACCGAGTACGACTCGGCCGCTAGCGACGCGGTCGAGACCAACGTCTCCACCAAGGACGACGCCTTAAACGACGACGCCGACTCCGCGACCCCCGCATCGGCCAACGGATCCATCACCGCCGTGTCGCCGGAGGACTCCATCACGCGAGTCTCCAACCCCGAAGATTTCGAGGATCCCTCCATACTGGGGATCTTCGACTCCGACTCCGGCTCGAAATCCCTCGAGGATCTTCGCGCCAGATCCAATCGCTTCAACGCGATCTACATGGCGAGAAGCGCGGCCGCTCCGCCCGATCCGTTCTCCACGCCGATTCCGCCGACCGCGACGGCCACGGAGGTGGAACAAGCCCGCCTACGGCTCTAGGAGGCGCAGCGCAACGAACTCGCCGAGCGCGAGAAATACCGCCTCGAACGAGAGACGGCGAAGGAGCTATCACTCTATCACCAGCGCCGCATCAGGACCCGCCTGAACCCCGATGTTCAGGGCTGCGTCCTGAACTTCAACGACGAGGGCGACCCCACACGCGCCGCCGAGCGCGAACACGGCGAGAACGCGCCACCAGGAGGAGGCAACCCCGCAAGACCACCACCTGGAGCACCGGCGAATGGGGTCCCTCCACCACCCATGGGCCGTCCGCCCCCACCCGACCAACCACGCATCATCATCTCGCCTCAAGCCCGGGACGCCAACGGGCTACCACTGTACTCTACCCCGATGGACAACGTCGTCGCGGCCGACGCCGCGATCGCCAACCTCGATGTCCAAGGCGACGGCGCGCTACAGATCCAGTACGCGAAAGCCCTACTCGTCAGGGCCGTCGAGCAGCAAGCCGTGGGAGTAGATCCGCGTGGGCGGATGTATTCCCGCTCGTCAGCAAGCAGGGTGGCATCGAGCGGCCACCCAACCGTGGCCAACGCGATAGTTTGCCCACCACCCCAACCACCGGCAAACCAACCGCGAGCCGCCAACCCCGTGTTGTCGACCAACGAGCTGCGACCTGCGAACAACACCGTCGCCGCAAATGGGCAACCACTCGATGCCCGAACACACATCATCAACAATCAGGCGTGGCGGTCGCGCCAGCCCTACGACTTGCGACACACCCTCACCAACCGCGGCGACCCGGAGCCAAGAGGCTCACTCAGTCGAGTCGGGCCACAATGCTTTGGACCCATGATCCGCGGGGAAAAATACCCCGCCAACTTCAAGGCCCCCAAGGAGATCGAGAAATACGACCCGACGTACGACCCCGCCGTTTGGCTGGACACATATCTCATGGCAATGGGGATCGCAGGCCACACCAACCTGCTCGCTGCTCGCTACCTCCCCCTGATGATGGAGGGGGCGACCCGGCAATGGATCAATACACTACCCGCCGACAGCATCGACTCCTAGGAAGAAATGCGGGACGCCTTCGTCAGGCACTTCGAGGGTTCCTACACCCGCGCCACCACCATCGAGGACCTGGAGCGATGCATCCAGGGACAACGTGAGTCGACCCGCCAGTGGATCCAAAGGTAGCAAGAGCTATGGATAAATGCCTCCGGCATCCACCCAGACACGGTGATACACTGCTTCAAAAATGCGTGCCGGTACGAACCTCTGGTCGCCAAGATGAAGAGGGTCTACCGGACGCTCGACAACATCCCCAACCTCCTCGAGATCACCAAGCGCTACGCGGAGGAAGATCCCAACCAAGACTCCGACGACGAGTCGGGAGGAAGACGGCGCACCAGCATCCATGACAGCGGGCGACTACGTGACATGCGCTACAGCAACACCCGCATCACTGGCAAGCGCTAGACCGATGGGCGAGTCGACTTCGTCGCCAACGCCGGCTACGGCCAATGCGACTCCAAGAACTACCGCCGTGATGGAGGAAACTACCGCGACAGCGGGAACTACCGTGCCAACAACACGACAAGGCCAAAATTCGACCCCGCTGCCCTGCTTAATTAGTCGTGCATCTACCACAGCAGGGAAGGAAAACCAGCCACCCACACCACCGCCGACTACCACTCTATCAAAGAGATCGAGAAGGCAAGACGTGCAAGGGAGGACCCCAACAACAACCAACCACGGGACAACGGGAACGGCGGTGGCTTCGGAACCGCTGTCGGGTCGCTTCATACCTTCATCGGGCTCGGCACCAAGCGTGAGAAGAAGGTACTCGCCCACGCGGTTGCCGTCAATGCGGTGACACAAGTCGACATCCCCTGCTTCCTAAACTGGTCCGAGCAAAGCATCACCTGGAGTCGCCAGGACCACGCGCCAAGAATCGAGTATCCAGGGCGAGTCGCCCTGGTGGTCAGGCCAAAGGTGGCCAACTACTGGCTGCCCAAGACACTGATGGATGGTGGGAGCTCCATCAACATCCTATACCTCGACACCTTCAAAAGGCTCCAGCTCCTAGAAACAGCCATCGAGCCAACACTGACGACCTTCCCCGGCATCGTCCCCGGTCGGAAGGCGTACCCGATCGGGAAGGTGACGCTGCTAGTCACCTTCGGCACCCCGGCAAACTACCGCACGGAGAGGATCGTCTTTGAACTAGTAAACATCCGCAGCCCCTACCACTGCATCCTGGGCCGCCAAGCATTCGCAAAGTTCATGGCGACCCCACACTACGCCTACAACACGATGAAGCTCCCCGGGCCGGGCGGCATCATCACCGTCCACGACGACCCCGATATGGCCGTGGAATGCGAGGAAAAGGGCGCCGAGCTTGCCGACGCCGTCATCGCCGTGGAGACTGACCACGCGAAGGAACTCGCGAAATATGCGGGCAACATCAACAAGGACGATCCCACCATCCTGAAGAAACCAATCACCGCGAACTCCACGTTCGAGGCGACCACGCACACCCGCATCGTCGAGCTCGTCCCAGGCGACTCCAGCCAGACGGTCACCACCGGGGCGCACATGAGCCCCGCATAGGAAAGCGCGCTCATCGGGTTCCTCTGTGAGAACCGCGACATCTTCGCATGGAAGCCATCTGACATGCCAGGTGTCCCGAGGGAACTCGCTGAGCACAAACTCAATGCCGACCCCAAAGTGTGACCAGTAAAACAGTCGCTACGGCCCTTCAATGAAGAACGCCGTCGAGCAATCGCCGAGGAGGTCCAGCGCCTGCTAGCCGCAGGCTTCATCCGGCCAATTAAGTACTCCAAGTGGCTGGCAAACCCAGTCCTGGTTCTCAAAAAGAACAACACCTGGAGAATGTGTATAGACTACACCAACCTCAACAGCGCCTGCCCGAAGGAGGAGTTCGTCCTACCGCGCATCGATCATATCATCGATTCGACCGCGGGATCGGAGTCGCTGTGTTTTCTCGACGCTTACTCTGGTTACAACCAGATCAAGATGGCGGTCGAAGACGAAGAGAAGACGGCGTTCATCACGCCATTCGGCGCGTTCTGCTACACGGCCATGACATTCGGCCTCAAGAACGCAGGCGCCACATATCAGAGGTGCATGCAGGAGTGTCTAGCAAGCCAAATTGGCCGCAACATCCATGTCTACATCGACGACGTGGTGGTAAAATCCACCCGCCAGGACGATCTTCTCGCCGACCTAGCAGAAACCTTCGCAAATCTATGGAGGTACAACATCAAGCTGAACCCCGGAAAATGCACCTTCGGCGTACCCACTAGACAACTTCTGGGGTACGTAGTCTCCAAGAGAGGCATTGAGGCCAACCCCACCAAGATCGACACCATCGCGCGACTCGGGAAACCCGAGTGCCTGCGCGACGTCCAAAAGTTGGTAGGGCGAGTCACGGCTCTCAGTCGCTTCATCCCCCGACTAGGCGAGAAGGTAATGCCCCTATACCACCTGATGCGCAAGAACCCAATGTTCCAATGAGACGCAGAGGCTGACAACGCACTGAAAGCACTCAAATAAGTGCTACTCGCGGCACCACTACTCGTCGCGCCACTCGACAGAGAGCCAATGCTCGTCTACGTCGCGGCCTCCAATCGGGTCGTCAACGCTGTGATGGTCGTCGAACGACCAGAAGAGGGCAAGGAGGGCCCCATACAGCGCCCAGTATACTACATCAGCGAAGTCTTAACAGACTCACGACAGCGCTACCCGCAATACCAAAAACCGGTGTACGCGGTATTCCGGGCACAGCGGCGACTCCCACACTACTTCCAGGAGCACCCAATAACGGTGGTATCCTCCGCGCCCCTACAAGACATCATACGCAATCGCGAGGCGACTAGGCGAGTCGCCAAGTGGGCCGTCGAGATCGGCGTCCACAACATCAAATACGAGCCCCGAAAACCGATCAAGTCGCAGGCCCTGGCCGATTTCCTCGCCGACTCGGAAGAGGCACAGCAGCCAGAGAAGCTCCCATACCTCCACTACTGGTCGCTCCACTTCGACGGTTCCAAGAACGCCAACGGCGTGGGGGCTGGGGTCATACTGACCTCCCCCAAAGGAGACAAGCTCCGCTACGTGCTCCACCTCAACTTCACACCCTGCACCAACAATGTGGCGGAATACGAGGCCCTCCTCCATGGCATGAGAGCCGCCAAGGAGATGAACATCAATCGCCTACGATGCTACGGCGACTCCGACCTAGTCGCCGGCCAAGTGGCCGGGACATGCGACACTATTTCCCCAACAATGATAGCATACCGCCAGGCTGTCGACCAACTGGGAGGACACTTCGACGGCTACTCCGTCAAGTGGATCGACAGGCGTAAAAACGAGGAGGCGGACGCACTTTCCCGCATCGGGTCGGCTCGACAGACGCCACCAGTAGGCGTCTTCCTCGACATCATCCACAAGCCCTCCATCAGCCCACCAAAGGAGATCGACGTCGGGATTCCACTACAACCAGAACCGGCCTTAGTCCCCATGGTTGCAGAACCTAGCGACTAGACAGTGCCATACGTCGCCTTCCTGGAACACAAAATCCTACCGAGCAACGAGACAGAGGCGCGAATGATCGTATGCCTCTGCAAATCCTTCGTCATCATCAACGGCGAGCTCCACAAGCGCAGCGTGACCGGCGTGTTCCAGCGCTGCGTACAGCCAGAGGAAGGCCGCAAGATCCTCCAGGACATCCACGTCGACGACTGTGGCCATCACGCCGGCGCCAAGTCGCTAGTCACCAAGGCCATGCGGCACAGCTTCTACTGGCTCACCGCACACGCCGACGCCACCGATGTTGTCCAAAGATGCGTCGGATGCCAGAAGTACGCCAACCAGATGCATGTTCCTGGTTCGGCGCTCAAGACAATCCCCATCACGTGGCCATTCGCCGTATGGGGCATGGACATGGTCGGTCCGTTCAAGAAGGCCCCATCAGGCTTCACTCACCTCTTGGTCGCAGTCGACAAGTTCACCAAATGGGTGGAGGCCAAGCCGATCAAGAAGTGCGACGGCAAGACGGCTACCAAGTTCCTCCGCAAACTCATCTACCGGTACGGCTACCCACACAGCATCATCACAGACAACGGCACCAACTTCGCCAAGGGGGCCATGGTGGAATTCTGTGAGGAGCATGACATACGACTCGACCTCGCATCAGTCGCCCACCCGAAGTCAAACGGCCAAGCAGAACGCGCCAACCAGAGCGTCCTCCATGGTCTCAAGCCGCGACTACAGGTGCCCCTCGAGCGCACCCCAGGATGCTGGGTCGACGAGCTCCCCTCTATGATCTGGGGGATCCGCACCTCCGTCAACCGATCAACAGGGTTCACGCCTTTCTTCATGGTGTACGGCGCTGAAGCCGTAATGCCAACAGACCTGGAGCACGACTCCCCTCGAGTCGCCAACTACGTCGAGGCGGCCAACAAAACCGCCCGCCAATACAGCGTTGATCAACTCGACGAAGCACGCGACCTGGCTTGCTCCCGCACCGCCATATACCAGCAGGGACTTCGCCGCTATCACAGCCGCCGAGTGCGCACTCGCACCTTCCAGGAAGGCGACCTGGTCCTACGACTGGTCCAAGATAAAAAGGGCATGCATAAGCTATCCCCCCCCCCATGGGAGGGGCCATTCGCCATCGGCCGAGTCCTTGGCAACGACGCTTACTACCTCATCGACATACGGGGTGACGGCCAACTGGAGGTCGGGAGGCCATGGAATATAAACCTCCTCAGAAAGTTCTATACTTAGAACCTCACACTGTACTCCATTGTCATATATAATGAAATTCATTCGGATCGCACAAATTGTGTCCACTCGCCATATTCTTGTGCCACTCGCACTCGTACATACTAGCAATATGCTACCTACGGAAGTCAACCTCTGGTCAAGCGACCAGCACGACCAAGTAGTGCGGCACAAGGGCACCGGAAAAATCCGGGCCTTGGGTCGTCCACGAAAAACGCCAACCCGGAGCCGCCAATTGAGTCGCCTAGCCCGACTGGCCTGCCTAGCCAAGACATCCGACACACGCTTCTCACAGCGACCTGTCCCCCCCACCCTCGCGCAAAGCGACTCGAACGGTTAAGTACCACGCACGGGGACTCCGCAAAACGGGGACCCCACGCGGCTCAGGAACACACCCAGTAAGAGAGCTTCCTAGGGCTCGCCAAGCGACTGGCTCTCCGGGCCAGGGGAGGAGACGCGTTACAAACAACGCATTCGTAACCTGCAACAGGATCACGACCAATACGATCTAGCACAATGCTCGGGGACTCGTTCACAAACGAACCTCACCCGCACTCGGGGACTCGCCATTCAGGAGACGCGAGGGGCAAAAACAAATGCAAAAACAAGGCAAACACATAGAAATACATAGTCGAGTTATACCCCATTAAAGGGTGGACGCGCTCGGAGACTCACTCAAATTGTTAACAAAAAACACTGCTTTAATAAAACACAAGCCGACCAAGTCCCTGCGGCACGGGTCACAAAAATCATACAAATGTTCGCCACCTGGCATCTATTACAACTTCCACATTTGCTCATTACACAGGCCGTGACGAAGAAGAAGCACCACCACCCTTGACGCGCACAAAGGGCTGCCACGGGTTCGTCGGATACGTGGTCAGCGACTTCGCCAATGACAACCGGAAGGGCTGCTCCGACTTCATGTCGCGGCGCTCCGGCTTGGGGTCGCTAGGAGCCAACACCGTCTCCTGGTACGGCAGCAGATCCCCCATCACCAAGACACGATCAGCATAAGGAGCGGCCTTCACGGTCAACTTCAGCACCTCTGACATCTCCACCGTGCCGGTCGCCGAGGGATAGCCACTCGTGACATCGTCAAGGTCAAAATTGTCGGGAAAATGTGCGAGACCCAAGTTCTGCGCCGTGGCGGCCCCGCGTCTGAATGCCGAGCGTGTCATCCAGTCCACAACCGCGGGCACCTCCTCCAGATAGCGCCACACCTCCGTGAGCCCCCCAGGGATGACTTCGGTGGGAGACATGCCTTGGAGAGCCGCCTGGACACACAATGCCGAGGCTATGGCCGCATTCACCATAGCAGTTACGCACTGCGAAGCAGTATAAGTCTGCACCACCGGGTCGCTTTGGCCTACCACAGCTGCAAAGTCAGGTATCAGCGAAACATTGAAACCCCCAAAGCGGGGACCGGACAAAAGGCTAAAGCAATGACAGAAACTCACCAAGCAGCTTACGGCAACTCTCCTTGACGTGCTTCTCCAAGGCGGCCTGGTCGTTATGCAGTCCCACGATGATGGAGTCCGCGGCTTTGCGTTCCTCTTCAGCGGCGGTGATGGCAGCCTTCGCCCGTTCTTCCAAAGAAACTGAGGCCGCCTTAGCATCCTCCAACTCCTTGACCAAGAAGGCCACTCGCTCATTCGCCGCGTCCAGCTCCACGGGTGGGACATACCCCTCACGGGCTTTGGAGACCTCAGCCGGGAAACCGTCTGCAAGAGGAGATGTTAAAGTATCGCATAAAATCAGCTCACAACAAGCAAAGGTGAACAACGCCAAACACTCACTGATCCTCTCCTAAAGCTACCGGTTAACCGCATGCGCCTCGCGCAAGTCACGCTCCAGACTCTCTTGCGCAGCCTGCTGATCAGTCGACTCCCGCTGCAACCCCTGCAAAACAAGAAGACCAGCTACGCATCGGGAGGAAAATTATAACCAGTTCCAAGTCGCTGAAATTCAGCGACCAGGAACTCGAGGACTGGAGAAGGAAGAAAAAACAAGACCAGTTCCAAGTCGCTGCAATTCAGCGACTAGGAACTCGGGGACTAGAGAATACAGGAAGATAAAGACAATTCCCAACCGCTGAAATTCAGCGACTAGGAATTCGGGGACTGGACATACCTGAATGGCAGCGCCGAGCATCTTGTGAAGTTCAGCAGCGTCAGTCGACGAGACCGTGAAGGAGGTGTGCCCGTGGCGGGCCTCAATCTCCACGTCCACAATTTCTGGGAACTGCGGAGATTGCGCGTCCGCATCGCCTGGAAACCCCCTCGCCATAAAGCGAGGGAATGTCACCGACGCCCTGGCAGGGGCGCTGGCCGCCGGGGCCGGCACCTCCGGCACGGATGCAGCTGGCGCTGGCTCCGATCGCGTTGCTGCCCCCTCTTTGACGAGCGGCGCGGCAACTAGCTCCGCCGGCGCTTCCCCCGGTCGCGGCGTCGTTAGCACCGCCCTTCTGTTTCTTCGCGACTTCAGCAGTCACGACATCCTCGGAGGCCTTCCTCTTCCTAAGGAGATCACCTCCTCCCATGACAGTGGCCGGGGGAATCTTGGCCACCGAAGGGCGCCCAATCTTCTTGGCCCCCGACCTGCACGAACCCTTCTAATCAGCACAACCACGACACGAAAAATGCAAAGCAAATTGGGACAAGGAAGTGTAAACTTACTTGGCGACTAGAAGAACGCGAAGACCGGTACTGATATGGGCAAGCTTGTCCAACGCGGGACCAAGCTTGCGACTAAGCCCCCGTTGGAATACGTCTGAAGCCCACGAAACCGAAGGCTTCCTTGATGACGAAGCCGCAGTCGCCGGGATCTCCGGCTCCGACGCCGCTGCCTCCGACGGCAATGGCGACTTGGGCGGCACCACGTCGGTGGCTTCTTGGCTTGGGAACCCCGAGGTTGATGGCGCGATCGAAGCCAGGGGCGCCTCTACCACCACCTCCTTGTCCTCGCCCTCCAACCCCTTCGTCGGGATTGCAGCCCTCAGGACCTTGTGCGAGACTTCAGGAGACCCTTCGCCGTCAGATTCGTTGTCCGACCCGAACACCACTGATGACCTGACTGGCGACGCGGGCCTCTTCGCCAGTGACCTGGGCCGGTGTGGGGGCTTCGAAGGCGTGGCGGTGCGTCGGGACGTCTGCTCCTGTGCAACCTCGTCGCCTTCTTCGAACTTGTCTAGGCTGCGGCTAGCTTCGACCTCTCGCTGCTTCTGCATTCGGGTCTTGCGAGCCACAGGTGCTGGGGGAGCGACCTCTTCATCTTCCCCGTCGCTATCGGAAGGATTCCCCTCGGAATCTTCCTCCAGCTCCTAGGGGACTTCATCAAGCGGAGGGAGCCAACCCTCCAATACCTGAAAAAGCTGAGAACCATTGTGAGTCAGAAACACGACGAGCGAAAAGAACGAAATTGGAATACGAACGGAGCGATTGGAAAGAAGACTTACTGTACGGGCTTCATTCTTCACAGGAGTATACGGGGCGACTCCGACCGCCGCGCCCGTGAACTCCGCATCGGTGATCTTCTTCAGGGCGGCCTTGTAGTGTTCAGCTTCCCACGACTCCGTGCTGGTGCGAGATGGATCAAGCTTCCCGCTGTACTTGTACATCCAGCGTGGACGAGCCGCCAACGGAACCGGGCGCCGCCCAAGCTAGCAATTGTAGAGGTTGATCGCAATCAACCCCTGGTCCTTCAGCTTCTAGATCTGGTCCATCATCTCCGCGACGGCCATCCGCTGATCTTCAAGGAGCTTCTTTGGCGCCAATCAGCGGGGCTCGCTCCTCTCGGCAACGAATTCAGGGAGGGAAACCTCGCCGGAGGGAGTGGCTTCCTTGACGTAGAACCAGATTTTCTTCCATTTGTTGGCGGCCTTCTTCGGCAGGAGAAGCTTGACGAAGTTGGCCTTTGGCTTCAACTGGAAAGTGACCCTGCCTGTGGCCAGCATCAAGCCGCTGGACGCCTCGCGCCCGATGTGGCCGTGGAAGAGCTCCAACCACAGCGGGAAGTAAGGCCTACAGCCGAGGTAACACTCGCAGAAGGCGACGAAGATCGCCAGCTGCTCGATGCTATGCGGACCAAGATCCGAGGGCTTGATCCCGTAATACGCGCAGAAGTGGCGGGGTGGGGAACCCTAAGCCCCTCTCGATATGGCTAGTGAAATAGATGAATTCGCCGGGCCGCGGCTTCGGCTCGGTCTCAGAAGAAGGGGGAACTCGCCAATTCCCCTTGCGAAGCACCCCGGCGTCCTCGAAAGATTTCAACTGGGCCGTGGAGCACTTGGATTTTCCCCACGAGCCTTTGGGAGGCGCCATTGAGTCGGAGGCAGAATCGCGCGATGCGAGGAGAATAGGTCGGGGGCGAGCAGGAAGAGCAAATGAGGAAGGATGAAGAATGCGAAGCAGGATCGTGAAGCAGATCCATCACTCCCCTTATATGGGAAAGGTCACCCGCCAAAATCGGGATAGCCGTTACCCACGGTAATTGTGCCGTAGTTACCGTTGGAAGCTCCAACGGGTAGTTTGACTGAGGTTGACGGTCCAACTTCGGTGATCCACTCTCTACCCGCCAATCACTCTTCTCGCCGAAAAGACGACTGAGCAACGATGATGTTCATTAAAGTGACGAGTGGAGCTGTGGACAAATTCTCCTCGGCATTAATAGAGTCCATCGCCGATTCGATTGGGCACCCAAATTGGGCTCGCCTACTTCAACCACCAAAGAACGCCTACGCCTACATCAACAATGGCCTCGGGGACTACTGATGGGGATATGCCTAAGGGGGTATGCTCAGCAGTGTGTTTCGAGTGGGCCAGAGGGCCCGCGGGTATGCCTGAAGGACAGCGACTGGACTTCGAGGAAGGAAGAGGCCCATCGACTGGCGACTAGAAGCCTAGGAGTGTAGCGGAGGCCCAGTCGGATTAGGTCAAAGGTTCCCGGATCCTTATCTTGTTCGAGGGCAACTTGTAAACCTTGGGAGGTGCTTCATATATAAACCTCCCTAGGGTATAGTAGAGACTCACGTTCCATCATACACCCCCTCAAGCGACTCGCCGCCCAGCCGCCGAGCTCGCCACCCTTCTAACTCGCTCTCTCATAATCTAACCTAGCAGGAGTAGGTCTTTACCCTCCGGGGGGCCGAACCTGGGTAAACCCTTGTGCAGCTGCCCCCATCTCGCACCGCAGATGACCGCCAACTCTTCCTCACGAAACTCCCAATCGCCGCCTATGGAGGCGACTGCCGTGGCCATTTCCATGACAATTGGGCTAACAAACAATTTTAGGTTCAGTAGCCAGCTAGCAGTTATAATTAGTGAGAATAGAAAAGAGAAGGGTAGCTCTACCGCTTGTAGCCAGAACTTCTTCTTCCTTGGTAGTAGGATCTGCCATCCTCTGAGATGCTCGGCTCGTCAGCGGCGGAGACAGAGGCGGGCTAGAGCCTCACAACGACGGCTACTGCATGCTTCATTGGAGCTCGGGATCAGCGACTGGGCACAACAACTTGGCACCGGAAGTCAAATGTCTGAAGGGATCGTCCTGCCTGGAGGGTGGATTCCGACGCCGCCGGTGCTAGGGGTGTTGGGCCACGTAGAGATAAACAAAACTTTTTCCCTACGCGGTGATCCCAAGATCCAGCTCAGGTAGAAGGCCATGAGGATTACCACTAGACACGCAGTTGCGGAATTGATGAAGCACGTCACTTGATGCAGTGCAGTCCTCAGGATCCGTTCCAGTTCCACGATCCACGATCCGTTCTTTCTTCACGATCGTCGAAGTGCTGAACATACAACACCTCCGCTGGTATCCACACGTACAAGGAGGAGCGCCGGCGATGGACTGCTAGGTCCGGTATGGCGGCGACGGGACGGACTGGGACTAGGGTTTCCAACACATGGAGTGACCTAACCTTGTGCTCTAAGCACCTGCTCCCCAGCTTATATAGGGAGTGAAAGTGGGCTCCACTCACTTGTGGCCCATTCACTAAAAAGGCCTATATTAGCCACTTCAAGTCTCACTTGCTGACTAAGTCCATGTCTCTATTTGGGTCTAACCCAAACTTGCTCCCGCTCTTAAGTGTGTGACCCAACAGGCTCATGGTAACCCGGACACGATTCTGAGTCTCACTCTTGATCGATCAGTTGGTAGCCCTCCTAGCAGAACGTGCCAACTCCCAAGTACCAATAAGTCATGACGACATACCTTCCAATGCGACCTTCGTTTAAGTCCCTTTTGCCTCACGATATACCTTGTCGGACTATAGGTGAATGATCGTCATCCCTTAAATAGTCCGACTCTCTTTCTCGATCCGAGATAAGTGATTCATCCGACTAACTCTTAGTCAGCTGCCTCGATTAACACTTAACCGTGATGCGCATGGCCATTCTTTCCAAATCATATCTTCCGAGAGGGCCCAGAGAATATCTCTCCAGATGGAGGGGCAAAATCCCATCTTGGTTATTCACATCACGCAGCTTGATTCTCAGTTGACCCGAACTCCGCCTTTATAACTGCCCAGTGACGGAACAACGTTTGACAGAACCTAAGTCGGAGATCCTCAACTCGGATTGTGCAATAACCTCAGGTCTAAGGATTACATTGATTGAGACATGCAAATGACGACTTGTTCATTGCATCTCAATATGGGTCTGTCCGACTCGCTAAACTCTTTAGCCGAATCCGTGTAAGTCGGAATAGCATCTCCATGCCCATGACAAGTGGAACCTAGTCATTTGCCGACTTTCACATTGGTCTAAGTTGTGTGTCCGGCACAACCTCAATGACCAAGGACAATTAGTATGAACAACGTGAACATGTAGTTCCACAATCAAATCACATATTAGATGATACATATCAGCAGTTTGTACATGGACCATAACCTTATGAATACACAGGAATATCATCATACATGATTGCCTCTAGGGCATATTCCCAACAAGGGGAAAGGTGAGAATGGATTTGTGAAATTGGTCAACACATCCAATCCACTTAGTACTCGATTTGCCTAAGAGGTTGCCGCGTTGGCGCTCGCGTCGCGGACAAATGACCGACATGAGGGTCCTGACCGTCTACTTCATGGGGCAGTTTAACGGAATGTTTGAATTTGGCAGGGGTGAGATGAGTTTGCCTCGAAATGGCCCCTCTCAGTAGTTGGCGGCCCAACATTTTGAAACGCAGCAATTTCAGGCAACTTAGGTACCGCCATGCGCTGGCCTGCGAACTTTGGTACCACAGACAAACAACCCCCCTGTCTAGGCCACAACCCCAGTCGAGCCCTGGACCACCCTAGCTACAAAGTGCCCCACCTCTCTGTGCCATGTCCAGAGCGCACCAGCTCGCCGCGCCCGACCAGCTCGCGCCTTGACCTCACCGCGCACGCGTAGCCTCGCCATGATCACAACACCCCAGCAGACACCCCCGTTTACCGCCGCGCGACCCGAAGCTGCCGCACGCTGCCGCAAACACCTCTGCCTCCGCTCGGAGCACCACACGCTCCTAACTGAACCACGCCGCCCCACGCCTCGCCATTATGCCCGTAAGAACCACCAGGGAACACCGCACCGTCCACCTACCACCGCTACGACGATAGCCGCCTGGAGCGATGCCACTGTCGAGCTCACGCCGCACTCTTGGTGCCCTCGCCGCACTATAAAAGGAGCCACCCCCGCCTCCATTTTCCACACCATTCCAATCACCACCTCTCACTAACCCTCCCCCACTTGTCCCCGGAACAACGCGAGCACCACCGTGCCAGAATTTCACCAGAGCCCGCCGCTGCTGGAGAAGAGGGGCGTCGTTGATTCCAACCACCCCAAGCCCTGCCGTGACTGCGCCTCGCTTCGCCATCGTCTACCACGTCGATTTCCCCCGTCGCCGATCCTAGCTGGAGCCCAGGTGAGCCCCGCGAGACCCCCACCGTCGCGTTAGGGTTGATTCCTTGCTGGAGTTGTTCGTCGTTGACGATGAACCACGGCCGTTGGATTAGAATTAGATCATAGGGCTCTGGTTGAAAAATATCGTTTCGCGTTAGAACAGTCGCTGACTGGTGGACCCCATCTGTCAGCAGCACGCTGCGCTGTGTAGTGCAGCTGGGCCGGCCCGTTTAGCTTTCCCGCTTAGGCCTGGAAATTCAAATATGGATTTTCCTTTTTAGCTAAAACACTATTCTGTCCACATATTCAAAAATCAATTCAGAGAGTTTCACTGAACCAAATTGCATGATTCAAATGTTGTTAGAAAGATAATTAAATTATCTATCCAAGCCCGTTGGATTTAAATCATTTTGAGTTAGAGATAATCTTTAGTAAAAATAACAAGATAAAGACTTTTGCAACTTCAAACATTTTTCAAAAATGAACCATAATAGCTTTTGAGTTGATTCCAACTCTCAAAAATCACATTTGATAATATCTATCTAAATATATAAAAATATCTAGGTTTACACGCAGTGACATTTTACTGGTACCAAAGAAATTCTATTAGGGCATTTATAGTCACTTTAAATCTATTAAGTAATAATCCTAAACTTAATAAAATATGATCAACCCTTTAAATCACATTCCCATGTAGTAGAATATGTGGTGATGACATGTGTCCACATGATCCCATACTTTAATTGGAGAATATTAAATCTTAATTAATTTCAGCGAGTAGAAATTACTTTTCTCAAATAAACTAAATAAAACTAGTTCAGTATTTCATGTGATGATTGTGATGATGCTAGATCATCAAGTGTGAGCCTTAGTGTGCTAAATAGAATTAGTTAAGTATTGTTTGGTGATTGTGTACCCCGTATTTATTTATAGACGATAGTACCGACCCAAGCTACGAGGAGGAGGAGTTCTACCCCGAAGAAGAGGAGGAAAACTTCAATCACTGCACCAATCAAGGCAAGCTATTATTGGCAAGCTAGATCTATGCAAGATTTAACCTAAGCAAGATGCATTAGGCATGATTGGTTATACATTTTGATTTATACCCATCCCAAGTTTTACTTGCAAGCTTTACTCTTTTACTTTACCAAAGTTCTTTACTTTTAGTTAATGCTTTGTGAGGATTTGGAAAGTAGTATAGATAGCATAAAGAGTATAAAACTAGGCCTATACCAGACGTCATTCTATGGCAGGAAATTGAGATTAGCACCCCGCATTAGTGAACACTCTTAACCTTAGTGGCTAGTGCTAAGCATAAAACTCGATCACTTTAGATGGGAATACTTGGTGAAAATGATTATGAAAACCTTGGAATGATGAGTCATTCTATTGAAATGTTTTGACATGTGTTGAAAAACACCAATGGCGTCGACGATGAAAATGTTGAGGCATGAGCCTTAGCCCTTTATACAAAAAACCTGATGGTTGGGTTCGGATGCGATATCATTCCAATTTTACCGTACAACCACAATACCTGAATTGGGTAAGGCTTAGCCGGAAGTTTATATGCATTAATATGGGTTGCCTCGTGGAAGAGGTTTGAGCTGAGGCTACCTCTTCATGATGTCCAGCTATGAAGTTCCCGGGATGGCAGATGGCCATGGCTGGGAGGCCAAGCTCATAGGGGAGGTGCCTATACTAGAGTGTGTAATTGAAAGGTTATGATTGATTATCTGCATACTAAGTATGGTGATTCAGGGTTATCCTTGGCGGATGTATCGAATTTTGTGGTGAAAGTGTACCACCTCCGCAGAGTGTCAAACTATTCGAATAGCCCCGTCCGCGGTCATGGACAGTTGGAGTGGCCATACTGTTCCATCATGAGATGTTTTCAAAATGACTTGTGAAGTGATCTATGATTTTGACTTGACCACAAAATGTTATTGAATATGAAAACTAGGTTCCCAACTTAAAGTGATTTAGAACTTTACTTAGTTTTCTTTACTTCTGAACTCAAATTAGATAAATCTGGCTTTTTGTAAATAAACTTACTTGTTAGTGATAGTTTGCGAGTACTTAAAGAGTACTCATGGCTTTGTCGCTGGCTATTCCCGTGGCCAGACTATGACGAGGACTATCAGGAAGATGGACAGCAGGACGGCTACGATAACTAGGATCATCTCCCATCGTCAGCATTGCTTGTGACACTGAAGATGGAGCCCACTGCTACGCTTATTATTCTGATGCTTGTTTGTATTAAGACTGGATCATGAGATCGTTTATTTGTGTAAGACCCTATTATGGTTTGTAATGGATGATGTACTATGATATCCAATCTGTTATGTCTCGCAAAAATGGTAATCCTAGGATTGCGATGTATGGCATAACAGGCATCTAGGATTAAAAATCCGGGTGTTAACAAGTTGGTATTAGAGCCATCCTGACCATAGGAGACCCTAGTTAGAATGGACGTCCGAACAAAAACTTAGTTTCAAAGCAAAAGAAGTGAGTATTTATGAAAACCTATTCCCACTCTTATCCTTGATTCTTTCAAAAAAAGATGTTCCTCAAAAATTCTTACATTACTCCATAAAGTTTGACACCCTTGATCACCTCACTAACTTACTCATCCTAAATTCTTATAGATGGAAGTTCAGTATTGCAAGTTCTACCAGTTGGGCAACAAAGGCTAGCTGATTTTTGAGAGGGATCTTGAGGCACTGTCAGAGTATCTTGAGCACCCGCATCTGGAATTCTTCGGGGCTCAACTCAAGGATCATCCAGGAGGAGATCTACAATGGCTCATAGTTGCATATCTTAGAGGCAAAATGGAAGCACCCCTTTCTGAGAAGATTCAATTCACCATGCGAGAGAACAACTGGCTAGATGGATTAGCCAGGGCTATGCATGAAGCTCTTGCCCGTCTGTGTGGGAAAAACATCAACTTGATCCAGGAAACTCGCTTTGTGTACTTCGCAAGGCGTCATTCTATGGGAATGTGATACGTCCACAACGTAGCTATAATTTTTGATGGTTTTATGCTAATAATATGCTTTTGACACTCCTTTTTGTATAAAGTTTATGATTTATTTAGACTAACCTACTAATAGTTGCAAAAGTGCACAATGTTCTTGTTTTACACTTTGATGTGTAGGAATTACCAAGAATACAAGTGGAAATCTTGTTGGAGTCAAATTGGGATTTTTCCAGAAATCTGTCTCAGAACTCTTTTTAAAGATGATCACGTTACGGGTCGCAGACGGCATTAAATGGAAAACTCTTCAACTACAGAGTTGTTGGAAATTTCGTGACAAATGTTCTGGACATCAAATTTAGCTGATTTCGAGTCCGGACAGGCCTTTTAGGCCCGATTTACTGCAGCCCAAGATGGGGTGACGGGAATCCGAAAAGCTATATATAGGGAGAAAACCTAATTCCCCCAGGGCATCTCCACCCATGAATTTGCAGCCACCAAAGCCAAGTTTTTGCCTCTCCCATGGATCCCATCTCCATGGGGGAGGGCTTCCAATAAGCTATGAAGGAAGGGGCTAAGGGGCGGTGCTCCCCCATGATACCGGCGGTGGGGAAGGAGTCCCCCGCGCCACCGCCGGCGCCACTGCCGCCCTCTTCACCATCTTCACCGCCATCTCCATCACCTAATCCTCCTAGTATGCAGTGGTTCATCCTCCTACACACCTCTGTACCGTCCTATGTAAACATGGTGTTTGATGCTATAAGTAATAATCCTATGATATGTGTCATGTTTGCATAGTTTCTTTGTTCTTAGATTGAATGGTTGAACGTCTTTGATTCATTAGAGTTGTATGTTGATATGGTACAGTCCTTTGGTGTCCATTATATTTGTGTGCATGGATTAAATATCATAGGGTTTGTAGTATGTGTAAGAGGAAGGGGGAAGTTCTGCCGGAGTGACAGAAATCTGAGGACGCAAACCGAAACGTTGCACGTATGGGAGTAAGAGGACCATTAAACTTATGTCTATGGTTGGGGAAACCTTAATTTATTGATTAGTACTTACAGATGTTTGCTAATAATCCAATCATATAGTACATGTAATTCCAAGTAGTGAAGCGTATGTATATTTAGCCTCTCCCACATAGAAAACTGCATCAAAGACAATGAACCCGATCTATTCCCTATTTAAACTTGGACAAAGCCACCACAATTACCACCACTATTTCACACTCATGGTTCTGTTAGTTTAGTGTATTTTATTGCTGCAGCAACTAGCTTTACTTTCTTGTTATTTATTATCATGCAAAGTTATCTCTATTACTCGTATTGTTGCTCTAGTTTTATTTCCCAGATAATGCAAATGTTTAGTGTGCGTAGAGTTGTATTAGTGGTTGATAGAACTTGAGAGAATATTTATCCTACCTTTAGCTCCTCGTTGGGTTCGACACTCTTACTTATCGAAAAGGCTACAAACGATCCCCTATACTTGTGGGTTATCAAGACCTTTTCTGGCGCCGTTGCCAGGGAGCAATAGCGTGTGGGTGAATATTCTTGTGTGCACTTGTTTGATTTATCTATAAGTAGGTTTTACTTTCAGTTTTAAGTTGTTCTCTATCTTAGTATGGATAGGGAATGCGAATTACAAAAAAATAGTTGTACTAGTTACCTAAAAACATTTTCAAAAAGGAAAGTGATTGGAAAGATAAATAATGGTTAAGTGGGGGTCGACCTTGAACACTTGTGTTCATGCCTATGAAACCAAAAAAAATATTGCCATGCAAGATTTTCAGTTAAAAACTTGTAGGAATGCATGAAGCCTTGAAAAAGAAAGATATTTCTGGTATTGATCTTAATGCTTATTCATTTGAAAATACTTGAATCTTGCTCATATGCCTAACTTAAAGGCGTTAAAGAAAAGTACTTATTGAGAGATAACCCAAAAGTTTTAGATGACTCTTGGAAGTTATTACCTCTGAAATAACCACTCCTTATCATTTTTATTTGCTTTCTGTCCCAAGAGTAACCTCTGATGAGAGAGCAGTAATGCTTGGGAAAGTTGTTGTCCCAAAACATATTTTTGTGCTTCGCTGTAAACATTCGTGTAAATTCTCTGTACGTCGGGTTGAGCTGTGAATTTTTGCGCTTCTGCCCCAGGTTGTTATCTAACTTTCGTTAGTTCAACACTTTTCGATTTGAGCAACAGAAGGTCTTCGAAAAAATTGGTATTTATCTGCTGGTCTGTTTTGATAGATTTCTGCCATTATTTGCATTTGCTTCTTGTTGATTCCTTTTTGGGTTCTTTTTGGGGAATTGATATTTTTGAGGGAAGTGTTACAGTAGCTTCTGTTTTAATGGAAGTTTTATTGGTGTTGAAACTGAACCCAAAGACTTATTATCTTGAGTGCACTAATGTTGCTAATAAAGATTGTGTGAAGTTTTGTATGAAGGAAAAATTCCAGGTGTATGGAAAGAGTGATGTAATGAGATGAAGATTGGAATAAAGCTCAAGCTTGGGGATGCCACGTGTGTCACCCCAAGAAATATCCAATAAGTACAAGCGTCAAAGCTTGGGGATGCCCAAGGCATCCCCTTCTTCATCAATAAAAATCTCAGGTTTCTTCCAAACACTTCATTTTTATTGTTTCATGCACAGTTGTGTTGTTCTTGGAGCGTCTTCATTTTTGTTTTTGCTTTCTTGGTTTTCTTAGTTTGATTGAATAAATTGGTTAGACCCCCTCTTTCATACATTAGTGTTCAAATAAGTGTGGTTTGGATTAGAAAAGAGTAGGAAAAGTTCATGCTTAAGTGGTAAAAGGAGCCCGTTTTTTACGGTGGCATATGCTTTGTCATGTCATGCTTGATATTGTTTTGGATTTATGCTTATTGATTTTTGCTGTAGCATGACATGTTATAAACAATTGAGATTTCTTAATGTGCCTTGAAAGAATCATGTGTTGTTTTAGCATATTAAAGCATAGTATAGTGGTATTCTCCTTTGATGCTTTATTTGGGTTGACTTGGCGCATGCTCACACCATGTTATGACTATCCCAAGTCACCATAGCCTTTATGATCCTTTAGTTTTCGATTTGTAATATCACTTTATGCTTTAATTAATGATTTGTTGTCGCTTTGCATGATTATGGCCATTATTTCTCTTTTAGTTGGTCGCTCCCAGTCTTTTGCTAGCCTCCATAACTAAGTATGAGTTCCACTCATGCATCCAACTCCAAATAAAACCAATTTATCCCAAAGAGTCCACCATACCTACCTATTAGCATTTTCTATTCCAAGTATATTCATGTTTTTATCCACCTTCCAAATTAAACTTGTTATGTGAAAATTAGTGATTAAAGCTCTCACGAACTTGATGGTACACTTTATTTTCTTGCACTTAATAAACTTGAACCATTGTGTCCATCTTTGTTGTGTATATGCTTGCGCTTTATAAGTTGAAGTTAGCAGAACCATGTATCATGGGGAACGATTTCAACATTGGACTTATATTCCGTTGATATCATGATTCTTTTGCTTATGGATCCCGGCAGTGTGAAATAAAAGGGGAACTTGTAAGATCATGAAGTTTGTATGTGTGTTAGAGAAACGCCTGGGCCGCTAGCCTAAGCCATGCCTAATCATGGTGGAAACTTGCAGCATAACCATAATGAGCACTCTATGAAGCATCCTCAATAAAAACCTATGGAAATAGCAAATAAAAAGATCGCTGAGATGCTCATTGTCTGCTTGCCTTGTCATTATGATTATGGGATAGCTCCTGTATCATGTGCAAGGGGTACCCCGTTGGCGGTTCTCTATGATACATATGTACTTACAATGACAAGAACTTACTTGTGACTGAAGTTGAGTAGCATGAGGTTTGGTACTCGTAAGTAAGGGGCATGAGATTTCAACTTATAACTTGTCAAGCATATCCTCTTAATTGTGTCACTTTAACCTTAATCACCTAAGGATGCTTATGATAGGGGCAATGAGAGCTGAAAGCTAATAAGTACCATAATTTTTTGAAGCTCTTTATGAGATTTGAATCCCTGCTTCCTTCCAAGAAGGACTTTCTTTTACTTTTATGTTGAGTCTCCATATTCTATCTTTATGCACCTATTAAGAGAGCATAGTGGCTATTCTTAGTTTAATCTGCATTGTCCCAAGACTTGTTGATTGATGCATGATTTTGATATTGCTTGTTTTTAAACTATTTGTATCTAGTCACCCTTATGAACTTTCAAGGTGTCCTATGCATTTATGTTTTGCTACTCTATGAGGGACAAGATGAATACCATTTTTATTATGCTTTCTTTATGTGAAAAAAATAAATGTCTTGCAATACATTGTTATTCATGAATCTTTTGTTTGTGCCTTTTCATTTTACAACATAATTGCTATGTCTTATTGTTATAACTCTATCTTTCATGATTCATGTTTATAGTACCTTAATCCCAGCTATCAATGCTTTTACAATAATGATGATCAAGATTGTGTTGTCTGCATGTCACATCAAAAATTATATTTTTTTGATTGTTTACCTACTCGAGGACGAGCAGGAACTAAGATTGGGGATGTTGATACGTCCATAACGTATCTATAATTTTTGATGGTTTTATTTTAGTAATATTCTTTTGACACTCCTTTTTGTATAAAGTTTATGATTTATTTGGACTAACCTACTAATAGTTGCAAAAGTGCACAATGTTCTTGTTTTATACTTTGATGTGTATGAATTACCAACAATACAAGTAGAAACCTTGTTGGAGTCAAATTGGGATTTTTCTAGAAACCTGTCTCAGAACTCTTTTTGAAGATGGTCACATTTTGGATCGAAGAAGGCGTCAAACGAAAAACTCTTAAACTATAAAGTTGTTGTAAATTTTGCGGCAAACGTTCTGGACATAAAATTTAGCTCATTCCGAGTCCGGACAGGCCGATTTACTGCAGCCTAAGATGGGGTGACAGGAATCCGAGAAGCTATATAAAGGGAGGAAACCTAATTCGACCAGGACATCTCCACCCACGAATTTGCAGCCACCAAAGCCACGTTTTTACCTCCACCATGGATCCCATCTCCATGGAGGAGGGCTCCCAAGAAGCTATGAAGGAAGGAGGCTAAGGGGCGGTGCTCCCCATGATACCAGCGGGGGGGAAGGAGTCCCTCGCGCCGGCGCCGCCCTCTTCACCATCTTCACCACCATCTCCATCACCTAATCCTGCTACTATGCAGTGGTTCATCCTCCCACACACCTCTGTATCGTCCTATGTAAACATGGTGTTTGATGCTATAAGTAATAATCCTATGATCCATGTCATGTTTGCGTATTTTCTTTGTTGTTAGATTAAATGGTTGAATGTCTTTGGTTCATTAAAGTTGTATGTTGATATGGTACAGTTCTTTGGTGTCCATTATATTTGTGCGCGCATGGATTAAACATCATAGGGTTTGTAGTATGTGTAAGAGGAAGGGGGGAAGTTCAACCGGAGTGACAGAAACCTGAGGACGCGAACCGGTACGTTACACGTATGGGAGTATGAGGACCATTAAACTTAAGGCTATGGTTGGGGAAACCTTAATGCATTGATTAGTACTTACGGATGTTTGATAAAAATCCAATCATATAGTACATGTAATTCCAAGTAGTGAAGCGCATGTATATTTAGCCTCTCCCACATAGAAAATTGCATCGAAGACAATGAACCCGATCTATTCGCTATTTAAACTTGGACAAAGCCACCACAATTACCACCACTATTCTACACTCATGGTTCTGTTAGATTAGTGTATTTTATTGCTGCAGCAACTAGCTTTACTTTTTGTTATTTATTATCATGCAAAGCTATCTCTATTACTCGTATTGTTGCTCTAGTTTAATTCCTAGATAATGCAAACGTTTAGTGTCCGTAGAGTTGTATCAGTGGTTGATAGAACTTGAGAGAATGTTTATCCTACCTTTACCTCCTCATTGGGTTCGACACTCTTACTTACCAAAAAGGCTACACACGATCCCCTATACTTGTGGGTTATCAGAATGCCATTGGAGATGCCAAGTCACCCGGAGTTGAAGCGCCAAGTGGAGAATCTTGACTTCCTGTTGTATGATAGGCAGAAGGAATTGGACAATGCTCGAGCCTACGCCAACCACAACCTTGCCATTGCTGCCAAGAAGGACCAGACTCTCACCATGCTCGTCTGGGATCGCCAATCCCTTCGTCGTCAACGCGCGAAGAAGGATCGCACCATCGCTCGTCTTCGCAAGAAGGTGGCCGCTCTCAAGAAGACCATCCATGAGCAAGAAGTGTATCTTCAAGCAATGGAAGAGGAAGAAGGTGCAGACATCCAGGGAGATCTCCACTCTTACCTCAGTGATGACAATGACTACCTGGAGGATGATGCCATGGAATTGAAGATCAAGTTCAGATGCACCCATGTGCCACAAGGTTTAGTCACCAGAATGAGAGATGAGTTTAGGGAACTGAAGCAAGGAAGGATGACACTAGTTGAGTACCGTGGCAAATTTATGTCCCTAGCTAGATATGCCCCTGATGAGATCAACACTGCAGCCAAGAAGAAGGAAAGGTTCCTAAATGGATTGCATGGTGAGATGCAGACTGTGTTAGTCAACATCCGTTTTGAAGATCTAGAAGAGCTACCAGACTCTGCCATCCATATGGAAGGGAAGATCAACCAAGCCAATGACAACCGCAAGCGCAGGATGATGCATCAGACTGGGTCCCACAATACCTAGAAGTATCGCCCCAACCCATCTGCAGGATATGCCCCAAGAAACAATAGACCACCGATGTCTCATCCAAGCTACCCCAATCGTAGCGGAGGAAACTTGAAGTCTGGAGGAAACCACAACAACAACCCCTGAAACTCCAACAACTTCAACCGCGCACCGCCCAAGTCCAACAACAACAACAACAAAAACTACAACAACAACAATACTGCCCCAAGGACTGGAAGCAATGCCATGCCTGTTGCAGCCAAAGATAAGTCCTGGATTACTTGCTTTGAATGTGGAGTTAAGGGTCACTACTCCAATGAGTGCCCCAAGAAGCTTGCAACCACCACCAATGTGAATTCCCCAGCTCAACAGCAGCACCATGTTCAGCTTGGAAGAAGATTTGCCCTAGGGAATTCGCTCAACCGCAACGGCCGTCTGTTCCACATGAATGCTGAAGAAGCCCAGGAAGCACCAGATGTCGTGCTGGGTATGTTTTCTGTTAACTCAGTACTTGCAAGAGTGTTGTTTGATTCTGGAGCATCGCACTCGTTTGTTACAGAAGAATTTGCATGCACTAGTAAGATTCAACTAACAAAATTGAAGCATGTTATGATAGTTCAAATACCTGGTTCAACCACCAAATCTAGAAAATTTTGAAAGGCTGTACCTATCAGAATCCATGGGATAGAGTTTTATGCCAATCTAATAGTACTTGGAACCAAAGGTTTAGAGGTAATACTAGGAATGGATTGGATGTCGAAACATAAAGGATTGATCGACTGTGCCAAGAAATCCATAACCATGACCAGTGCTCTGGAGTATCAGTAGAGCATGTATCTGAAACCTTGCCCGTCAGTTCAAATGCAACAAGATTCTAGCCCAACCAACCATAGACCAATTCAGAGTAGTCTATGAATACCCCGGCGCATTCCCAGATGAATTGCCCGGTATGCCCGCAGATTAGGATATCGAGTTCATTATTGAACTAATTCCTGGAACTGGACCCATAGCTCAGAGACCTTATAGTATGAACCCCTCTGAATTAGTGGAACTAAAGAAGCAACTTGATGCTATGCTAGAGAAAGGTTTGATTCAACCAAGCGCATCGCCATGGAGATCGCCTGTTTTGTTTGTCGACAAGAAAGATGGAGGTAACCATTTGTGCACGGATTATCGGAAGCTGAATGATGTCCCATCAAGAAAAAGTACCCACTTCCCAAGATTGAGGATCTGTTTGATCAGTTGACTAGTGCCAGAGTGTTTTCTAAGATTGATCTTACGACTGGTTATCACCAACTCAAGATTCGTGTAACGGATATTCCAAAGACCTCCTTTACCACTAGATATGGATTGTATGAGTATATGGTCATGTCTTTTGCATTAACCAATGCCCCCGCTTATTTCATGAATCTCATGAATAAGATTTTTATGAACTTTCTAGATACGTTTGTCGTTGTTTTTATCGACGATATTCTAATCTATTCCAAGTCAGAAGAAGACCATGAGCTACATCTGAGAACCATTCTTGAAACCCTTAGAGAGCATCAGTTGTATGCCAAGTTTAGCAAATGTGAGTTTTGGTTGAAGGAAGTAGGATTCCATGGACATATTGTGTTGTTAGGAGGAGTCACTATTGATCCCGCCAAGATCAAAGATGTTGAAGAATGGAAATACCCAACCACTCAAACCCAAGTCCGCGCATTTCTCGGATTAGCGGGATATTACCGCAAGTTTTTTGACGGATTTTCGAGAATCGCGAGACCGATGACCGAATTGTTGAAGAAAGATAAGAAGTTTGAATGGAACGACAAATGTGAAACAAGTTTTCAAGAGCTCAAGAAGAGATTAATTTCAGCCCCAATCTTGATTATGCCAGATATCAAGAAGCCTTTTCATGTATATTGTGATGCATCCAAGATTGGTCTTGGATGTGTGTTGATGCAAGAAGGCAAATTCATAGCATATTTGTCCCGACAACTGAAGCAACATGAGCAAAACTACCCTACACATGACCTTGAACTAGCAGCCGTAGTTTTAGCCTTGAAGAAATGGCGTCATTACCTTATGGGTAACCGTTGTGAGATTTATTCGGATCACAAGAGATTGAAGTATATTTTCACTAAGAAGGAGCTGAATACGAGGAAAAGAAGATGGATAGAGTTAATCAAGGATTATGACCTTGACATTCACTATCACCCTGGCAAATCCAATGTGGTAGCGGATGCTCTTAGCAGATTGCCGTGTAGATTAAACACCATGATCAAAGAAGCCCAGCCAAGTTTGCATGGAAAGTTGGAGTAGTTTAGAACAGAGCTAGTTAGCAAAGGATTTTTATCTAGCATTGAACTTCAACCCACTTTGATCAGTCAGATCAAGGAGGCCCAGAAGGGAAATGCAAGTATCGACAGAATCAAACATCGTATTGGTACAGGAAAGGTACCTGGATTTACCGAAGATGAAGAAGGAGTTTTGTGGTACAAAGAACGTATCTGTGTGCCAACAGATTCGGAGCTAAAGAAAGTTATCATGCAGGAAGCTCATGATACTCTTTATTCTATCCACCCGAAGGAACGAAGATGTATTAGGATTAGAAGGAGCAATTTCGGTGGCACAAGATGAAGAGAGAAATCAGAAGCTACATAGCCAAGTGTGATATCTATCAGAGAGTCAAATCGGAACATCAGGGACCCACAAGACTGTTATAACCATTGCAGATTCCGGAATGGAAATGGGATTCCGTCAGAATGGACTTTATCACCTGTTTTCCTACTTCTAGTAGGGGAAATGACTCTATCTGGGTCATAGTTGATAGACTGTCCAAGGTAGCCCATTTTATACCTGTCAAGAGAACCTACAGAGTTCGAAGCTAGTAGAGTTGTATATTGCTAGAATCGTCAGTTTGCATGGAACCGCCAAGACCATAGTATCGGATCGACGAACCCAATTTACCTCGATATTTTGGCAGAAAGTCCAAGAAGGATTAGGAACTAAGTTGAATTTCAGCACAGCTTATCACCCGTAGACCGACGGACAGACTGAAAGAGTCAACCAAATCCTAGAAGATATGTTGAGAGATTGTGTGTTAGAGTACGGATCAAAATGGGAAGATTGTCTATGTTTCGCAGAATTCTCATATAACAACAGTTATCAAGCCAGTTTGCAAATGGCCCCATTTGAATTTCTATATGGAAGGAAGTGCCGTACCCCCTTGAATTGGTCGCAAGTAGGAGAGAGTCAGATTTTCAGACCTGACACCCTACCAGAAGCCAAAGAGAAGGTTCACAAAGTCTGTGAGCACCTCAAGACCGCCCAATCCAGACATAAGAGTTATGCTGACATGAGACGTAGAGGCCTGACTTTCAATGTCGGAGATTTTGTGTATCTCAAAGTTTCACCGTCGAAAGGAACGCAACGTTTTCAACTAAAAGGAAAGTTAGCACCCAGATATATTGGACCCTTCAAGATTTAGAATCGCCGAGGAGAAGTATCATATCAACTGGAACTGCCAGAGGAGATGTCAGCCATCCATAATGTGTTCCATATCTCGTTCGCAAATGCCTAGAAGTTCCGGAGAAGACCAAAGTTTTCAAGAACATCGATCACCGAGCCATAGATATCAACAAGGATCTGACGTATCGTGAAGTGCCCATTTGTATTTTGGAAGAAGCCTTCAGAACCACCAGGACCCGGAGTATCAAGTTTCTCAATATCCAATGGAGCAACCATACCGAAGAAGAAGCTACTTGGGAGCGAGAAGATTACATTAGGACTGAGTTTCTAGATCTCTTTAGTTCCTAGTTTTTGTTAAATCTCGGGATGAGATTTTGTTTAAGAAGGGAAGGTTTGTAACACCCCAAAATTTCTAATCAAGATTATCAAGTTCTAATCACCTAATTTAGGGTTAACAAAAACTTTATTAAGAAAATGAATATGAATGCATGTGTGTTTGCATTAGTGTAGAATTGAGTGTATATGCATGCTTGATTGTTCTAAATGGTGTGAAATGGTTTAAAGGTGAATACTACATCATCTAGGCCAATTACAAACAAAATCCGAAGAGAAAGAATTCAAATATGAATAAATAAACCAAATGGTCATTTTGACCAAAGTAAGCCACTAGGCCACTTTGTGTGTTCCTAGAAGAATATTTCTAATAGAAACAATTCCACCTCTTTTCACCCCTTGCTAAACCAAGTAAAAGTGTATCAAGGCCCACTTGACAACCATACAAAAACATCTGGCAAATAAATTTAATGGACAGTTGAAAATTGAATCTAGTTCATATGTTAAGATCCCACTTTTTCAAAAACCCACCAAATAAATTCCCCTTGACCTCTCCAAGCAAACATAGACTCTTAAACTTAATTTAAGATCACTCCAAAACTTTGAAACAAAAATTCCACACTTCATTTCAAGCGGACATTTCCACAAACACCTTAACTACACAGATTAACCCTCTTCCTAACTTCACTGTTTAAATAGTAATCAATCGACCAATTGGTCTCCACTTTACTCCCATGTCTCCCCTGAGTCTAACCCAACCCCATACTAGCTCCCCCTTTGCCGTTTGCACAGTGGAGCACCGCTCGATTGTGGTCATCGTCGGCCAACCACGGCCGCTAGCAACGGACCACCCCGCGCCCATCCAGGAGGTGTGCCACAGTCCACCGCCACCCCCTATCCAGGCTACAACCCCAGCTGAGCCCTGGACCACCCTAGTGTTGGAGATATGCCCAAGAGGCAATAATAAAAGTGGTTATTATTATATCTTTGTGTTTATAATGAATGTTTACATCCCATGCTATAATTGTATTATTAGGAAACACTAATACTTGTGTGTTTTGTAAACATATAAGAGTCCCTAGTAAGCCTCTTGTTGAACTAGCTTGTTGATTAATTGATGATCATGGTTTCCTGATCATGGACATTAGGATGTAATTAATAACAAGGTTATATCATTAGGAGAATGATGTGATGGACACACACCCGTAGTAAGCATAGCATAAGATCAAGTCATTAAGTTCGTCTTGCTACAAGTTTTTCAAATGCATAGTAACCTAATCCTTCGACCATGAGGTTATGTTAATCACCATCACCGGATGGGTACTTTGATGACATCAAACGCCGCTTCGTAACTCGGTGGTTATAAAGGTGACATTAGGTATTCTGAAAGTATGTGTTGAAGCGCATGGACCAATATTGGGATTTGTCCATCCATATGACGGATAGATATGCTCTGGGCCCTCTCGGTGGAATGTCATCTAATTAGCTTGCAAGCATGTGACTAGGTCACAAGGGACGACATATCATGGAACGAGTAAAGAGTACTTATCAGTAACGAGGTAGAACTAGGTATGGAGATACCGACGATCAAACCTCGGATAAGTAGAGTATCGCGTGACAAAGGGAATTGGTTTCGTATGTTAAATGGTTCAATCCATCACGAAGTCATCGTTGAGTATGTGGGAGCCATTATGGATCTCCAGGTGCCGCTGATGGTTATTGATAGGAGATGTGTCTGTGTCATGTCTACATATTCACGAACCGTAGGGTGACACACTTAAGGTTCGAAGTTGTTTTAAGTAGATATGGAATGTGCGTTGGAGACCGAATGTTGTTCGGAGTCTCGGATTGGATCCGGGACATCACGAGGAGATCCAGAATTGTCCGGAGAATAAGATTCATATATTGGGGATCATTTTCTGAGTTAGTAAATGTTCCGGAGTATTTGTATGAGGATTCTAGAAGGTTTCCGAATGTTTCGGAAGGTTCTGGAAGATTTCTTGGAGTTTGCTTGAAAACCAAGAAAGGGATCAAGGAGTCCTTGTGGGGCAAGACAAGGAGTCGTGGGGGAGGAGGACTCCTCCCCCCTCCCCAATCCACCGGCCATAGGAGGGAGGGGAGTCCTACTAGGACTCCCCCTCCCATGGCGCCTCCCCCCTTTAAATAGAGGGGTTGGGGCGCCACCTCCAAGCCCTCCTCCACAACTCCAAATCTCCGCCGCCTCTCTCCTCCTCCTTTCTTCTGCTTAGGCTTAGGCAAAGCCCTGCAGAATTCTCTACTCCACCACCACCACCACGCCGTCGTGCTGCTGTGATTCCGTGGAGAAGATCTACTACCTCCGCTGCTCGCTGGAACGAGGAGAGGAAGGTCTGCTTCGACTCCGCGCTGCCGGAACGCGGCGCCGGAAGGATCGTCCACACGATCTTGAGATCGGCAAGTGATCGACTACATCAACCACGAGATCCAATCTCGTAACGCTTTTGGGTCTACAAGGGTTAGTATAGATCTATCTCGTTGCACATGTCTAATAGATTAGATCATGGCTTTTATCTAGATTAGATCTGGGTTTTGTTCGTTCTTGCGGTAGAATTTTTTTGTTTTCCATGCTACGAACCCATCAGTGGTATCAGATCCGTGTCTATGCGTAGATCTGTTGCACGAGTAGAACACAATGGTTTTGTGGGTGTTGATGCTCGTGCCGTCTTTTGTTTTGTGTACTTTACATCTTGCGGTATGGTGGGATGAAGCGGCTCGGGCTAACCTTACATGTCATCGCACATGAGACTTGCTCCACGCTTGACGTGTAACTTGCTTTGCACAAGTGGCTTTGCGGGTGTCTGTATCTCTCACCATAGTATAGATCCAATCTACACTTTGCACTTGATAGCACTTGTATCAACGTTGTGGTTCATGTTCATAGGTAAGATCCATTCTTATTTGAAAGCCCCAAGCCACGTAAAACATGCAAAGAAAATTAGAGGCGTCTAACTTGTTTTTGTAGGGTTTTTGTGATGTGATATGGCCGTCATGTGATTGTGATTATATTTGATGTATGCAATGATCCTTGTTGTAATATGGCAACCGGCAGGAGCCTAATGGTTGTCTTCAATTCTATTAAGACCTGCGTGTCTATTCATCTTGTAATAGCTTTGTTCCAAGTAGTTGTAATAGTTGCTATTGGTGATGGACAACCATGAAGCGGCGCCACGGACCTTGACACCATGCTGGTGATGATGGAGATCATGTCCATGCTTTGGAGATGGAGATCAAAGGCACAAGACGAAAGGCCATATCATATCACATATTGTGAATTGCCTGTGATGTTAATCCTTTATGCATCTTGTATTGCTTAGATCGCGACGGTAGCATTATAAGATGATCCCTCTCACTAAATATCAAGTAATAAAGTGTTCTTCCTTAGTTGGCACCGTTGCTAAGACTCGTCGTTTCGAAGCATCTCGTGATGATTGGGTGTGATAGACTCTACATGTGCATACAATGGGTGCAAGCCAGATTTGCACATGCGGAAACTAAGGTTAACCTTGACGAGCCTAGCATGTACAGACATGGTCTCGGAACACGGAATACCGAAAGGTAAAGCATGAGTCATATGGATGATATGATGAACATGTTGATTGTTCGCCTTTAAAGCTACATCATCTCACGTGATGTTCGGACTTGGTGTAGTGGATTTGGTTCGTGTAATCACTAAAACAACTCGAGGGATGTTGTTTTGAGTGGGCGTTCATTTGTAATTTGGATTAGTCGAACTCAATTTATCATAAACACAATCAAAGTGAATTTGCATAGTTTGTTGTAGTCATTGGAATCCGTTCACCACCTTACGCTTAGTTATAGTTGAGATAGTGGAACTATAGAAATTCTAGATATTTACTTTACGAACTGGTATCGTATTGTTTTGAATGTCAATTTAAAGTTTATAAGTCCTATTGCAAACTTTCAGCAAACTCTATTTACTCCATGAAGTTAAATAAATAGTATTAAATCAAGAGTAACAATTCCAGTGTTAGTATCTAATGTATCATGTTTGCCTCCATGATTCTTGATACTCAAAAGATTGTTTTTTAATATCAAGTTTATCTAAGAGCTGAAAGCAATGTTTCAAAAACCATCATATGTGAAAGGTATTGCGATATCTAAAACAATGTGTTGGTTACAACATGATAGAGTATACGTCCTCATATTTGATGAGAATTTGTGAAGGTTGGAGACGCTAGTCGTCCTAATCCTCCAAAGGTTTTGAAAAAGAAACATTATACTCACAATTCACCTTTATAAGCTATAGCAGCTTGATCATGAAAGTTGTCATGGTAAGGATGAATAGAAGATGTAAGTAAAATGTTTACTGCACTAAAAGATTACTAAAGAATGGATTTTTGAAAGAACACCAAACATTTGATGATGGTGATCCACCTCAAAGTGCAAGTCCAAAGGTATTAGTAGTTGACTATATACACTTTGTACCATGTGTCATGTTGATGACACCACTATTGATGTTGATAGATTCTTTTAAAAGAAAAGGAATTGCTGAAAGAGAATCTATAAAATATTTGGCAGAAAATAAAAAGGTTGGAGATGTCCAACTTAGGCATATAGAAGATATACATGTTATGGTTGTATTCCTTGCTTGTTAAACAATGTGGTTCTTCGGTATTGGATACCGAATTGGTTGGTATGAAGTGTCATACAGGACAACACAATTCATGAACTGCAATGACCTAAGTAACTAGCAAGAGAAAATGTGATGATGTTCATCGAAAACAAACAAAGGGTTGTTGTGTTGCTCGTTAACATCAAAGCTTACCTTCAAGATTTGTTTCAATAATTGTTATTTTGATTAGGTATTATGACGACAAAAGGTTGCTCAAATAATTACCGTATTCCATAATAGATGGATGATATACAAGTCTGGTTGGAGAAATAATGACCATAAAACTAATGCTAAAATGTCGCAAGACAAATGATTGAAAGATCACTTGCGAAGTGACATCACCGTTTAAATTATATTGAAAGGATACATGAAGAAACTCCATGTTGATGGATTTTTGGAGTCTTTGATTTGGATCAAATGACGCTTGTGATACTTTCCTGGAGATAATTAAAACTCCTTTCGTAGGCCAAAAGAGGAACAGACGACTAACTGATTGGAATTTGTACATATTGATGTATATAGTCCATTATGTGTAGTCGTGGGCGATGGATTTCAACTTCATATGCTTTCTCCGAAGATTTGAGTGAGTATATGTATATACTTACTCAATAAGGAAGAAGTATGAAACATTTGAAAAATGTTCAAAGACTTTCAAGATGAAGTGGAAAATCATTGTAACAAGAAAATAAAAGAGTTTATTATTGGATCATAAAGAAAGATGTTTGAGTTACAAGTTTAGCAAAACACCTAAGATTTGAGGAATCGTTCCATGGATTTGCATTTCCCAAAACACCATAGGAGTATGGAGTGTTCAAGATATGTAATGAAACCTTGTTTGACATGGTAAGATCAAAGGTGTCATTTATAAAACTGCCATTATATATTAAAGATTAAAGCTTTAGTGACTACCGCTTTTACAATGAAAAGAGTTCCATCGTGATCCATTGAAATGACACCATATGAGTTATGGTTTGGGATAAAACCCGAATTGTCTTTTCTTAAATTTTGGTATGTTATGCAGAAGTAAAATGTTTACAACCAAAGTCAGATAAGCACGTCTTTGTAGGTTATTCCAGAGAATTTGTTCGGAATTTCTCCATAACACTGAGGACAAAAGAGTTTGTCGCTTGGAACATCAAGTTTCTTGAGAAGAAATTTTTCGTGAAAAGTTAAGTGGGAGGACAATAGAACTTTGATAAGGTTGTTGAACCTTAGCTATATGTGCTAAGTAGCGCAGCGCCGGAAAGTGTCCCGATGACGGCCACAATGCTCATGGCTCTCGTGATTACAAAAGGTGTGATCTCGGAGATTAGAGTTCCTATAGAACCGTGTGGGTCGGTAAGAATCAAATAGTAAGATTTGATAAGCAAGTCGTTATTGTTTTGACAATGATGAACCGACTACATGCAAAGAAGTGATGATGGGCCCTGACTCCATAAAATGACTGGAAGTCATAGAATCCGTGATAGTATCCATACATGAGAAATCAAGTTTCTGAAATTAGAAGACCCTCCGGAAAGGCGTGAAGCCTATCGGTCGTGTTTGGATCTATAAAGAAATAGACATGGATGTTTCAAATCTATGAAATAGTCGACATGTCGGAAAGAGTTTACGACAATGTTCAAGGAGTTGACTATGACAAGATTTGATCTTTCATAGCGATATATAGTCTTGACGGATTGATGTAGCAACCACTACATATAATTTGGTATATGGTACTTGAATAAACAAAACAAGTTCTTCTAATAGAATGGTTACCTAGGACGTGTACATGACACGATCCAAAGGGTTTTGTTCATTCAAAGGATGCTAAAAGAGTATGCAAAACTTCAATGGTTGAAGTAAGCATAGCGGAGTTGGAATCTTCAGAGACGATGAAGATGTTTGCATTTTGCAAGAAATTAAGTGGGAGCGCTAAGACATATTTCTAATACATTATGTGAAAGACATATTGTTGATTAGAAATAATGTATCTTTTATTGACACAGGTTAAGAATTTCATTTCGATGAAAGACTTAGGCATAACTCAAGAATTAGGCATCAATGTCTATATGGATAGATTGAGGCGCTAATATGGTTTTGCCAAATGTACATAGATAAGATGTTGAATGAGTTCAATATGGAAACAACAAGAAAGGTTCTTGATGCACGGAAAGGACTAAATCAAGATTCAAGTGTGTTGACACGAGATTCAAGTGTTTTGACACTTGGTGAAATCACAAGAATATTTTGATCAATCATTCCTTGAGATGTACACATCCAGATATGTCCTATGCTCTAAATGTTATGAGCATATACCAGAATGATTCATAAGATTATCATTGGACAATAGTAAAGATATTCTTATGAGCTTTGGAAGAACTAAGACTATATCATAAGTGACAAATAGTTAAAGGTAGTTCATTGTAAAGTGTTACATTGATACTAGTTTTGTAACAAGATACAAATTAAATTTATCTCAATTGAGACTATGGGTGGCACAATATAATGGAAAGGATGTTCCATGATGGATTTGGATGAGTTCCAAAGTTGAGATATTGTGACGGATACTACAACAAAAGGCTAAGTATATAACTGCTATAGTAGCAGCAAAGGAGGGCATTTGTGTTAAGTAGTTTGTTATCAAACTAGGTGTGGTTCATAGCGGGATAATACTATGAAGATACATTGTATGACAATTGTATCAACATAATTTAATCCCAAGGAACTAAAGGTCTCACCAAAGGACCAAATTTATACAATGCCATCTCATTGGAGAATGAGTAATGCGTAGAGACGCAAGGACATGCAAATACACACGGACCTGGAAGTGTCAGATCCGAAGATTATGTTTACCACTAGCAATAGTGTCTATACAACACCAGAAAGCCATAGGTGTTGAATGCACAAAGTTTTTTTTAACTAGATTATTGACTCTAGTGCAAGTGGGAGACTGTTGGAGATATGCCCAAGAGGCAATAATAAAAGTGGTTATTATTATATCTTTGTGTTTATGATGAATGTTTACATCCCATGCTATAATTGTATTATTAGGAAACACTAATACTTGTGTGTTTTGTAAACATATAAGAGTCCCTAGTAAGCCTCTTGTTGAACTAGCTTGTTGATTAATTGATGATCATGGTTTCCTGATCATGGACATTAGGATGTAATTAATAACAAGGTTATATCATTAGGAGAATGATGTGATGGACACACACCCGTAGTAAGCATAGCATAAGATCAAGTCATTAAGTTCGTTTTGCTACAAGCTTTTCAAATGCATAGTAACCTAATCCTTCGACCATGAGGTTATGTTAATCACCATCACCGGATGGGTACTTTGATGACATCAAACGCCGCTTCGTAACTCGGTGGTTATAAAGGTGACATTAGGTATTCTGAAAGTATGTGTTGAAGCGCATGGACCAATATTGGGATTTGTCCATCCATATGACGGATATATATGCTCTAGGCCCTCTCGGTGGAATGTCATCTAATTAGCTTGCAAGAATGTGACTAGGTCACAAGGGATGACATATCATGGAACGAGTAAAGAGTACTTATCAGTAACGAGGTAGAACTAGGTATGGATATACCGACGATCAAACCTCGGATAAGTAGAGTTTTGCGTGACAAAGGGAATTGGTTTCGTATGTTAAATGGTTCAATCGATCACGAAGTCATCGTTGAGTATGTGGGAGCCATTATGGATCTCCAGGTCATGCTGATGGTTATTGATAGGAGATGTGTCTCTATCATGTCTGCTATCACGAACCGTAGGGTGACACACTTAAGGTTCGAAGTTGTTTTAAGTAGATATGGAATGTGCGTTGGAGACCGAATGTTGTTCGGAGTCTCGGATTGGATCCGGGACATCACGAGGAGATCCAGAATTGTCCGGAGAATAAGATTCATATATTGGGGATCATTTTCTGAGTTAGTAAATGTTCCGGAGTATTTGTATGAGGATTCTAGAAGGTTTCAGAATGTTCCGGAAGGTTTTGGAAGATTTCTTGGAGTTTGCTTGAAAACCAAGAAAGGGATCAAGGAGTCCTTGTGGGGCAAGACAAGGAGTTGTGGGGGAGGAGGACTCCTCCCCCCCTCCCCAATCCGCCGGCCATAGGAGGGAGGGGAGTCCTACTAGGACTCCCCCTCCCATGGCGCCTCCCCCCTTTAAATAGAGGGGTGGGGGCGCCACCTCCAAGCCCTCCTCCACAACTCCAAACCTCCGCCGCCTCTCTCCTCCTCCTTTCTTCTGATCAGGCTTAGGCGAAGCCCCGCAGAATTCTCTACTCCACCACCACCACCACGCCGTCGTGCTGCTGTGATTCCGTGGAGAAGATCAACTACCTCCGTTGCTCGCTGGAACGAGGAGAGGAAGGTCTGCTTCGACTCCGCACGTGTGACCGACTGCGGAAGCGCTGCCAGAACGCGGCGCCGGAAGGATCATCCACACGATCTTGAGATCGGCAAGTGATCGACTACATCAACCACGAGATCCAATCTCATAACGCTTTCGGGTCTACAAGGGTTAGTACAGATCTATCTCGTTGCACATGTCTAATAGATTAGATCTTGGCTTTTATCTAGATTAGATCTGGGTTTTGTTCGTTCTTGCGGTAGAAATTTTTTGTTTTCCATGCTACGAACCCATCACCTAGCGACGTCGTGCCTTGCCTCTCTGTGCCATCTCCAGAGCGCGCCAGCTCGCCGCGCCCGACCAGCTCACCCAGCTTGCGGCTTGACCTCACCGCGCACGCGCAGCCTCGCCATGATCATAGCACCCCAACAGACACCCCCGTTGGCCACCACGTGACCCACAGCTGCCGCACGCTGCCGCAAACACCTCTGCCTCCACGTGGAGCACCGCACGCTCCCGACCAAACCATGCCGCCCCACGCCTCACCATTATGCCTGTAAGAACCGCCAGGGAACACCATACCGTGCACCTACCTCCGCCACGACAATAGCCGCATGTAGCAACGCCACCATCAAGCTCACACCGCACCGCTCGGTCCCCTCGCCGCACTATAAAAGGAGGCCACCCCCGCCTCCATTCTCCACACCATTCCACTCACCACCTCTCACTGACCCTCCCCCACTTCTCCCTGAAGCAAGGCGAGCACCACTGCGCCGAAATTTCACTGGGGCCCGCCGCTACTAGAGGAGAAGGGCGCCCTTGATTCCGACTACCCTAAGCCCTGCGGTGACAGCACCTCGCCTCGCCATCGTCTACCACCTCGATTGCCCCCGTCGCCGACCCTAGCTGGATCCCAGGTGAGCCTAGTGAGACCCCCACCGCCGCATTAGGGTTGATTCCTCGCCAGAGCTGTTCGTCGTCGCTGATGAACCACGATCGTTGGATTAGAATTAGATCGTAGGGCTCTGGTTGAAAGATATCGTTTCGCGTTAGAACAGTCGCTGACTGGTGGACCCCATCTGTCAGCAGCCCGCTGCATTGTGCAGCGCAGCTGGGCCGGCCTGTTTAGCTTTCCCGCTAAGGCCTGGAAATTCAAATATGGATTTTCCTTTTTAGCTAAAACTCTATTCTATCCACATATTTAAAAATCAATTCAGAGAGTTTCACTGAACCAAATTGCATGATTCAAATGTTGTTAGAAATATAATTAAATTATCTATCCAAGCCCGTTCGATTTAAATCATTTGGAGTTAGAGATAATCTTTAGTAAAAATAACAAGACAGATACTTTTGCAACTTCAAACATTTTTCAAAAATCAACCATAATAGCTTTTGAGTTCATTCCAAATCTCAAAAATCACATTTGATAATATCTATCTGAATATGTAAAAATATCTAGGTTTACATGCAGTGACATTTGACTAGTACCAAAAGAATGCTATTAGGGCATTTCTAGTCACTTTAAATCCATTAAATAATAATCCTAAACTTAATAAAATATGATCAACCCTTTAAATCACATTCCCATGTATTATAATATGTGGTGATGACATGTGTCCAAATGATCCCATATTTTAATTGGAGAATATTAAATCTTAATTAATTTCAATGAGTAGAAATTACTTTTCTCAAATAAACTAAATAAAACTAGTTCAGTATTTCATGTCATGATTCTGATGATGCTAGATCATCAAGTGTGAGCCTTAGTGTGCTAAATAGAATTATTTAAGTATTTTTTGGTGATTGTGTACCCTGTATTAATTTATAGACGATAGTACCGACCCAAGCTACGAGGAGGAGGAGTTCTACCCCGAAGAAGAGGAGGAAAGCTTCAATCACTACACCAATCAAGGCAAGATATTATTGGCAAGCTAGATCTATGCAAGCTTTAACCTAAGCAAGATGCATTAGGCATGCTTGGTGATACACTTTGATTTATACCCATCCCAAGTTTTACTTGCAAGCTTTACTCTTTTACTTTACCAAAGTTCTTTACTTTTAGTTAATGCTTTGTGAGGATTTGGAAAGTAGTATAGATAGCATAAAGAGTATAAAACTAGGCCTATACCAGATGTCAGATTGAGATTAGCACCCCTCATTAGTGAACACTCTTAACCTTAGTGGCTAGTGCTAAGCATAAAACTCGATCACTTTAGATGGGAATACTTGGTGAAAATGATTATGAAAACCTTGGAATGATGAGTCATTCTATTGAAATGTTTTGACATGTGTTGAGAAACACCAATGGCATCGATGATGAAAATGTTCAGGCATGAGCCTTAGCCCTTTATACTACAAAACTGATGGTTGGGTTCGGATGCGATATCATTCCAATTTTAACGTGCAACCACAATACCTAAATTGGGTAAGACTTAGCCATAAGTTTATATGCATTAGTATGGGTTCCCTCGCGGAAGAGGTTTGAGCTGAGGCTACCTCTTGATGATGTCCACCTATGCAGTGCCTAGGATTGCAGATGGCCATGGCTGGGAGGCCAAGCTCATAGGGGAGGTGCCTATACACGAGTGTGTAATTGAAAGGTTATGATTGATTATCCGCATACTAATTATGATGATTCGGGGTTATCCCTGACGGATGTATCGAATTTTGTGGTGAAAGTGTACCACCTCTGCAGAGTGTCAAACTATTCAAATAGCCGCATCCGCGGTCATGGACAGTTGGAGTGGTCATACTATTCCATCGTCAGATGTTTTCAAAATGACTTGTGAAGTGATCTATGATTTTGCCTTGACCACAAAAGGGTTGTGAATATGAAAACTAGGTTCCCAACTTAAAGTGATTTAGAACTTTACTTAGTTTCCTTTACTTCTGAACTCAGTTTAGATAAATCTGGGTGTTTGCAAATAAAATTAGAGCTTAGGATTCCTACTAGAACTACCTTACTTGTTAGTGATAGTTTGTCAGTACTTAAAGAGTACTCATGGCTTTGTCCCTGGCTAGTCCAGTTGCCAGACTATGAGGAGGACTATCAGGAGGATGGACAACAGGACGGATACGACAACTAGGATCATCTCCCATTGTCAGTATTGCCTGTGACACTAAAGATGGAGCCCACTGCTACGCTTATTATTCTGCTGCTTGTTTGTATTAAGACTGGATCATGAGATCCTTTATTTGTGTAAGACCCTATTATGGTTTGTAATGGATGATGTACTGTGATATCCAATCTGTTATGTCTCGCAAAAATGGTAATCCTGGGATTGCAATGTATGACATAATAGGCATCTGGGATTAAAAATCCGGGTGTTGACATTGTATATATAAGTTCGTGTGGACTCTACTGTAAACTACTATAATGTAACAACTTGTAATTAAATCCCACCCACACGAAAGTGTCTGGTGGGCGTCTTTGAATCGCTTCTATGTGGGTTTTGGCGGGAAACACTAAGACCTGCATGGACTCGATTCTGGGGCGTTACACTAAGTTATGTAACTCTCCTCCTATAAAAGCTACCTCTCGTAGCATCTAATAGATCTATGCAATGATAGACACACACATTGTCTAAGGTGAAGCACATACCAAGCATGGCCTGAAATTTTATCTCAGTAAGTACCCTTGATGTTGATGGGTACATGTGCACTAGTGGGAGTAGAATTATGAAGGTACCAAAAGGTTCTCTCATTCACATTGTATTTGATATGAATTATAAAAAATTATATGTTTCTAGAGGTAGCACTTTGCCTGGTATTACTGCAGTTATTACTTCTAATGATGTTGATGTTTCTAGTAATATTAATCTATGGTATTTGCGCCTATGGCATATGAGTGAACATGGCATGGAAAAAATGGTCAAGAGAGAGTTGATTGATGCTTGCAAATTGAGTAAGTTTGTGTTTTGTGAGCAGTGCATTTTTGGTAAGTATAAAAGAATAAAATTCAATAATTTTGTTCATACCACCAAAAGAACATTAGATTATGTGCATGCTAATGTATGGCGACCTTCTTGTAAGACTTCTATTAGTGGTGCTAATTACATGCTTAGTATCATTATGATTATTCAAGAAAGGTGTGGCCTCATTTTATAGAACATAAATTTTATGTTTTTGATACTTTTAAGAAGTGGAAAGTTATGGTAGAAAAAGTGAACTAAAGGAAGGTAAAACTGCTACGTAGTGATAGTGGTATGAAATTATATTGTCATGAGTTTGAGGTTTTTGCAGTAACGATGGTATGATAGGGCACCACACCATCCCTCATACGTCTCAGCAAAATGGTGTGGCTGAGCGCATGAATAGAACCATCATCTTGAGGGCGCATTGTATGTTGTCTAATGCAGGTACGGGTATGTGTTTTTGGGATGAAGCATCGAACATAGTGTGCTACCTCATAGTTTGGTCACCTTATATTCCACTTGAGAAGAAATCTCCCATTAAGATATGGTCTAGTTTACCTACTGATTATTCACAGTTGACAGTTTTGGGTTGCACTGCATATGCTCATGTTGATAATGAAAAGCTTGAGACAAGAGCTTTGAAGTGCATATTCCTTGGTTATGTGGTTCAGGAGTTAGAGCATATAAATCATGGAATACTAAAACTGAAAAGGTTTTATTGAGTAGGAATGTTGGGTTTAATGTATCTATTATGTATCATGACAGCTTTCCTTCAAATCCCTCTGCAGTTCTTGCTGGAGTGGAGAAAGTTAGTGTGCAGGTGGAGCACCTACAGGAAACTATTTAAACTAGTGTTTTTTGTCCAAGATACACATGAGGAAACTATTGATGATTATGTTGTTCAACACTCACCTACTATTTTGCAGCTGCCACATGAGTCCATTTTTACTGATAAATCGAGGCGTAACAAAGGTCCTTGTCCTCGTTTAATTGAAGAGTGTAATATTGTTCATTATGCTTTGAGTTTTCCGGAATAGGTGAAAAATATTCTGAACATGCTACATACACTGAATCTGTTGCATCCATTGACCGCGAGAAGTGGATTTCTACTATGCAAGAAGAGATGCAATCTCTTGATAAAAATGACACATGAGATGTTGTGTGCTCGCTTAAACTAAAGAAGGTCATCTGTTGTAAGTGGATATTCAAGAAAAAATAAGATTTGTCTTCTAATGAGCCTCCAAAGTTTAAGGCAATGTTAGTAGCAAAGTTTTAGCCAGATTCTTAGTATCCATTACTACCTCTGTTCTATAATATACTCCCTTTTAGAAAGTTAAAATTGTTTGCTAAAAAGAATTATATTGCCGAATAGAGGGAGTATATATTAAAAGTACATGGCAGGCTCACCAGAAAATTGAGAAATAGCCTAGAAAATTCTACGAAAATGAGAAACATGTGACGATTGATCCAAAAAATCTTACAACATTAACCGATAGATCATAGCATATATTTTAAGTTTGAAAAAATTACCCACCTTTGCCACCATTAAAAAGTTTATCTATCTCAAACCTAAAATATGTTTCCCCACGTCTCTTTCTTATCAATATCAACTTGCGTCCGACATGCTAATCTGCTCGCAGGCCCTAAAGCTTCCTTGAGGCGCTCTCCTCCTGAAGAAGTGCGTACCCACAATCAACCTATATTCGCCTATTTTGAGTCGTCCTGCCATAGGCTCGAGGTCACATGAAAAGGCACACAATAGGGTTAGGGGGTTATGGGCTATGCATCATGAATCAATTAGCAACCAGGACCGATCAAGAACGTAGGCATCAATTCAGAGCGCATGGAAACAGGCAGCTGTTCAAAAGGTTTACCAGATTGATCGGTTAAGTTTTATCTAAACAATTTAAATCTACTTTGGCTAAGTTCACACAAAACTTCTATCCAGCAACTTGCATATTTCCCAAATCAACGAACGAGTTATTGCTACACATGAACGTACAAGCTGTTCATCTTGAAAGCAATTTTTATAGACCTCTGACACCCTATTCGTAGTTTTTTTTTAAATATTAGCACAATGCTCGTGCGTTGCAACGGGAGAAATAAAGAGTCAACTATCTGATAAAAAGCTTTGGCATGGTCCTAATTTTGCACCGAAGTCGATCAACGCACATAACTGTAACCTCAGTTCGCCCTTTTTCAATATCTCCAAGAGAGCCCTAATTGGCGCCGAATTACAAAAAAAAGCATGAGATTAGACTCTCAATATATGTTAGAGAGCTCTCTAAAAAAATTCCTTTTTGTTTTGCACCGACATTTCAATGGACTCTCCGATTCTCATTCTCTAAATTTCAAGAATATGGCGGATTAAAAGAGCACTTTTTTATTAATTTGTATATTTAATGACATGCACACATTGTTCGCAAGGGTGTAAAAACACACCATGGTGACAATTTTAAGAAATAAACTCATAAACATGAATAACTTGTTCCCAGCAGAAAAAAGCATCCATGTGCTATGATAATAATCCGAGTACAACCACTTAGTAGTGCACATCATTGAAAACTTGGATAGACTTTTGTCCATCAAGATAAAGGAAACATGTCAACACCCGGATTTTTAATTCTAGATGCTTGTTATGCCATACCTCGCAATCCCAGGATTATCATTTTTGCGAGACATAACAAATTGGATATCACAGTACATCATCCATTACAAACCATACATAAGGTCTTACACAAATAAAGGATCTCATGATCCAATCTTAATACAACAAGCAGCGGAATAATTAATAGGCGTATCGGTGGGGTCAATCTTCAGGGGCACAGGCAATATTGACGAAGGCAAATAGTCCTAGTTCTCATAGCCGTCCTTCTAACCGTCATCTTGGTAGTCTCCTTCATAGTCTGACCATGAGAATAGCCAGGGACAAAAGACATGAGTACTCTTTAAGTACTCGCAACTACCACTAACAAGTAGTATAGTTTTAGTGTAAAGTGCTAACTCTAAGTTTACTTGTAAAGTTAAGTTTGAAGCCTAAGCTGAGTTCAGAAACAAAGAAAGATAGAATAAAGTTCTAGAATCACTTAAGTTGGAAAGCTAGTGTCATTGTCACAACCCTGTTGTGGTCAAGTCAAGATTCATCATTCATTTCATAAGTCATTTTGAAAATATCTGACAACAAAACAATATGGCCACTCCAACTGTCCATAACCACGGACGCGGCAATTTGAATAGTTTGACACTCTGCAGAGGTGGTACACTTTCACCACAAGATTCGATACATCTGTCAGGGATAACCCTGAATCATCATACTTAGTATGCAGGTAATCAAACATAACCTTTCCTTTACACACCCTAGTATAAGCACCTCTCCTATGAGCATGGCCTCCCAACCATGACCATCTGTCATCTTGGGCACTGCATAGGTGGACAGCATTGAGAGGTAGCCTCATCTCAAACCTCTCCCACGAGGGAACTAATACTAATGCATATAAACTTCTGGCTAAGCCTTACCCAATTCAGGTATTGTGGTTGTACGGTAAATTTGGAATGGTATCGCATCCAAATCCAACCATCAGTTTTGTAAAAGGGTCAAGGCTCATGCCTCAACATTTTCATCCTCATAAACCATTTGTGTTTCTCAACACATGTCAAAACATCTCAATAGAATGACTCATCATTCTAAGGTTTTCACAATTCATTTTCACCAAGTGTTCCCATATAAAGTGACTCAAGTTTTTATCTAGTCTAAACTACTAAGTTAAGAGTGTTCACTAAGGTGGGAATATGGGATCAATCTCATGCCATAGAATGACATCTAATGTTATCTAAATAGGTCAAGTTTTATACTCTTTATGCTACCTTCAAAACAAGTAAAGGACTTTGGTAAAGTAAAGAAGTAAAAGCTTGGAATTAAACTTGGAGTAGGTACTAGTCAAAGTTGTATAACCAAAGAATGCCTAATGCATCTTGCTTAAGTTATCTAGATTGCAAGGTCTAGCTTGCATTGTTAAAAATGTCTTGCTAGTATAATACTTGCAAGTGTTAGATTGCCTTTGGTAGTGCAGCGGTTGAAGTTTTCTTCTTGCTCCTCTTGGTAGAACTCCTCCTCCTCCTCGAAAGCTTGGTTGGTACTATCGTCTATAAATACATACGGAGTACACAATCACCAAACAATACTTAACTAGTCTACTTAGCACTCTAAGGAACACATTTGATGATCTATTACCATCACAAGCATCACAAGATTTTATTAACTATTTTCATCCTTTTTATTTAAGAAAAGTAATTTCTACTCATTAAAAATAACTAAGATTTAATATTCACCACTTAAAATATGGGATCATGTGGACACATGTCATCACCACATATTGTAATATATGAGAATGTGATTTTAATAAGTTTAACCTTAATAATTCATGATTTAAAGTGACTAGAAATGCCTATATAGCATTATTTTGGTACTAGTCCAAAGTCACTGCATGCAAACCTTAATATTATTACATATTCAGATAGGTATGGTTAAATGTGATTTTTGAGAGTTAGAATAAACTCAAAAGCTATTTTGGTTGATTTTATAAAAATGTTTGAAGGTGCAAATGCTTCTGTCTTGTTATTTTTACTAGGAGAGATCTCTAACTCTAATTAAATTAATACCAACGGCCTTGGATAGATCTTTTCAGAAGCTTTCCAACACAATTGGACTCACTCCATTGGGATTTTTAAATCTCCCTGAATTGCTTTTTAAACTAGGGGACAAAACTAGGTTCAAACTAAATTAGAAAAACCTAAGTTTGAATTACTGGGCTAGCGCAGGAAGGAAAATGGGCCGGCCCAGTGGCGTTCCGCGACATAGAGAACAGCTGACAGAGGGGGTCCACATGTCAGCGGCTCTTTAAAATGCGAAGCGGTACGGGGCAACGTGGACTGTGTGATTAGAACCTAGATCGACGGTTGTGGCTTGTCGTCGACGACGGACAGGTCGCCGGCGAGGTGGAACCCTAGCAGCTCGGTGGGGGTCTGTGGCGGCTTACCGGGGCTCCGGCAAGGGTCGGCGAGGCGGGCAAACGAACTGGTAGACGACGGTGATCCTCCTAGTACCGGCGGCGTCCCGAGAGGTGGCCTTGATCAACGGCGCCCTTCTCCTCCTTCCGCGGCGGGCTCCGGCAAAATTCAGGCGCTGCGGACGGCGGCTTGCTCCGGCTAGAGGTGGGGAAGGATCAGTGAGGAGAGGGGGGTGGAGTGGTGTGAGGAAACGGTGCTAGGGAGGCTTCTATTTATAGGCTCGGCGAAGTGGCAGAGGAGCATGGGCGGTGCTCGCCGGTGACGACGGCACAGCGAGCTAGAGCTGTGGGCGGTGCACTAGGACGGTGGGCGGTGGCCTTGCGAGTGTCACGGCGGTGAGTGTGTAGTGGTTTGCGGTCGGGGGAGGTGAGTGGGGCTGCGCGCACTATATCTCTGCCGACGGCGAGTTTTGCGGCGGCCGGCGACTACGGGGCATGGCCGAGGGAATGGGGATGTCCGTTAGCTTCCTAGGACGGTGGAGATCTTGTAGACGGGTGGCTGGAGCGAGACGTGGTCTGGCTGAGCAGGGACCGTGCACCTCTGCCGGCGGCATCGGCACGGCAGACAGGCTTCGGGCGTGGCGGTTCCTGGCTGCTCCGGTCGTTGTCCTCGAGCTGGGGCAGGTTGGGCGGTGAAGGTGGACCACACGCGACCTCCTGGACATGGTGGACGACGCTGGCAGCGGCTGTGGCATGCTGTCGCCGGTGGGGTGCCCAAATGGTGCTGGACCTTAATGTCCATGACCATTTGGTCGTGGCACAGTGGGTGGCCGGGCTAGAGAGGGGTAGGGGAGTGCACTGGGTGGCTTCGGTTGCAAAATGGGAGACCAATTTGGTCCAAACACTGCTCCAAATAGTGTTTTTGGTTTTTGTTTGAATTCTGCCCACAAGGTGTTTGTAGAAATGGCCGCAAGAACTCAAGTTTTAAATTTTTGGATGATTTTTGGTGGAGTTGCTAGACACATGCTTAAGCCTCTGTGGTTGCTTGGGATTTGAAAATGGAGCTCACTTGAGTGGTTTTTAAATAAGTGTGATCTAGATACCTACACTAGATTCAATTTTCAAATGCCATTTAAATTTAGTGTTTGAAAGGTTTTGACAGATCACAATGTGGGCCTTGGTACATCACTACATGTAATAGCATGGGGTGCAAAGATCCATATTTATTTCTGTTAGGAATTGAGTTCTAGGAATAGCCAAAGTAGGCATGTTGATTAAAATGGCACAAATGACCATTTCTTTCTTTTATTCATTTTGATTTGGTTTTCTTTGGGATTTTTTTGGGAATGATCTAGATGATGTTTATTTCACCTAAGAATCATTTTACAAGAAATGGATCACTTAATCATGGCAATTCAAATCAACTCCTAATTTAAATGCACACACATATGAATGCTTTAATAATTTTAATTGGAGAAGTTTTTGTTAATCCTAATTTTGATATTTGGATCTTAATATCCTTAGATTAAAGTTTTGGGATGTTACAAAACAATTGAAGTTTTACTAAGTAAATTCAAAAACATATTATAGGTCTGTATATTTGATTGTTTAAAGGGTTAACATTCGTACACATATATAATAAAATAGTCAATGTCCAGGAACACATGGATGCTCTGAAACTTTATGTATATGAGCATGATTCATGAAAAAATAAGAGGTCAGTTCCTACTCATGACAAATAATGGCCGTTTGAAAAATACTGATGTCCATATGCAAACGTTAGAGTTCATATTGATGTACCATGCATCCATGTTTGATGTATTTCAGAGGCAATGAATAGCACACCGGGGAATTCTTAACTCAAAAATTCAAACCCAGTTGGGAATGGATGTCAGCCGCCCTGTAGTAATCTTTGCAAGTAATAATCTTTGGCTAATAGCCAATAACATCCGTATTTCACCAACGAATATGCTATGTGTCCGGGTTTTTTAGACTAATAGGGATTTCTCCCCAGTTCCATTAATCATAATGAAACTTACAGAGTCTGAAACAAGGAAATAAAGGAAAGTAAAACCCAACACACTACAAAAGAACCACTCGACCTATCTGACTACCGCACAGACAGAAACCTAACTGATCGAAAAAGCTCAGAAGCGATCACTACTGGAAGCTACTAACACAAGCAACATATCAAGACAATATCTGAGGTTACAAACGCATTGTCAGCCACACTACCCCTAACTTCTCAGACCACCACATGGATAGAGTCACTTTGCTCCGGATGCTCCTAGAGGAACTCCAGCGATGCTCTTCCCCCATAGCTCGATGAAGCCGTGGTCTTTTAGGCAGAAATCCACCCAAAGTCCACACACTTCAAGATGCTGGGAGGAGCAGTGGACTTTTCAGATTTTGCGTCATCTTGACCATAAATTGCTCGACTCCCTCCTCCAAATCTTTGAAAGGGAGTCTCCAGTCTCTTAAATAGAGTAGAACCAGGCGCCAAACCAGTTTCATGTTAATCCAAGTAGTTTTGTTAAAGACTAGACTATTTCTATTATTCCACAGAGCCTAGAGGATTGCAAAAGTAACAACATTAAAATGCAAAAACCTTTGGTTAGCAAGCCATTTTGAAGCAACATATTCAAAGTTATTGACAAGGATATTAAAAGTTTCTGCCACATTCTCCCAAAGTTGCCTAGCTACAATGCATTAAAAAAGGAGATGTTTAACAGTTTCTATCTCCTAGCAGAGCTCACATTCTAAAGGTTTAGGCATACCTCTAGCCCTCAGATTATCCCCAGTCATTATTTTATTTTGTGAAAATAACTAGAGGAAAACCTGAATCCTAGGTGGGATTTTCATATCCCAAAGATCAGGTAAGTAGATAGGTGTTACACCTCTAAATTTCAGAAAAGCATACATGGATTTAGAAGAGTAGACACCATTAGTTTCATACTGCCAAATAAGCTGATCTTCAGAATCTGAGAAGACAATTGTTTTAGCAATGGGTTGCAAATCAAACCATTGGACCATCATTTCCTCAGAGAGGGTGTAATATCCCAAAACTTCAATCCAAGCTTATCAAGATCTAAATCATCAAATTTGGGGTTAACAAAAACTTTTCAAAATTAAAAATGAAAGCATTCTTGTGTTTGTGCATTTAAAATAAGAATTGATTTGAATTTCCATGGTTCTATGATTCTTTGGTTGTAAAATGATTCTTAGGTGATTTAAACATCATCTACATCATTCCTAAACTTTTCTTAAAGAAAATCAAATCAAAAACAATTAAAGAGGAGGAATGGTCATTTTGGCCATTTTAATACACTACACTACTTTGAGTGTTCCTAGCACTCATTTCTTAATAGAAACAATTCATGATCTTTGCATCCCTTGCTAGTACACATTATGAGGTACCAAGGCCCACCTTTTGATCTGCTAAAAACATTCTTTTACTTATTTTAATTGGCATGTGAAAATTGAATCCAATGCATATGCATAGATCACCCCTATTTCAAAAACCATCTATTTGAGCTCCACTTTCAACACCCTTGCAACCAGAGACTACCTAGCACTAGTGTAGATCACCCAAAAAATTTGAACTCAAAATTCAAAAGTTTTTCTCTTTCGGCCATTCTATCAAACACCTTATGGGCAAGATCAAAGTGGCCTAACTATTACTGTTTTAGGCTTGATCTTGTCTAGCATTTTGGAGTGCTTTGATCACTCTTGTCTCCCTCAAGCCTAACTAGACCAACACCAACACCTCCTTTACCCCTTAGCTGCACTGCAAGGCCATGCCGAGCCACCCCTCGCCGGCCGACCATGCACTCACAGCAGCAGACCGCTTCCCTCTCTCTCGCCATGTCTACAAGCTAGCCAGTGCTCCACCGCCACCGTCCAACCAGCCCCAGCCCAGAGACAGAGAGCTGAGCGGCCAGGAACTGCCGCGCCCGGAGCTGGTCGACCATGCCGACGATGCCCGCAGAGCACGCTCTGTCCCCACGTGCACAGACCACCCCTCGGCCGCAGCCCGCGCCTATCGCTCCGCCATGACCTAGCGAACACCCTAGACATCCCCGTTGGCTGCCCAATGCACCCCAGCCACCACTCGCCGTTGGACCCGCCGCCTTTGCCGCCCAGAGCGCGTGACGCGCCCGACCAGCACAGAGCTCGCCCTGTCGTGCATTTAAGCCTCGGGGCACCGCCAGGAGATAGGGCACCGCCCCCTACCTCGAGACACGCTGCTAGCCCCCTGTGCCACCCTCGCTGGAGTCGCCTGCCCACACCGCTCGGTCTCACCATCGGGCCTATATAAACCGGCCTCCCCAGCACCATTTCTCCACACCCACTCACTCCCCACCTCTCACTGAACCTCACCCACCTCTCGCCGATGCCGCTCGAGCTCTGCCTCGCCGGAATTGGAGCCGGGGCTGCCGCCTCTGCAGAAGAAGGGCGCCTGTGATTTAGGGCACCCCAAGATACGCCGTGACCGCGCCTCGCCTCGCCGTCGTATTCCACTTCGTTTGCCCGCCTCGCCATCCTCGCTGGAGCCCTCGTACGTCTCCGGTAGACCCCCACCGAGCCGCTAGGGTTCGAGCTCGTACCGTTTCGCGTGTTAAGTGCCGATGACAAGTGGGACCCCCTGTCAGCTGAGCCCCGTGCCACGGAGCACCACTGGGCCGGCCCATGTTCTTTCCCGCGCTAGCCCAGCCATTCAAAATTGGATTTTTCTTTTTAAGTTGAATCTTGTTTCTGTCCACTAGTTTAAAAATTCAGTTATGAGAGTTTTACACATCCAAATTGCATGAAACCAATTTTTCCTGAAAGGTATTGAAATGATATATCCAAGCCCGTTGGATTTAATTCAATTAGAGTTATAGATCTCTCCTAGTAAAAATAACAAAACAGAAGCTTTTACAACTTGCAACATTTTTATAAAATCAACTAAGATAGGTTTGGAGTTGATTCCAACTCTCAAAAATCACATTTCATCATACCTATCTGAATATGTAATAATATTAAGGTTTACATACAGTGACTTTGGACTAGTACCAAAATAATGCTATATAGGCATTTCTAGTCACTTTAAATCATTAAATAATAAACTTAATCCAAAGTAATATTGATCCAACCTTTAAATCTCATTCCCACATGTTAGAATATGTGGTGATGACATGTGTCAACATGATCCCATATTTAAGTGGTGAATATTAAATCTTAGTTAATTTTTCAGTGAGTAGAAATTACTTTTCTAAATTAAAAAGATGAAACTAGTGATTTAAACTTGTGATGCTTGTGATCATAATAGCTCATCAAATGTGTGTCCTAGAATGCTACTTAGCCTAGTTAAGTATTGTTTGGTGATTGTGTGTTCCGTATGTATTTATAGACGATAGTACCGACCAAGCTTTCAGGAGGAGGAGTTCTACCAAGAAGAAGAAGAAGAAGAAAACTTCAACCACTATACTACCCAAGGCAAGCTACTATTAGCAGGCTAGCACTATTCAAGTGCAAGCCACCATTAACAATGCAAGCTAACACTTGCAAGTTTAGTGCTTAGCAAGCTAGGATCAAACTAGATGGTTTAGCAAAGATGCCTTAGGCATGCTTTGATCACCCCCCCCCTTTGACTATTAGCACCCCAAGTCTTATTTACAGGTTTTACATCCCTTAGTTTACACAAAGTTCTTTACTTGTTTTTAAGGTAGCATAAAAAGTATAAAACTTGACCTATTTAAAAACCCTTTAAATGTCATTCTATGGCATGAGATTGAACCCATCCTTTCTACCTTAGTGAACACTATTAACTTAGTAGTTTAGAGTAGATCAAAAACTTGATTCACTTTAGATGGGAACACTTGGTGAAAATAAATTATGAAAACCTTCGAATGATGAGTCATTCTATTGGATGTTTTGACATGTGTTGAGAAACACAAATGGTTGATGATGATGAAAATGTTGAGGGATGAGCCTTAACCTTTTATAAAACGGATGGTTGGATTCGGATGAGACACCATTCCAAATTGACCGTACAACCACACTACCTGAATTGGGTAAGGCTTAGCTGGAAATTTATATGCATTAGTATTAGTTTCCTCGCGGGAGAGGTTTGAGCTGAGGCTACCTCTCATGATGTCCACCTATGCAGTGCCCAAGATGACAGATGGTCATGGTTGGGAGACCATGCTCATAGGAGAGGTGCTTATACTAGGGTGTGTAAAGGGAAAGTTAGTTTGATTATTTGCATACTACGTATTATGATTTAGGGTTATCACTGATAGATGTATCGAATCTTGTGGTGAAAGTGTACCACCTCTGCAGAGTGTCAAACTATTCGAATAGCCGCGTCCGCGGTTATGGACAGTTGGAATGGCCATACTGTTTCGTTGTCAGATGTTTTTCAAATAACTTGAAATGAATGATTAATCTTGACTTGACCACAACACGGTTGTGTTTATGACAATAGCTTCCCAACTTAAGTGATTCTAGAATTTTACTTTATCTTTCTTTGCTTCAGAACTCAGCTTAGGTTTCAAACTTAACTGTATGTTAAACTTAGATTTAGCACTTTAACTTAGAATTATGATACTTGTTAGTGGTAGTTTGCGAGTACTTAAAGAGTACTCATGGCTTTTGTCCCTGGCTATTATCATGGCCAGACTATGAAGGAGACTATCAAGATGATGGCCAGCAAGACGACTATGATAACTAGGACTATCTGCCTTCGTCAGCATTGCCTGTGCCCCTGAAGATGGACCCCCACCGCTACACTTATCTTTTATTTCCGCTGCTTGTTGTATTAAGACTGGATCATGAGATCCTTATTTGTGTAAGACCTTATGTATGGTTTGTAATGGATGATGTACTATGATATCCAATCCGTTATGTCTCGCAAAAATGGTAATCCTGGGATTGCGAGGTATGGCATAATGGGCATCTGGGATTAAAAATCCGGGCGTTGACAAGTTGGTATCAGAGCCATCCTGACCATAGGAGACCCTAGTTAGAATGGACGTTCAAACAAAAACTTAGTTTCCAAACCAAAGTGAGTATTTATGAAAAACTATCTCCTCTCTTACCCTTGTTAATTCTTTCTTTCTCAAAAATTCATGTTCCTCAAAATTCTTACACTACTACTTAAAAATTGACACACTTGATCACTTCACTAACTTCCTCATCCTTAATTCTTGTAGATGGAGACTCAGTTCAGCAAGTTTTACCAGTTGGGAAACGGAGGTCAACTGATCTTCGAGAGGGATCTGGACTCACTATCAAAGTTACTAGGACGCCCGCACCCGGAATTTCTTGGAGCTCTACTTCCAGGACCCCAGGAGGAGACCTACAATGGCTAGTCACCGCAGATCTTAGAGGAAGCATTGAAGCACCAACTTCTGGGAGAATTCAGTTCTCCGTGAGAGAGAACAACTGGCTTGATGGATTAGCCAGGGCAATGCATGAAGCTCTCGCACGTCTATGTGCCCTCAGCGTCAACAAGATCCAAGGAACTTGTTTTGCCCACTATGCCAGACGTGACTTCATGGGAATGCCAATGGAGATGCCAAGTCACCCAGAGTTGAGGCGTCAAGTGGAGAATCTTGACTTCCTGCTTCATGACAGACAGCAGGAACTGGACAATGCCAGAGAGTTAGCCAACCAGAACCGTGCCATTGCCGACCAGAAGGCCTAGCCTTTCGCACTGCTCGTCTAGGACCGCCAGTCTCTTCGTCGCCAGCGTGCCAAGAAGGATCGCACCATCGCCCGTCTTCACAAGATGGTGGTCGACCTCGAGAAGACCGTCAAGGAGCAAGAAGCTCAGCTTGCCGCCAAGGAAGAAGAAGATGAGTGTGAAGACATCCAAGGAGACATGGATTCTTACCTCAGCAATAATGATGACTTTCTGGAGGAGGATGCCGTGGACTTCTACACTAACGATGATGACTCCGACTTCATCGACGATGAGTAGAAGCACTAGGGCACTATCGTAGCATGAGATGTATCGGTCTCATTGTATCGTAGCTTGTAGAATGGTTCTTCAAACCATCTGTTTTCCCTTTGATTGTTGTGGTGTGTGTTGTATCGTGTGCTTGCTTGCATGAATGAAAATGAAGTTAGTTGAAAAACCTGAGTCTAACTCAAAGTTTTAGCTTTGAGAACCCAAAACCCAGAACCTTATAATTTCCCTCTTACCTCTATATCCATCTCAATCTTTAGATGACTCGTGGAAACCAAGGAGGGAGCAGCTCGTCACAAGACCCAATGCTGCAGATCTTGCAGAATCTCATCGCCGACCGTGAAGCAAGCAGGGCAGAATGCCAAGCCAACTTAGCAACACTTCAACAGATCGCCCAAATGGCTCTCAACAACCAAGGGCATGGAAATCAGGATCATCAAGGATCCAAGCTAAAGAACTTCCATAATACCAATCCCCCAATCTTTAGCACTTCTGAAAACCCATTAGATGCTGATGACTGGTTACAAACCATGGAAAACAACCTCAAAGTTGCAGGAGTTGATGAAAATGAGAAAGTTCTCTTTGCCACCCACTATCTGGCAGGAGATGCAAGAGCTTGGTGGAATAGCATCCGCAATATGAACTATGGTCAAGTTATGACATGGGAAGCATTCAAAGTCAAGTTCAGCCGCACCCACGTGCCGCAGGGACTAGTCGAAAGAATGAGAGATGAGTTCTGCGAATTGAAGCAAGGAAGAATGACAGTGGTGGAGTACCGTGACAGATTCCTGCCACTTGCCAGATATGCACCTGATGAGATCAACACGGAGGCCAAGAAGAAGGAGAGATTCTTGAATAGACTGCATGATGAGATGCAGACTGTCCTCGTAAACATCTGTTTTCAGGATCTCGAAGAGTTAGTCGACTCTGCCATTCAGATGGAAGGGAAGATTAACCAGGCAAACGATAACCGCAAGCATCGTATGATGCGGCAGTCTGGATCAAGTAGTCACCAGAAGTACCGTCCCAACCCTTCACCCGGATATGCACCAAGGAACAATCGACCCCCAACGTCTCGCCCAAGCTACCCCAACCGTAGCGGAGGCAATGTGAAGTCCGGAGGAAACAATCACAACTCCGGTAATGCCAACAATTTCAACCGTGCACCTCCCAAGAACAACAGCAACACTGCACCCAGAACAGGCAGCAATGATGTGCCTGTCGCAGTCAAGGACAAGTCCTAGATCACTTGTTTCGAGTGTGGAGTGAAGGGCCACTACTCCAATGAGTGTCCTAAGAAGACTGCAGCCAATGCCAATGTGAATGCCCCAGCTCAGCAGCAGCGTTGTGTTCAACCAGGAAGGAGATTTGCCCCAGGGAACCCTCACAACCGCAATGGCCGTCTCTTCCACGTGAACGCAGAAGAAGCCCAGGAAGCGCCAGATGTAGTGCTGGGTATGTTTTATGTCAACTCAGTTTTAGCAAGAGTATTGTTTGATTCTGGAGCATCACATTCATTTGTCACTGAAGAATTTGCATGCACTAGTAAGATTTATCCAACCAACCTGAAGCATGTCATGATAGTTCAAATCCCTGGTTCAACAACCAAAGCTAGAAAAATTTGCAAAGCTGTACCTATCAGAATACATGGGATAGATTTTTATGCCAACCTAATTGTACTCGGTACCAAAGGATTGGAAGTAGTACTAGGTATGGACTGGATCTCAAGGCATAAAGGACTGATAGACTGTGCTAAGAAAGCCATCACCATGACCAGTAGTTCTGGAGTAACAGTAGAACATATCTCTGAAACCTTACCCCGTCAATTCAAGTGCAACAAGATTGTAGCCTTGCCTACCATTGACCAAGTCAGAGTAGTCTGTGAATACCCCGACGTATTCCCAGATGAATTGCCAGGTATGCCCCCGGATAGGGATATTGAGTTCATTATCGAACTAATCCCTGGAACCGGACCCATAGCACAGAGACCCTATAGCATGAACCCCTCAGAGTTACTGGAACTGAAGAAGCAGTTGGATGCCATGTTAGAGAAAGGCTTGATTCAACCAAGCGCATCGCCATGGAGATCAACAGTGTTATTCGTCGACAAGAAAGATGGAGGCAACCGTCTGTGCACAGATTACAGAAAGTGGAATGATGTCACCATCAAGAACAAGTACCCCTGGCCAAAGATAGAGGATCTATTTGATTAGTTGACCGGAGCTCAGGTATTCTCAAAGATTGATCTTAGGACTGGTTATCACCAACCTAAGATTCGTGCAACGGATATTCCGAAGACCACCTTTACTACTCGCTATGGTTTATACGAGTATACGGTTATGTCTTTTGGATTAACCAATGCCCCTGCTTATTTCATGAATCTCATGAATAAGATCTTTATGAATTTCCTAGATAAGTTTGTAGTTGTGTTCATCGACGACATTCTTATCTACTCCAAGTCAGAAGAAGAGCATGAGCAACATCTGAGAGTTATCCTAGAAACCCTGAGAGAGCATCAGTTATATTCCAAGTTCAGCAAGTGTGAGTTTTGGCTGAAGGAAGTAGGATTCCTAGGACATATTGTGTCTACCGGAGGAGTCTCTATTGATCCCGCCAAGGTCAAAGATGTCGAAGAATGGGAAGCCCCAACCACTCAAACCCAAGTCCGTGCATTTCTCGGATTAGTGGGATATTACCGCAAGTTCATAGAAGGATTCTCGAGCATAACCCGACCCATGACCCAATTATTGAAGAAGGACAAGAAGTTTGAATGGATAGACAAGTGTGAGGCCAGTTTCTAGGAGCTCAAGAAGAGATTGATATCAGCCCCAATATTGGTCATGCCAGACATCAAGAAGTCGTTTGACGTGTATTGTGACGCATCCAAGATTGGTCTCGGATGTGTGTTGATGCAAGAAGGCAAAGGTATCGCGTATTTGTCTCGACAACTGAAGCAGCATGAGCAGAACTATCTGACCCATGATCTTGAGCTAGCAGCTGTGGTTGTAGCATTGAAGACATAGCATCATTATCTGATGGGTAATCACTGTGAGATTTACTCTGATCACAAGAGCTTAAAATATATCTTCACTCAGAAGGAGCTGAATATGAGGCAAAGGAGATGTATAGAGTTAATCAAGGACTATGACCTTGACATTCACTATCACCCCGGCAAAGCCAATGTGGTAGCGGATGCTCTTAGCAGATTGCCGTGTAGGCTAAACACCATGATCAAGGAGAAGCAACCAAGTTTGTATGAAGAGTTGGAGCAGTTCAGGACTGAATTAGTTAGCAAAGGATTCTTAGCTAGCATTGAACTTCAACCCACTTTGATTAGCCAAATCAAGGAAGCCTAGAAGGGGAATGAAAGTATCAACGGAATCAAACGTCGTATTGGTACAGGAAAAGTACCTGGATTCACTGAAGACAAAGAAGGTGTACTGTGGTACAAAGGACGTATCTGTGTGCCGGCAGATTCAGAGCTGAAGGAAGTTATCATGAAGGAAGCTCATGATACTCTTTATTCTATCCACCCCGAAGGAACAAAGATGTATCAGGATTTGAAAGAGTAATTTTGGTGGCACAAGATGAAGAGAGAAATCAGAAGCTACATCGCCAAATGTGACATCTTTCAAAGAGTTAAAGCAGAGCATCAGAGACCTGCAGGATTGTTACAACCACTGCAGATTCAGGAATGGAAATGGGATTCCGTCAGAATGGACTTTATTACCGGTTTTCCTACTTCTAGTAGGGGAAATGACTCAATCTGGGTCATAGTTGATAGACTATCCAAGGTAGCCCACTTTATACCTGTCAAGACAACTTACCAGAGTGTGAAGCTAGCAGAACTGTACATCACTAGAATTGTTAGTCTGCATGGAACCCCCAACACCATAGTATCAGATCGAGGAACCCAGTTTACCTCGAGGTTTTGGCAGAAAGTTCAGGTAGGATTAGGAACCAAGTTGAACTTCAGTACCACGTATCACCAGCAAACTGATGGACAGACTGAGAGAGTCAACTAGATCCTAGAGGATATGCATAGAGCTTGTGTGTTGGAATACGTATCAAAATGGGAAGACTGACCGCCTTTCGCAGAATTCTCATATAACAACAGTTATCAAGCTAGTTTGCAGATGGCACCATTTGAATTCCTATACGGAAGAAAGTGTCGTACCCCTTTGAATTGGTCGCAAGTAGGCGAGAGTCAGATCTTTGGACCCGACATTCTCCGAGAAGCAGAAGAGAAAGTTCACAAAGTCCGTGAGCACCTCAAGACCGCCCAATCTAGACAGAAGAGTTATGCTGACAAGAGAAGGAGAGACCTGACTTTCAATGTAGGAGATTTTGTGTATCTCAAGGTGTCACCATTGAAGGGGACCCAACACTTTAGTCTGAAAGGAAAATTAGCCCCCAGATATATCGGGCCCTTCAAGATTCTGAACCGTTGAGGAGAAGTATCGTATCAACTGGAACTGCCTGAAGAGATGTCAGCCATCCACAATGTGTTCCATATCTCGCTACTTCGCAAATGTTTTGAAGTGCCCGAGAAGACCGAAGTTTTCAAGAACATCGATCACAGAGCTGTGGAAATCAACAATGACTTGACCTATAGAGAAGTACCCATTCGTATCTTAGAAGAAGCCTACCGAACCACCAGGACCAGGAGCATCAAGTTTCTCAAGATTCAGTGGAGCAACCATACCGAGGAGGAAGCCACTTGGGAGCGAGAAGATTACATCCGGACAGAGTTCCCAGATCTCTTTAGTTTCTAGTTTTCTTTGTAAATCTCGGGACGATATTTTGTTTAAGGGGGGAAGGTTTGTAACATCCCAAAACTTCAATCCAAGCTTATCAAGATCTAAATCATCAAATTTGGGGTTAACAAAAACTTTTCCAAATTAAAAATGAAAGCATTCATGTGTTTGTGCATTTAAAATAGGAATTGTTTTGAATTTCCATGGTTCTATGATTCTTTGGTTGTAAAATGATTCTTAGGTGATTTAAACATCATCTACATCATTCCTAAACTTTTCCTAAAGAAAATCAAATCAAAAACAATGAAAGAGGAGGAATGGTCATTTTGGCCATTTTAATCCACTACACTACTTTGAGTGTTCCTAGTACTCATTTCTTAATAGAAACAATTCATGATCTTTGCACCCCTTGCTAGTACACATTATGAGGTACCAAGGCCCACCTTTTGATCTGCTAAAAACATTCTTTTACTTATTTTAATTGGCATGTGAAAATTGAATCCAATGCATATGCATAGATCACCCCTATTTGAAAAACTATCTATTTGAGCTCCACTTTCAACACCCTTGCAACCAGAGACTACCTAGCACTAGTGTAGATCACCCAAAAATTTGGAACTCAAAATTCAAAAGTTTTTCTCTTTCGGCCATTCTATCAAACACCTTGTGGGCAAGATCAAAGTGGCCTAACTATTACTGTTTTAGGCTTGATCTTGTCTAGCATTTTGGAGTGCTTTGATCACTCTTGTCTCCCTCAAGCCTAACCAGACCAACACCAACACCTCCTCTACCCCCTAGCTGCACTACAAGGCCATGCCGAGCCACCCCTCTCTAGCCGACCATGCACTCGCAGCAGCAGACCGCTTCCCTCTCTCTCGCCATGTCTACATGCTAGCCAGTGGTCCACCGCAACCGTCCAACCAGCCCCAGCTCAGAGACAGAGAGTACAGCGGCCAGGAACCGCCGCGCCCGGAGCTGGTCGACCATGCCGACGCTGCCCGCAGAGCACGCTCTATCCCCGCGTGCACAGACCACCCCTCGGTCGCAGCCCGCGCCTATCGCTCCGCCGTGACCTAGGGAACACCCCAGACATCCCCGCTGGCCGCCCAATGCACCCCAGACACCGCTCGCCATCGGACCCGCCGCCTCTGCCGCCCAGAGCGCGTGACGCGCCCGACCAGCACAGAGATCGCCCTGTCACGCATTTAAGCCTCGGCGCACTGCCAGGAGATAGGGCACCGCCCCCTACCTCGAGACACGCCGCTAGCCCCCTGTGCCACCCTCGCTGGAGTCGCCTGCCCACACCGCTCGGTCTCACCGTCGGGCCTATATAAACCGGCCTCCCCAGCACCATTTCTCCACACCCACTCACTCCCCACCTCTCACTGAACCTCACCCACCTCTCGCTGACGCCGCTCGAGCTCTGCCTCGCCGGAATTGGAGCCGAAGCTGCCGCCTTTGGAGAAGAAGGGCGCTTGCGATTTAGGGCACCCCAAGCTCCGCCGCAACCACGCCTTGCCCCGCCGTCGTATTCCACTTCGTTTGCCCGCCTCGCCGTCCTCGCTGGAGCCCTGGTACGTCTCCGGTAGACCCCCACCGAGCCGCTAGGGTTCGAGCTCGTCGGCGACCCGTTGGTCGTCGATCACGAACCTCGGTCGTAGATCCCCCTTCTAATCCTATGGCCCATAGCGTGCATACCGTTTCGCGTGTTAAGTGCCGCTGACAAGCGGGACCCCCCTGTCAACTGAGCCCCGCGCCGCGGAGCGCCACTGGGTCGGCCCATGTTCTTTCCCTCGCTACCCCAGCTATTCAAAATTGGATTTTTCTTTTTAAGTTGAATCTAGTTTATGTCCACTAGTTTAAAAATTCAATTCTGAGAGTTTTACAAATCCAAATTGCATGAAACCAATGTTGCCTGAAAGGTATTGAAATGATCTATCCAAGCCCGTTGGATTTAATTCAGTTAGAGTTATAGATCTCTCCTAGTTAAAATAACAAAACAGAAGCTTTTGCAACTTGCAACATTTTTATAAATTCAACTAAGATAGGTTTGGAGTTGATTCCAACTCTCAAAAATCACATTTCATCATACCTATCTGAATATGTAATAATATTAAGGTTTACATGCAGTGACTTTGGACTAGTACCAAAATAATGCTATATAGGCATTTCTAGTCACTTTAAATCATTAAATAATAAACTTAAACCAAAGTAATATTGATCCAACCTTTAAATCTCATTCCCACATGTTAGAATATGTGGTGATGACATGTGTCAACATGATCCCATATTTAAGTGGTGAATATTAAATCTTAGTTAATTTTTCAATGAGTAGAAATTACTTTTCTAAATTAAAAAGATGAGACTAGTGATTTAAACTTGTGATGCTTGTGATGATAATAGATCATCAAATGTGTGTCCTAGAATGCTACTTAGCCTAGTTAAGTATTGTTTGGTGATTGTGTGTTCCGTATGTATTTATAGACGATAGTACTGACCAAGCTTTCGAGGAGGAGGAGTTCTACCAAGAAGAAGAAGAAGAAAACTTCAACCACTGCATTATCCAAGGCAAGCTACTATTAGCAAGCTAGCACTATCCAAGTGCAAGCCACCATTAACAATGCAAGCTAACACTTGCAAGTTTAGTGCTTAGCAAGCTAGGATCAAACTAGATGGTTTAGCAAAGATGCCTTAGGCATGCTTTGATCACCCCCCCTTTGACTATTAGTACCCTAAGTCTTATTTACAGGTTTTACCTCCCTTAGTTTGCACAAAGTTCTTTACTTGTTTTGAAGGTAGCATAAAAAGTATAAAACTTGACCTATTTAAAAACCCTTTAGATGTCATTCTATAGCATGAGATTGAACCCATCCTTTCTACCTTAGTGAACACTCTTAACTTAGTAGTTTAGAGTAGATCAAAAACTTGAGTCACTTTAGATGGGAACACTTGGGGAAAATGAATTATGAAAACCTTGGAATGATGACTCATTCTATTGAGATGTTTTGACATGTGTTGAGAAACACAAATGGTTGATGATGATGAAAATGTTGAGGCATGAGCCTTAACCCTTTTATAAAACTGATTGTTAGATTCGTATGCGATACCATTCCAAATTTACCGTACAACCACAATACCTGAATTGGGTAAGGCTTAGCTGGAAATTTATATGCATTAGTATTAGTTCCCTCGCGGGAGAGGTTTGAGTTGAGGTTACCTCTCATGATGTCCACCTATGCAGTGCCCAAGATGACAGATGGTCATGGTTGGGAGGCCATGCTCATAGGAGAGGTGCTTATACTAGGGTGTGTAAAGGCAAAGTTATGATTGATTATCTGCATACTAAGTATGATGATTCAGGGTTATCCCTGACAGATGTATCGAATCTTGTGGTGAAAGTGTACCACCTCTGCCGAGTGTCAAACTATTCGAATAGCCGCGTCCACGGTTATGGGCAGTTGGAATGGCCATACTGTTTCGTTGTCAGATGTTTTCCAAATAACTTGAAATGAATGATGAATCTTGACTTGACCACAACAGGGTTGTGTTTATGACAATAGCTTCCCAACCTAAGTGATTCTAGAATTTAACTTTATCTTTCTTTGCTTCAGAACTTAGCTTAGGTTTCAAACTTAACTGTATAGTTAAACTTAGATTTAGCACTTTAACTTAGAATTATGATACTTGTTAGTGGTAGTTTGCGAGTACTTAAAGAGTACTTGTCCCTGGCTATTATCATGGCCAGACTATGAAGGAGACTATCAAGATGATGGCCAGCAGGATGGCTATGATAACTAGGACTATCTGCCTTCGTCAGCATTGCCTATGCCCCTGAAGATGGACCCCACCGCTACACTTATCTTTTATTTCCGCTGCTTGTTGTATTAAGACTGGATCATGAGATCCTTATTTGTGTAAGACCTTATGTATGGTTTGTAATGGATGATGTACTATGATATCCAATCCGTTATGTCTCCCAAAAATGGTAATCCTGGGATTGCGAGGTATGGCATAACGGGCATCTGGGATTAAAAATCCGGGCGTTGACAGAGGGTTCTACTGAAATCACACTTCAATTGGATCTCATCCCAAAGTTCAGCAATGGTTTGGGTCTGTTGATTGGAAATTACATACAAATTCCAAAATTGGGAAGCTAAAGCTGAATTTCCAAACCAGATATCCTCCCAAAACCTAATATATTTACTATTACCAACCTGCCATTTATAACCAACCTTAATGGCTCTAGTTGCCCACATCACTCCTTTCCAAAGAGTGGAAGGTTGTGTCTCTTGACAACACAAGATTTTGGGGTTCTTTGTGTTGTATTTAGCATCAATAACTCTCCTCCACAAAGGCCCTTCCTTCTGAATGTATCTTTTAACCCATGACCCTATCAAACATAAGTTTAGCTCCTGCGGGTTGGGGATTCCTAGCCCTCCAGTTTATTTTTTCATACAAACAGAGGGCGGTTGGCTAGATGAATCTTATGATTCCCCTCTTCATCATTCCAGAAGAAGTTAGCCAGCTAAGATTTTATAAGATTCAGAGCCCATTTTGGAAATTTAAAGAAGGAAAGGAGATACATGAATACTAGCCAGGAAGGCCTGGATAAGAACTCTTTTTGTAGCAGAGGACAATAGTTTCCCTCTCTAGCTAGTAATCCTTCTAATAATACTCTCTATTAGAGGTTGCAAGTCCTCTCTTCTTAGTTTGCTATAATGAAGAGGGATCCCTAGGTACTCAGGGAAATCCCCAGCCACACCTTGGTGGACTTACCTCACGATCGAAAGGTCGTTGAGAATAAATGGATTTTCAAAAGAAAAACTGATGCTGATGGTAATGTAACCATCTATAAGGCTCGACTTGTCGCAAAGGGGTTTCGACAAATTCAAGGAGTTGACTACGATGAGACATTCTCTCCCGTAGCGATGCTTAAGTCAGTTAGGATTATGTTAGCAATTGCTGCATATTTCGATTATGAAATATGGCAGATGGATGTCCAAACTGCGTTCCTTAATGGTAATATTGAAGAAGAGTTGTATATGATACAACCAAAGGGTTTTGTCGATCCTAAGGATGCTAATAAGGTGTGCAAACTTCAGCGATCCATCTATGGCCTGAAGCAAGCATCCCGGAGTTGGAATCTCCACTTTGATGAGGTGATCAAAGAGTTTGGATTTGTCCAAACTTATGGAGAGGCTTGTATTTACAAGAAAGTGAGTGGCAGCAATGTGGCATTTCTGATATTATATGTGGATGACATATTATTGATTGGAAATGATATAGATCTTTTAAACAGTGTTAAAAGTTATCTAAACAGCAAATTTTCGATGAAGGACCTTGGTGAAGCTTCATATATATTAGGCATTAAAATCTATAGAGATAGATCAAGACGCCTAATTGGGCTAACGCAGAGTACATACCTTGATAAGATATTAAAGAAGTTTAATATGGACGAAAGTAAGAAGGGGTTCTTACCTATGTTGCAAGGCAAGACATTGAGTAAGACTCAAAGTCCGGCTACGGCGGAAGAAACAGAGATGATGGACAAGATCCCATATGCCTCGGCCAGCGGCGCAGGAGGCAGTTTGGATGAAAGAGTTCATTACAGAACTGGGTGTGGTTCCCAGTGCGTTGGACCCAACGGTGATCTATTGTGACAACAATGGAGCCATAGCCAACACAAAGGAACCAAGGTCCCACAAGAATTCCAAACATATTAAACGCCGGTTTCACTCCATCCGAGAGCATGTCAAGGATGGAGATATAAAGATTTGTAAAGTGCACACGGACCTAAATGTAGCAGATCCGTTGACTAAAGTACTCCCTAGGGCAAAACATGATCAACACCAGAACTCCATGGGTGTTAGATTTATCACTATGTAAACTAGATTATTGTCTCTAGTGCAAGTGGGAGACTGGAGGAAATATGCCCTGAGAGGCAATAATAAAGTTGTTATTATATATTTCTTGTATATGATAGATGTTTATTTTGCATGCTATAATTGTATTGATAGGAAACATCAATACATGCGTGTTTAATAAACAAAAAGGGTTCCTAGTTATGCCTCTCTTATAGACTAGCTTGTTGATTAACAAGATGATCAAAGTTTCCTGATCATGGACATTGGATGTTGTTAATAACAAGGTCACAGCATTTGTGAAATGATGTGATGAACATTCATCCAAAGTATAGCATTACGATCAAGTCATTATTATTATATTGCTATAACATCATACAAAGTAGTCTTAGTCCTTAGACCATGAGATCATGTTAATTGCTAACACCGGAAGAGTATCTTGATAACATCAAACGTCACACCGTAACAGGGTGACTATAAAGATGGGTTCAGTACTACGAAGGTGTTATGTTGAGGCTCATGGATCAAGAGTGGAATTTTTTAATCCAGATGACGGATAGATATACTCTAGGCCCTATCGGTGATATCACATTAAGATAGCTTGCAAGCAAGTGATGTGATCACTAGAATGTTATATCACGGGAACGAGAAAAGAGTGCATGTCGGTAACGAGATCAAACTAGGTATTTGGATACCGATGATCGAATCTCGGACATTTATTATATCATGAGACAAAGGGATTAAATTGCTGATGTTAAAGGTTCTCATGATCACAGAAGTCATCGTTGAATATGCAGGAGTCAGTATGGATCTCCAGGTCCCGCTTCTGATTATTGATCTGAGAGGAGTCTCAATCATGTCTGCATTATTCGCAGACCGTAGGTTGACACACTTAAGGGTTGCCGGACACCATTTAGGAGAACATATGTTCCAGACAAAAGGTTTGCAAAGCACAGGAAATGTTTCGATAGAAATAGGAATTGTTTCGAGGAATTGTTTCGGGTGAAATTGCAGAAAGGGGTTCTGCATGTAATATTGAAATGTTGCAAGGGGTTTTATGTGAATGTTTGTTAATTAAATTAATTAACAAAATTCTGAATAAAATAAATAAAAGAGTTTTATTAAATGAGAGAGCATTAAATTTGGAGAAATTTAATGCATTTAAAGTGGAGACTTTAAAAGAGAATGTTAAGGGGCATTTTAATGTGGAGGGGTTACCACCACATGAATGGGGGAGGTGAGGGGTCACCCCCCCCCATGCGCCGGCCATGGAGAGAGGGGGCACCCCCCTCCTCCTATAAAAGGCCACCCATTCCCTCCTTCATCCTCACACCTCCTCGTGAAGGATCTCTCTCCCCCTCTAGATATTTTAGCGAGATACATGTTCCCGGTGGCCTTGCGTCTGGAAGGAGTTGTTGCTTCCGCTGATTCGCTGGAGCGAGGAGGTGGAGGTTGTCTGGTGGCTTGAACGTGTGTGCAAGGACAGATGCGCTGCTGATTTGCGGCGCTCGGACTTCCACACGATCTTGAGATCGGCAAGCGTACGACTACATCAACCACGAGTTCCTACTCGTTAACAAAACTCGTTGTCTTCGAGGGTAAGTTCTCCATGGATGTATGTCCACCCGTTGCTCTGTATCTAGTAGATAGATCTTGGCGTATAGTTCTCATCGTAGGAATTTTTTTTTTCTATGATGCGGACCCAGCAGTGGTATCAGAGCCTGATCTATGCGTAGGTGCTTTGCACAGGTAGTACACATATGTTTATATGTGGTCGATGATGATCATGTTATTGCATCTTCTATGTACTTTGGATATTGGTGGCATAGTGGGATGAAGCGGCCCGGATCAACCTTACATGTCATCGTACATGAGACCGGTTCCACGACTGACATGCAACTTGTTTTGCATAAGTGGATGGCGGGTGTCTGTCTCTCCTACTATAGTCAATATTTGATTTACAACGAGTTGCTAATAACTTGGTTATCCTCGTTGTGGTTCATGTTCGTAGGTAAGACCGGTTCTATCTTTGAAAGCCCTAAGCCACATAAAATTTGCAATTGATAAATTAGAGGCGTCTAGTTTAGATCGTTGCTGGGCTAGTGTCTTGATATGGTATTGTTGTAAGTAGATGTATGATAGATACTCTTACAACTCACTTAAAGTGTAAGTTCCATAGACCTTGGCCTTACACACAAAGGAATGATAGAGATCATACCACGATGCAAATGATAGAGATCAAATGCATGGACCATATCACCTCACTTCACACATTAGATGTTAGCATCTTATATTGCTAGTTTGGCGTTTTTGGTAGCATTATAAGATGATCCCTCATTTAGATATCAAGATAAAATGTGTTCTTCCTTAAGTATGCACCGTTTTGTGGATCATGTTTTGAGGCATCACGTGATGATCGGGTGTTCTCGACTCTACGCTTTCATACAACGGGTGTAAGACAGTTTTACACACGCGAATACTAAGGTTCTTACTTGACGAGCCTAGCATGTACACACATGGCCTCGGAACACAGACCGAAAGGTTAAGTATGAGTCATATAGTTGATATGATGCCTATATAGATACTCGCCTTTGAAGCTACACCGACTCACGTGATGATCGGACTTGGTGTAGTGGATTTGTTTCATGTCATCACCAAAAGGACACGAGGGATGTCGTTTTTGAGTGGGAGTTCATTAGTAATTTGTATTAGTTGAACTCAATCTATCAGAAACTTAGTCTAACTAAACTTTACAAATTCTGTTGTAGATGGCACCACCTGCTTTTAATTTCAATGTGTTCATGGAGAAAGAGAAGCTTGCTGCGAATGGTAGCAACTTCACCAACTGGGCTATGAATTTGAGGATTCTCCTCACTGCTGCACAAAAGCAATATGTGCTAGAGGCGCCGCTAGGCCCCCCACCAGCTCCTGATACCCCTGACGAGGAAAAGAACGTCTAGATAACTCGTCAGGAGGACCATAACTTAGTTCATTGCGGCATACTATATGGGCTAGAACCAGAACTTCAGAAACGTTTCGAAAATGGCAATGCCTTTGATACCATGGGAGAATTGAAAATGATTTTTGATACCCATGCTGTCGTAGAGAGTTATAATGCTTCTGAAAAGTTCTTTAGCTGCATGATGGAAGAGAACAGCTCCGTTAGTGAGCACGTACTCAAAATGTCTGGGTACGCCGATAAGCTTGTGTCCTTGGGAATAACGATTCCCATTGACTTAGGCATACATCGTGTTCTCCAATCTCTGCCACCTAGCTACAAGAGCTTAGTGATGAACTATAATATGCCGGGCATGAAGAAGTCTCTTCCCGAGCTTCTGTCAATGCTTAAGACTGCAGAAGTGGAGATTAGGAAAGAACATCAAGTGTTGATGATCAATAAGACCACCGGTTTCAAGAAGGACAAGAAAGGCAAGAAGAAGGGAAAGAAGGGCGGCAAATCTGTTGCCGCGCCTAAAAAGAAACCCCGAGCTGGCCCTAAGTCTGACACCGAGTGCTACTATTGCAAGGGGACTGGCCATTGGAAGTGCAACTGCCCCAAGTATTTGGCGGACAAAAAGGCCGGCAAGGAAAACAAAGGTATATATGATATACATGTTATTGATGTGTACTTGACTAGTACTCGCAGTAGCACCTGGGTATTTGATACGGGATCGGTTGCTAATATATGTAACTCGGTTCAGGGGCTGCGGAACAAGCGATAACTAGCAAGGGATGAGGTCACGATGCGGGTCGGCAATGGATCAAGAGTTGATGTGATCGCCGTCGGAACACTGCCTCTCCATTTGCCGTCGGGATTAGTTATAAACCTGAATAATTGTTATTTGGTGCCTGCACTGAGCATGAGCATTGTATCCGGATCATGTTTGATGCAAAGTGGTTATTCGTTTAAATCTGAAAACAATGGTTGTTCGATTTATATGAATAATATCTTTTATGGTCATGCACCTGTGTTGAATGGTTTATTTCTATTGGATCTCGATAGTAGTATTACGCATATTCATAATGTTGATGCTAAAAGGATTAAACTTGATAATGATATATCTGCATATATGTGGCACTGCCGTCTAGGTCATATTTGCGTTAAACGCATGAAGAAACTCCATTCTGATGGACTTTTGCAATCACTTGATTTTGAATCATTTGATACATGTGAGCCATGCCTTATGGGCAAGATGACTAGAACGCCGTTTTTCGGTTCAATGGAAAGGGCGACAGATTTATTGGAAATCATACATACTGATGTGTGTGGACCAATGAGTGTGTCATCGCGAGGTGGATATCGTTATTTTGTTACTTTCACGGATGATTTGAGTAGATACGGGTATATCTATTTGATGAAACACAAGTCTGAAACTTTTGAAAAGTTCAAGGAATTTCAGAATGAAGTGGAAAATCATCGTAATAGAAAGATCAAATTTCAACGGTCTGACCGTGGAGGAGAGTATCTTAGTTACGAGTTCAGCAGACACATGAAAGAGTGTGGAATAGTTTCACAACTCATGCCTGCCGGAACACCACAACGTAATGGTGTGTCAGAACGTCGTAATCGTACTTTATTGGATATGGTTCGATCTATGATATCTCTGACTGACTTGCCACTGTCATTTTGGGGTTATGCTCAGGAAACCGCTACATTCACTTTAAATAGGGCACCATCTAAATCCGTTGAAAAGACACCGTATGAATTATGGTTTGGAAACAAACCTAAGCTGTCATTTCTTAAAGTTTGGGGATGTGATGTTTCTGTGAAGAAACTTCAACCGGATAAACTCGAACCCAAAGCGGAAAAATGCGTCTTCATAGGATACCCTAAGGAAACAATTGGGTATACCTTCTATCACAGATCCGAGGGCAAGGTCTTTGTTGCCAAGAATGGATCCTTTCTTGAGAAGGAGTTTCTCGTGAAAGGTGTGAGTAGTCGGAAGGTAGAACTCGAAGAGGTTATTGAACCTTCTCTTCATGAAATGGCGAGTAGCGCAGCACCGAAAGTTGTTTCGGAGTTGACTTCACGTAATGAAGAGAGAGCTAATGATATTGATCATGAAACTCCGAAAGAGGACACTACCGAACCTCGCAGGTCAAGCAGGACACGTGCAGCTCCTGAACTGTACGGCAATCCTGTTATGAATTTCATGATTGATGAAATAGATGACCCTACGATGTATGAAGAAGCGATGATGAGCCCTGATTCCAAAAAATGTCTAGAAGCCATGAAATCCGAGATGGAATCCATGTACGAAAACCAGGTTTGGACCTTGGTGGACTTACCTCACGATCGAAAGGTCGTTGAGAATAAATGGATTTTCAAAAGAAAAACTGATGCTGATGGTAATGTAACCATCTATAAGGCTCGACTTGTCGCAAAGGGGTTTCGACAAATTCAAGGAGTTGACTATGATGAGACATTCTCTCCGTAGCGATGCTTAAGTCGGTTAGGATTATGTTAGAAATTGCTGCATATTTCGATTATGAAATATGGCAGATGGATGTCAAAACTGCGTTCCTTAATGGTAATATTGAAGAAGAGTTGTATATGATACAACCAAAGGGTTTTGTCGATCCTAAGGATGCTGATAAGGTGTGCAAACTTCAGCAATCCATCTATGGCCTGAAGCAAGCATCCTGGAGTTGGAATCTCCACTATGATGAGGTGATCAAAGAGTTTGGATTTGTCCAAACTTATGGAGAGGCTTGTATTTACAAGAAAGTGAGTGGGAGCAATGTGGCATTTCTGATATTATATGTGGTGACATATTATTGATTGGAAATGATATAGATCTTTTAAACAGTGTTAAAAGTTATCTAAACAACAAATTTTCGATGAAGGACCTTGGTGAAGCTTCATATATATTAGGCATTAAAATCTATAGAGATAGATCAAGACGCCTAATTGGGCTATCACAGAGTACATACCTTGATAAGATATTAAAGAAGTTTAATATGGACGAAAGTAAGAAGGGGTTCTTACCTATGTTGCAAGGCAAGACATTGAGTAAGACTCAAAGTCCGGCTACGGCGGAAGAAAGAGAGATGATGGATAAGATCCCATATGCCTCGGCCATAGGCTCTATTATGTATGCCATGCTATGTACAAGACCGGATGTGGCACATGCTATTAGTTTGACTAGTAGGTACCAATCTGATCCAGGTTCGGAACACTGAATAGCGGTAAAGAACATCCTCAAGTACTTGAGAAGAACTAAGGATATGTTTCTTATATATGGAGGTGAAGAAGATCTAGTCGCTAAGTGTTATGTCGATGCTAGCTTTGACACCGATCTGGATGACTCTAAGTCTCAATCCGGATACGTATTTCTCTTGAACGGAGCACCAGTTAGTTGGAGGAGTTCCAAACAACCTGTGGTGGCTGGATCAACAACAGAGGCGGAATATGTTGCTCCTTCAGAAGCGGCGTAGGAGGCAGTTTGGATGAAAGAGTTCATTACAGAACTGGGTGTGGTTCCCAGTGCGTTGGACCCGATGGTGATCTATTGTGACAACAATGGAGCCATAGCCAACAGAAAGGAACCAAGGTCTCACAAGAATTCCAAACATATTAAATGCCGGTTTCACTCCATCCGCGAGCATGTCAAGGATGGAGATATAAAGATTTGTAAAGTGCACACTGACCTAAATGTAGCAGATCCGTTGACTAAAGTACTCCCTAGGGAAAAACATGATCAACAGCAGAACTCCATGGGTGTTAGATTTATCACTGTAAACTAGATAATTGTCTCTAGTGCAAGTGGGAGACTGAAGGAAATATGCCCTGAGAGGCAATAATAAAGTTGTTATTATGTATTTCTTGTATATGATAGATGTTTATTTTGCATGCTAGAATTGTATTGATAGGAAACATCAATACATGTGTGTTTAATAAACAAAAAGGGTTCCTAGTTATGCCTCTCTTATAGACTAGCTTGTTGATTAACAAGATGATCAAAGTTTCCTGATCATGGACATTGGATGTTGTTAATAACAAGGTCACAACATTTGTGAAATGATGTGATGAACATTATCCAAAGTATAGCATTACGATCAAGTCATTATTATTATATTGCTATAACATCATACAAAGTAGTCTTAGTCCTTAGACCATGAGATCATGTTAATTGCTAACACCGGAAGAGTATCTTGATAACATCAAACGTCACACCGTAATAGGGTGACTATAAAGATGGGTTCAGTACTATGAAGGTGTTATGTTGAGGCTCATGGATCAAGAGTGGAATTTGTCAATCCAGATGATGGATAGATATACTCTAGGCCCTCTCGGTGATATCACATTAAGATATCTTGCAAGCAAGTGATGTGATCACTAGAATGTTATATCATGGGAACGAGAAAAGAGTGCATGTCGGTAACGAGATCAAACTAGGTATTTGGATACCGATGATCGAATCTCGGACATTTATTATATCATGAGACAAAGGGATTAAATTGCTGACGTTAAAGGTTCTCACGATCACAGAAGTCATCGTTGAAAATGAGGAGTCAGTATGGATCTCTAGGTCCCGCTTCTGATTATTGATCTGAGAGGAGTCTCAATCATGTCTGCATTATTCGCGAACCGTTGGGTGACACACTTAAGGGTTGCCGGACACCATTTAGGAGCACATATATTCCAGACAAAAGGTTTGCAAAGCGCAGGAAATGTTTCGATAGAAACAGGAATTATTTCGATAGAAACCGGAATTGTTTCAGGTGAAATTGCAGAAAGTGCTTCTGCATGTGATATTGAAATGTTGCAAGGGGTTTAATGTGAATGTTTGTTAATCAATTAACAAAATTCTGAATAAAATAAATAAAAGATTTTTATTAAATGAGAGAGCATTAAATTTGGAGAAATTTAATGCATTTAAAGTGGAGACTTTAAAAGAGAATGTTAAGGGGCATTTTAATGTGGAGGGGTTACCACCACATGAATGGGGGAGGTGAGGGGTCACCCCCCCATGCGCCGGCCATGGAGAGAGGGGGCACCCCCCCCCCTCCTCCTATAAAAGGCCACCCATTCCCTCCTTCATCCTCACACCTCCTCGTGAAGGATCTCTCTCCCCCTCTAGATATTCCCCCATGGTCTCGGATTAGCGAGATACATGTTCCCGGTGGCCTTGTGTCTCGAAGGAGTTGCTGCTTCCGCTGATTCACTGGAGCGAGGAGGTGGAGGTTGTCCGGTGGCATGAACGTGTGTGCGAGGACGGATGCGCTGCTAATTTGCGGCGCTCGGACTTCCACACGATCTTGAGATCGGCAAGCGTACGACTACATCAACCACGAGTGCCTACTCGTTAACAAAACTTGTTGTCTTCGAGGGTAAGTTCTCCATGGATGTATGTCCACCCGTTTCTCTGTATCTAGTAGATAGATCTTGGCGTATAGTTCTCGTCGTAGGAAATTTTTTGTTTTCTATGCTGCGGACCCAACAATCAGAGTCACCATGGCAAAGTTAATCCTAAAAAGGTCCAAGTCATCTCTATGCTAGGCATTAAACATGTTTAGAAGATCAGAGGAGGCAATGTCCCAAAATTGTTGGTAAAACATAAAGGAAAGACCATCAGGCCTAGGTGCCCCATCAGAGTAATAAGAAAAAATAGCCTCAAGGGTGAAGGGGGCCTCTAGAATCTCATTCTCCCTACTGTTGATTGATGACCCACAAGTATAGGGGGTGTATCACAGTATTTTCGATAAGTAAGAGTGTCGAACCCAACGAGGAGAAGAAGGTGCTGGCTAGTGGTATGGATCAGGAATTCTCTTCAAATACTTAGAAAACGAATTTTTAGGGGTTTTTTGATAAAGTAGGTAAATAAAGTACGAATAAATAAAATACAATAAGAATAATTGCAGCCAGTGGCCCAATCCTTTATTCAGCAAAGGACAAGCCGATTGTATTACTCAAGATGAACAAACATTCTCGAGGACACACGGGAATTCTGTCAAGTGCTTTCACTTCATATAGTTGATTAATCTTATTTAGCTTGCTAACTGTTGTGTGGGTGAACCTGTGCTAATGTACCGACCTTCCTAGGACTAATACATACTTGTGATGATACCCCTTGCAAACATCCGTAAGTACAAGAAAGTAATTAAGGTAGAAACCTAACCACAGCTTTAAACTCTAAGACCCTTACGTCCCTTGTGCAATGGTTTCCTAACGGGGGTTCCGGTTTCTATCACTCCAGCAACCCCTACGATTAGTAGCCAAATACACAATGCATTCCCCTAGGCCCATATAGGTGAAGTGTCATGTAGTCGATGTTCACATGACACCACTAGAAGAAGTACACCACAACTTAAATATCAAACCATTGAATCTTTGTCAACACAATTCCACTACTAACAATATGACTTCTCCCATGTCCTCAAGAACAAAACGAACTACTCACAAGACATCATATGGATCATGATCAGAGATGGAATAATGATGTATAACAATCTGAACATAAACAATAATTCAACGGTTCACTCAATATCATCAACTACAAAGAGTAATCAACACCGAGAAAGTTTCCCCTAAGAACTATGCAAGATTCAACCCAATTGTTACAACAATATGGAGATGGTGATGAGGGTGCTGATGGAGATGATGGTGAAGATGATGGTGATTATGATCCCGATGAAGTCCAACTTGATGGTGGTCTTGATGGCAATGATCTCCCCTCTCCGGGAAGGAATTCCCCCGGTAGAAATCTTTCTGCCGAAGAGATCTTTCTCTCTCGGTGTTTTCTGCACCGCAGAGGCGGCGGAATATTTCTATGGTCGCTCTCCCAGTATTAGGATTCCGTGGAGATAATACACGCCAGAGGGGAGAGCTGGAGGTGGGCCAGGGCAGCCACACCACCTGGTGGCGCGGCCTACGCTGGCCCGCGCTAGGGGGTGGTGTGGGCCCCCTATGGCCCATCACTAGTCCTCCTTCTAGCAGTCTTCGTCTTCTGGAAAAATAGGATTTCCCATATATTTCCCCGGATTTTCTGATATTCGTGAATTTTGCCTCCAAACAGCACCTTTTCCATCAGAATCCTGACTGCAGCGGTCCATGCTCCAAAAGTCATCAACCATGCACAAACAGATGAAATAACATAAGTAGCATCTCTTAATATGAAATATATCAATGAATAATAGTAAATTATGATATAGAATAGTGATGTCAAATGGACGTATCAACTCCCCCCAAGCTTAGACTTCGCTTGTCCCCAAGCGAAACTGATCTCAATAAACATGGCCTCAGGTTTATGGAGAGAAGAGTCGATAAAAGAATACGGACAAGAAGCATCACATTCATCAATACATAACTCATAATAGAAGACAACTCACCATTATATAACTTAACTTGCAATAAGTAAATGAAACAAAATAAAGATACAAAAAGTAAATCGTAATTGGTAATGGCAAACTTAGCTCTTGGTCGAAGAATAGTTGACAATTTGCTGGAGTTCACAAATAAATGATATTCAATGATAGCTTTCAAAGTAGTAAACACCAAGATAAGAGCAATGTGCAAAACAAAGAACATAAGAAACATGATTGAATAAATCATCATATGAATGAATGAAACACAAAAACTCAAAATACTTGCTGAGAAAGACGGGAATAGGTTTAGTGACTCAGCTGAAGAGTAAAAGAAAGGCCCTTCGCAGAGGGAAGCAGGGATTCCAAGTTTAATAAAGAGCTCCCAGAAATTATGATACTTATTAGCTTTCATCTCTCATTGCCCCTATCATAGGCATTTTTAGGTGATTAAGGTTAAAGTGATCAAATATGAGGATATGCTTGACAAGTTGTAAATTGAAAATCTCATGTCCCTTGAATACGAGGGTCGCTCCTCATACTACTCAAGTTTAGTCACCGGTAAGTTATTGTCATAGTAAGCACATGTGTATCATGGAGAACCGCAACCGGGGTACTCCTTGCCCGATGATACGGAAGAATCCCCATATCAAAATGACAAGGCAAGCAGACAACGAGCATCTCAACAATCTTCTTATTTACCATGGGAATATGGTGCTTTTTCTCTCTTTCCTCTTTTCTCATCTCTTTTTTTCTTTTTCTCAATCTCTATCTCATTTTTTTATAAGAAGAATGCTTCATAGATGCTTGTTATGGTTACGCTGTAGGTTTCCACCATGACAGCATGGATTAGACCGAAGGCCCAGGCGTTTCTCTAACACACATGCATAACTCCATGGACTTACAAGCTCCCCTTTCATTTCACACTGAAGACATCCATAGACAAAAGAACATGATATCTGATACGTCCATTTTGCATCACTATTATATGTCATAATTTACTGTTATTCATTGATATATTTCATATTGAGAGGTGATACTTATGTTATTTCATCTGTTTTTTGCATGGTTGATGACTTTTGGAGCATTGACCGCTGCAGTCAGGATTCTGATGGAAAAGGTGTTGCTTGGAGGCAAAATTCGCGAATATCAGAAAATCCGGGAAAATATACGAAAAATCCTATTTTTTAGAAGACGAATGATGCTAGAAGGAGGAGTGGAGATGGGCCACATGGGGCCCACACCACCCCTTGGCGCGGGCCACCCTAGGCCGCGCCACCAGGTGGTGTGGCCGCCCTGGTCCACCTCTGGCTCTCCCCTCTGGCGTATATTATCCTCCCGAAACCCTAAGACTCGGGGAGCGACCACAGAAAGATTCCGCCGCCTCTGCGGGGCAGAAAACACCAAGAGAGAAAGATCTCTCCGGCAGACAGACTTCTGCCGGGGGAATTCCTTCCCGGAGAGGGGAGATCATCGCCATCAACACCACCATCAAGCTGGACTTCATCGGGATCATCATCACCATCAGCACCCTCATCACCATCTCCATATTACTGTAACAATTGAGTTGAATCTTGCATAGTTCATAGGGGAAACTTTTCCGGTGTTGATTACTCTTTGTAGTTGATGCTATTGAGTGAACCATTGAATTATTGTTTATGTTCAGATTGTTATACATCATTATTCCATCTCTGATCATGATCCATAAGATGTCTTGTGAGTAGTTCGTTTTGTTCTTGAGGACATGGGAGAAGTCATGTTGTTAGTAGTGGAGTTGTGTTGAGAAAGATTCAATAGTTTGATATTTAAGTTGTGGTGTACTTCTTCTAGTGATGTCATGTGAACGTCGACTACATGACACTTCGCCTATATGGGCCTAGGGGAATGCATTCTGTATTTGGCTACTAATTGTAGGGGTTGCCGGAGTAACAAAAACCCGAACCCCCGTTAGGAAACCATTACACAAGGGACGTAAGGGTCTAAGAGTTTAAAGTTGTGGTTAGGTTTCTACCTTAATTACTTTCTTGTACTTACGGATATTTGTGAGGGGTATAATCACAAGTATGTATTAGTCCTAGGAAGGTCGGTCCATTAGCATAGGTTCAACCACACAACACTTAGCAAGCTAAAGAAGATTAATCAACTATATGGAGCGAAAGCACTTGACAGTCTTCCCATGTGTCCTCAAGAACATTTCGTCATCTTAAGTAATACAACCGGCTTGTCCTTTGCTGCATAAAGGATTGGGCCACTTGCCGCATTTATTCTTACTGTCTTTTATTTACTCACACTTTGTTTACTTGCATTATCAAAAACCCCTAAAAATCCATTTGCTAAGTATTTGCAGAGAATTCCTGATCCATACCACTAGCCAGCACCTTCTGCTCCTCGTTGGGTTTGACACTCTTACTTATCAAAAATACTATGATACACCCCCTATACTTGTGGGTCATCAAGACTATTTTCTGGCGCTGTTGCCGGGAGTGAAGCGCTATTGGAGAGTGGAACTTGTAAAGGAAACTTCTACTGTGAGTATTGTTTACTTCTATTAGTTGCTTTATTTTCGTTATGGATAATTCGCTGAGTTTCTTATCTGGTAATGCTACTACCACTGCTAAGGTAGTAGATGAGCCACAACCTGCTAAGAATGATTTTTTTTAAATACCTACAAGAATTATTGATCGTGTTATGGATAACTACTATGTTGGGGATGGAACTGTCCATCCCGGTGATCATTTACTCTTTATACACGAATTATGCGGGTTGTTCAAGTGTGCAGGTATTACTACAGATCAAGTTAAGAAGAAGTTATTCTCATTATCACTGAAAGGAAGAGCTGAGGAATGGTATAAGCTGCTGAAGAATGGTCAAGCTCTGGAATAGGAGAAAATAGTGCCTCTCTTTTATTCAAAGTTTTATCCGCCTAGTGAGATTCATAAAGATCGGAATCAAATATACAACTTTGGGCCTCTTGATGGAGAAAGTACAACACAAGCTTGGGGGAGATTGAAGTTACTAATGCTCAAATGTCCCATTCATGAGCTCCCCAATAATATTATTATCAATGACTTTTATGCAAGGGTCCCTCTACATGATAAGGATTTATTGGATGCTTCTTGTGATGGATCATTCACTCGCATGGAAGAAGCAGCTAAATGGGATCTTCTAGACCGTATTCAAGACAATGCTGAAGCATGGGAGAATGACAAAGGAAGAAAGTCAGGTATAAATTATGATTATGAATGCATTGCATCTTTTATGGGAACTGATGACTTTCAAAATATTAGTAATACTTATGGTCTTGATTTACAAGTTATTACAAATTGCTTTAAGGCTTTTGCTTCCTATATTGAAATTCCAAAAAAGGGATGGAACAAGTACCATTCACCTTATAAAGATATTGTTGACCGTGTTCCTGCTGGGAGTGCTGAGTATTACACTATTGATCACATCTTACCTGAACTTTATATCGAGAAACCCTTCCCGGACAAGGTAAAGGACCATCCTTTGATAACTAGTGTAATCACTAAAAGCACAAAGACAACTGTAAAACCTGATGAAGAAATAAACATTGAGCCTGTTGTAGCAATTGTGAAAGACCTTGTCACTAAAAGCGTAGAGGACAGACACATAGTCTTTTTTGAGGATGCTTCTAACATTGTTTCACATCCTAATAGAACTAAAAAATCTAGTGTCCCTGTGCTTTCTGTTAGAATTGGTGATCCTTGCTATTATGGTTTATGTGACATTGGTGAAAGTTCCAGTGTTATTCCTTATGAGCTTTACAGAGAAATTATGCATGAAATCAGTCCCTGTGAATTGGAAGAGATTGATGTGGTTATTCACCTTGCTAATAGAGAGATCATATCTCCAATTGGTATTCTACGAGACGTGGAAGTTCTTTGTGGTAAGATTAAGTACCCTGTTGATTTTCTAGTACTTGGTTCAGCTGCTAGTAAAACTTACCCTATTATTTTTGGTAGACCTTTCTTGAGTACTTGTGGAGCTATTATAGATTGAAAAAGGGAGAAAATCTTGACTCAATTTGATGGGGAATCTTATGAGTTTAATTTCTCGAAATTTACTAAAGAACCTTGTGAAGAGGAAACCCATAATGAGGATTTTAGAGTTGAACAACTTGCTTCTATTTCTCTTGCTCCTAACAATGCTTTGCAGCAATTTATGGAAGATCAAGAAAGTGAAATCTTCATGGAAGAAAGGAATGAGATTGACGAGATTCTCTGTAATCAGCCTAAGATGCTTAAGCATAACTTGCCTGTAGAAGACTTGGGTACCATGTTGCCACCTAAAAAGGATCCGGTCTTCGATCTAAAACCTCTCTCTGATGATCTTAAATATGCATATATAGATGATAAAAAGATATATCCTGTTATTATTAGCTCTAAACTTTCAGGGAAGGAAGAGGAAAGGTTATTGGAGGTTTTGAAGAAACACCGAGGAGCTATGGGCTATACTCTGGACGATTTAAAAGGGATTTCACCTACTATATGTCAGCATTCCATCAATATAGAACCAGATGCAAAGCTAGTAGTAGAGCACCAACGACGTTTAAATCCTAAGATGAAGGAAGTGGTAAGGAATGAGGTATTGAAACTCCTTAATGCTGGTATTATTTACCCTATTGCTGATAGTGAATGGGTTAGTCATGTCCATTGTGTTCCTAAAAAAGGAGGAATTATCGTTGTTCCTAATGATAATGATGAGCTTATTCCCCAAAGAATAGTAGTAGGCTATAGGATGTGTATTGATTTTAGAAAAGTCAACAAAGTTACTAAGAAAGATCATTACCCGCTTCCTTTTATTGATCAAATGTTTGAAAGGTTGTCTAAAAGACCCATTTTTGTTTTCTTGATGGTTATTCTGGTTTCTCTCAAATTGTTGTTAAACAACAAGATCAAGAAAAAACTACTTTTACTTGCCCTTACAGAACTTATGCTTATAGACATATGCCTTTTGGTTTATGTAATGCTCCTGCTACTTTTCAAAGATGCATGTCTGCTTCTTTCATGGTTTTGTGAAGAAATTGTGGAAGTGTTCATGGATGACTTTTCTGTCTAAGGAACTTCTTTTGATAATTGTCTACACAACCTTGATAAAGTTTTGCAGAGATGTGAATAAACTAATCTTGTTCTTAATTGGTAGAAATGCCACTTCATGGTTAATGAGGGGATTGTCCTTGGGCATAAAGTTTCTGAAAGAGGCATAGAAGTTGATAGAGCTAAGGTTAAGGCAATTGAGAAAATGCCATGTCCAAAAGACATCAAAGGTATTCGTAGTATCCTTGGTCATGCTGGTTTTTATAGAAGGTTTATTAAATACTTTTCTAGGATATCAAAACCCCTCAGTAATCTTCTTCAAAAAGATGTACCTTTCGTTTTTGATGATGATTGTAAGGATGCTTTTGAGACTCTTAAAAAGGCTTTAACTACAGCCCCTATTGTTCAACCACCTGATTGGAATTTACCCTTTGAAATAATGTGTGATGCTAGTGATTTTGCTGTAGGTGCTATCCTTGGGCAACGAATTGATAAAAAGCTAAACGTTATTCATTATGCTAGTAAGACTCTAGACGCTGCTCAAAGGAATTATGCTACTATTGAAAAAGTATTTCTAGCTGTCGTTTTTTCTTGTGATAAGTTTAGACCCTATATTGTAGACTCAAGAGTCACTATTCATACTGATCATGCTGCTATTAAATCCTTATGACGAAGAAGGACGCTAAGCCCAGGCTCATTAGATGCGTGCTGCTTTTACAAGAGTTTGATCTACATATAGTAGATAGGAAAGGTGCTGAAAACCCTGTAGCTGATAATTTATCTCGATTGGAAAACGAATCTTTTGACCCTATGCCTATTAATGATAGTTTCCCAAATGAACAGTTGGCTGCAGTAGGGGTAAGCTCGCGAGGGAGCCCTTGGTACGTTGATTATGCTAATTTTATTGTCTCCAAGTATTTGCCTCCGACTTTTATAGCTCAGAAAAGAAGGAAGTTCTTTTATGATTTGAGGCATTATTTTTGGGATGACCCACACTTATACAAATAAGGAGTGGATGGTATTATGCGAAGATGTGTTCCAGAATATGAACAAAAGGAGATATTGCGTAAATGTCATGGTAGTGCTTATGGAGGACATCATGCAGGAGATAGAACTGCGCAAAAGGTACTACAGTCAGGTTTCTACTGGCCTACCCTTTTTAAAGATGCCAGCAATTTTTTTATCTTGTGATGAATGTCAGCGTGTTGGTAATATTTCTAGACACAATGAAATGCCTATGAACTACTCTCTAGTTATTGAATCCTTTGATTGCTGGGGATTTGACTTTATGGGTCCTTTCCCTCCTTCGAAAGGTTATACTCATATTCTTGTTGCCGTTGATTATGTTACTAAGTGGGTAGAAGACATTCCTACAAAGAGTGCTGATAGGGAGACTTCTTTAAAAATGCTTAAGGATGTTATCTTTCCTAGGTTTGGGGTGCCTAGGTATCTGATACATTGCAAATGTATCTATAATTTTTGATGTTCCATGCTTGGTTTTATCTACTTTCTTATGTTTTGTCCACACTTTGGAGTACTTTTCATATGATTTCTTGGACTAACCTATTAACAAGATGCCACAGTGCCAGTTGCCTGTTTTCTACTGTTTTTGGTTCCAGGAAGTCAAAAACTGAATATTCTCGGAATTGGACGGGACAAAAGCCAAAGTTCCTATTTTCCCAGAAGACTCACGGAGCCAGAAGGAGAGTCGGAGAGGGGCCACAGGGTGGCCACACCACCCCATGGCGCGGGTCCCCCCAGACCGTGCCAGGGCATGGTGTGGGCCCCCTGGCCACCCACCAACCTTCCCTCTTCGCCTATAAGAAGCCTCCTGATGCATAAACCCTAGAGAATCAAGCCTCCAGCCACGAAAAGTTCCGCAGAGCCGCCGCCACCGAAGGGGAAATTCAGGGGATAGAAAGTCTCTGTTCCGGCACCCTGCCGGGATGGGGAAGTGCCCCCGGAGCCATCTCCATCGATCTCCACCGCCATCTCCATCACCGTTGCTGATTCCCATGATGAGGAGGGAGTAGTTCTCTCTCGAGGCCAAGGGTTCTACCGGTAGCTATGTGTTCATCTCTCTCTCTATGCATGATCCTATTGAGATCATGAGCTTGCAATCTATAGATCTACCTTGATACTCAAGTGCTTTAATAGATCTCTGCTCTCCCCATGTGTGTGAAAGTGACAGCGTGCTCACCATGGTGGCACTCAGGCTAGAGATTACAAATACTTGTTATGAGTTATATTTGGAGTTGGATGTCTTTATGAAATTGTGGTGTTTGTTGGACTCATCTAGTACTCAAGGTGACAGTGTGGGGTTTTCTAGATGGGAAAGGCTTACTTTGAGGTGTGCTGTTATAGCCCTACCATCGATTAGAGTGTTCAACCGGAGAGTAGTTAAGAGTAGTATCATAAAGAAGAATATATTTATATGAGAGTGTTCACTAGTGAAAGTATGATCCCTAGGCCTTGTTTCTAAGCACTGAAACACCATTTTCTACTAGATCTGTTACATGTTTGCTTGCTTCCATCTTTATTTCAGTTTACCATTAGTCTTTTCTACGCCATCAAGCTATTTTCTATCACCGTTACCACTTATAATTATCCATACCACTTGTATTTCACTATCTCTTCGCCGAACTAGTGCACCTATACACCTGACAAGTGTATTGGGTGTGTTGGGGACACAAGAGACTTCTTGTATCTTGATTGCAGGATTGCCTGAGAGGGAATACCTTTGACCACTTCCTCCCTGAGTTCTATAAACCTTGGGTGATCCACTTAAGGGAAAACTTGCTGCTGTTCTACAAACCTCTGCACATGGAGGCCCAACAACTGTCTGCAAGAATATAAGTGTGTAGACATCAAGCTATTTTCTGGCGCCGTTGCCGGGGAGGTAAGGTAAAAGGTATTCACACCGGAGGATTAAAGAAGAAGAACCTGCCACGGCAAACGCCAATTTTCTGGTGTGAGTACTCGAAGTTATTTCCTTTAGATTCTGCAATTTTGTCTTTTTGTTTCTTCTTTTCACTAGTTAGGCTTAATGGAAAACAACAACAAAATTAGAGAGCTTTATAGTATTTATGTTGAGTTAGGACATGAAGTCTTTGAAGAGAAAATTAAAAAACCAATGGAACTTTATTTGCATGCTAATAGCAATGTTGTTAGTATGAATTCTTTGGACACCATTATTTCTAATGCTATGGAAAATTCTAAGCTTGGGGAAGCTAGTTTTTATGAAAATGATCTTTTAGTTTCCCCAACTTTGGAAGATAGCTATTATATTGCTTATGATGATACCAAACCGCCAATATATGATGATTACAATGATGAATATTATATTTTCAGTCCACCTACTATTGAGGAGAAAATTAATTATGATTACAATATGCCTCCTATATTTGATGATTATGGTGATGAGAATAATAATGATAGCTATTTTGTTGAAGTTGCTCCCACTACAATTAAGAAGAATGACTATGTTTATGTGGAGAGTAATAATGATTATATGCATGTGGATCATGATAAGAATGTCTCATGTGATAGTTATATTGTTAATTTTATTCATGATGCTACTGAAAGTTACTATGAGAGAGGGAAACATGGTTTTATGCATCTCAATAATATTAGGTTTTCCCTCTTTATGTTGAAAGTCTTGAAGTTGCACTTGTTTTGCTTTCCTATGGTTGTTGCTTTGTGCTTTCATGACTTGTTTATTTACAAGATTCCTATGCATAGGAAGTGGTTTAGACTTAAATGTGTTTTGAATTGGCTTCTTGATGCTCTCTTTTACTTCAATTCATATTTGTTATGTGAGCATCTTCTCAAACAATCAAGACTAACTTAAAGGCATTAAAGAAAAGTACTTATTGGGAGATAAACCAAAAGTTTTAGATGAGTCTTGGAAGTTATTATTTCAGTAATAACCTCTCCTTATCCTTTTTATTTGCTTTTTGTGCCAAGAGTAACCTCTAATGAGAGACAAGTAATGATTGGGAAAGTTGCTGTCCCGAAACAGATTTCTATGCTTCACCGTAAACATTCGTGTAACTGAACGTCTTTTTGATGCGTAAATTTTTGTGATTCTGCCCCAGGTTGTTATCTAACTTTCGTTAGTTCAACACTTTTTGATTTGAGCAACAGAAGGTCTTCGAAAAAATTCGTCTTTACCTGCTGGTCTGTTTTGACAGATTTCTGCCATTTTCTGCATTTGCTTCTTGTTGGTTCCTTTTTGATTTCTTTTGGGGAATTGAGCTTTTTGAGGGAAGTGATACAGTAGCTTGTGTTTTAATGGAAGTTTTATTGGTGTTGGAACTTAACCTTAAGACTTATTATCTTCAGTGCACTAATGTTGCTAATAAAGATTGTGTGAAGTTTTGTATGAAGGAAAAATTTCAGGTGTATGGAAGGAATGAGTAATGAGATAAAGGATGGACTAAAGCTCTATCTTGGGGATGCCACGCGTGTCACCCCAAGAAATATCCAAGAAGTACAAGCGCCAAAGCTTGGGGATGCCCAAGGCATCCCCTTCTTCATCAATAAAAATCCTAGGTTTCTTCCAAACGCTTCATTTTTATTGTTTCATGCACAGTTGTGTTGTTCTTGGAGCGTCTTCTTTTTCGTTTTCATTTTGTTTTCCGTTTGATTTTGTTTTCTTAGTTTTCTGAATAAATTGTTTGGACCCCCTCTTTCATACATTGGTTTGCAAATAGTTTGGTTTGGTTTGGAAAAGAGTAGGAAAGTCCATGCTTATGTGGTAAAAAGAGCTCGTTTTTGACAGTGGCCTATGCTTTGTCATGCCATGATTGATATTGTTTTGGCTTTATGCTTAGTATTCTTTGCTGTAGCATGACATGTTATAAAACAATTGAGATTGCTTAATGTGCCTTGGAAGAATCATGCGTTGTTTTAGCATATTAAAGCATAGTATAGTGGTATTCTCCTTTGATGCTTTATTTGGGTTGACTTGGCGCATGCTCATACCATGTTATGACTATCTCAAGTCACCATAGCCATTATGATCCTTTAGTTTTCAACTTGTAGTATCACTTTATGCTTTGATCAATGATGTTTTGTCGCTCTGCATGATTATTGCCATTATTGCTCTCTTAGTTTGTCGCTCCTAGTCTTTTGCTAGCCTCCACAACAAAGTATAAGTTCCACTCATGCATCCAACTCCCTAAACCAAGTTATTCCAAAGAGTCCACCATACCTACCTACTATCTTATGCTATTCCAAGTATATTCATGCTTTTGTTTACCTTCCACTTGTTATGAGAAAACTAGTGATTAAAGCTCTCACGAACTTGATGGCACACTTTACTTTTTTGCCTCTAATAAACTTGAACCATTGGGTCCTTCTTTGTTGTGTATATGCTTGCGCTTTATAAGTTGAAATTAGCATAACCATGTACCATGGGGAACGCATTCAACATTGCACTTGTACTTTGTACCCCGTTGATATCATGTTCTTTTGCTTACGGATCCCGGCGGTGTGAAATAAAAGTGCAACTTGTAAGATCATGGAGTTTGTATGTGTGTTAGAGAAACGCCTGGGCCGCTAGCCTAAGCCATGCCTAATCATGGTGGAAACTTCCAGCATCACCATAATGAGCACTCTATGAAGCATCCTCAATAAAAACCTATGCAAATAGCAAATAAAAATATCGTTGAGATGCTCATTGTCTGCTTGCCTTGTCATTTTGATTATGGGAAAGCTCCCGTATCATGTGCAAGAGGTACCCTGTTAGAGGTTCTTTATGATACATATGTACTTACAATGACAAGAGCTTACTTTTTACTAACGTTGAGTAGCATGAGGTTCGGTCTTCATAAGTAAGGGGTAAGAGTTTTCAGCTTATAACTTGTCAAGCATATCCTTTTAGTTGTGTCACTTTAACCTTAATCACCTTAAGGATGCTTATGATAGGGGCAATGAGAGCTTAAAGGTACAAGTACCATAATTTTTGGAAGCTCTTTATGATACTTTAATCCCTACTTCCTTTTATAAAAAGGCCTTTCTTCCACCATTATATTATGTCTCCACCTTCTACCTTTATGCACCTGCTTTGAGAGCATAGTAGCCATTCTTAGTTCTATGTGCATTGTCCCAAGACTAGTTGATTGATGCATACTTTGATATTCCTTGTTTTAAACTATTGTATCTAGTCACTCTTATGAACTTTGAAGGTGTCCTATGCATTTATATTTGCTACTCTATTGAGGGACAAGCTGAATACTAGTAGGCTATGTTTTCTTTATGTGAAACAAACAAACGTGTTGCAAAGCATTGTTATTCATGAATCTTTTGTTTGTGCCTTTTCATGTTGCATCATAGTTTCTTTGTCTTATTGTTAGAACTTTGTCTTTCATGTTATGATTGAAGTACTATGATCCCAGCTTTGAATGTTTTGCATATACTTTGATCAAGTCTTTGATGGTGCATGTCACCTCAAAAATTATGCTTTCTTTTTATCACTTACCTACTCGAGGACGAGAAGGAGTTAAGCTTGGGGATGTTGATACATTGCAAATGTATCTATAACTTTTGATGTTTCATGCTTGGTTTTATCTACTTTCTTATGTTTTGTCCACACTTTGGAGTACTTTTCATATGATTTCTTGGACTAACCTATTAACAAGATGCCACAGTGCCAGTTGCTTGTTTGCTGCTGTTTTTGGTTCCAGGAAGTCAGAAAATGAATATTCTCGGAATTGGACGGGACAAAAGCCAAAGTTCCTTTTTCCCGGAAGACTCACGGAACCAGAAGGAGAGTCGGAGAGGGGCCACACCACCCCATGGAGAGGGTCCCCCCAGACCGCGCCAGGGAATGGTGTGGGCCCCCTGGCCGCCCACCGACCTTGCCTCTTCGCCTATAAGAAGCCTCCCGATGCATAAACCCTAGAGAATCAAGCCTCCAGCCACGAAAAGGTCCGCTGAGCCGCCGCCACCGAAGTGCAGATTCGGGGGATAGAAATTCTCTATTCCGGCACCCTGCCAGGACGGAGAAGTGCCCCCGGAGCCATCTCCATCGATCTCCACCGCCATCTCCATCATCGTTGCTGACTCCCATGATGAGGAGGAAGTAGTCCTCTCTCGAGGCTAAGGGTTCTACCAGTAGCTATGTGTTCATCTCTCTCTATGCATGATATTATTGAAACCATGAGATTGTAATCTATAGATCTACCTTGCTACTCGAGTGCTTTAATAGATCTCTGCTCTGACAGCGTGCTCACCATGGTGGCACTTATTCTAGAGATTACAAATACTTGTTATGAGTTATATCTGGAGTTGGATGTCTTTATGAAATTGTGGTGTTTGTTGGACTCATCTAGTACTCAAGGTGACTATGTGGGGTTTTCTAGATGGGAAAGGCTTACTTTGAGGTGTGATGTTATAGCCCTACCATCGATTAGAGTGTTCAACCAGAGAGTAGTTAAGAGTAGTATCATAAAGAAGAATATATTTATATGAGAGTGTTCACTAGTGAAAGTATGATCCCTAGGTCTTGCTTCTAAGCACTGAAACACCGTTTGCTACTAGATTTGTTACATGTTTGCTTGCTTCCATCTTTATTTCAGTTTACCATCAGTCTTTTCCATGCCATCAAGCTATTTTCTATCACCGTTACCACTTATAATTATCCATACCAGTTGTATTTCACTATATCTTCGCCGAACTAGTGCACCTATACACCTGACAAGTGTATTGGGTGTGTTGGGGACACAAGAGACTTCTTGTATCTTGATTGCAGGATTGGTTGAGACGGAATACCTTTGACCACTCCCTCCCTAAGTTCGATAAACCTTGGAGGCCCAACAAACCTCTGCACTTGGAGGCCCAACAACTGTCTGCAAGAATAGAAGTGCGTAGACATCTATATCTCATGACTGATGGGGGTTCCCATTTCATTCATGGTGGTTTTAGAAAGACCCTTGCTAAATATGATGTTAATCATAGAATTGCTTCAGCTTATCACCCCCAAACTAGTGGGAAAGTAGAGTTATCAAATAGAGAAATTAAATCCATCTTGCAAAAACTATTAATATATATAGAAAAAACTGGGCTAAAAAGTTGAATGATGCTTTATGGGCTTATAGAACTGCCTAGAAAAACCCTATGGGGATGTCTCCTTATAAAGCTTGTCACCTACCTTTAGAATTAGAACACAAAGCTTACTGGGCAGTTAAAGAACTCAATCGAGATTGTAAGCTCGCAGGTGAGAAAAGATTATTTGATTTAAGATCCTTAGATGAATGGAGGAGCGAAGCCTATGAAAATGCTAGGCTCTTTAAAGAAAAAGTTAAAAGATGGCATGACAAGCGAATACTTAAGAGAGAATTTCATGTTGGTGAGAAAGCTCTATTGTATAGGTCTCGTCTCAGATTTTTTTCAAGAAAGCTACTGTCAAAATGGGAAGGACCCTTCATTATTGAAGAAGTATACCGTTCAGGAGCAATACAAAATTTCTTCTTTAAAAGATAATACTACACAAGTAGTGAATGTGCAGCGACTGAAGCACTATATTGCTGGAGATTCTTACAATGAAGATGTTGATGCCTTTCAAGTTATAACTCCAGAGAAATTTATCAAGGACTAAATTCAAAGACCTATATAGTCTGTTTCCAAATAGGTAATAGTTCTGGTAAGAAAAGTTCCGCGAAAATACTATCCAGCTATATTTTTGCACTTTTTAGTCAATAAGGAAAGCTACGAAGTGAAAAAGGGACGGAAACGGAGCCAGGGTGGCTCACACCACCCAGTGGCGCGGGCCCACCCCTGGCCGCGCCACCAGGTGGTGAGGCCACCCCGAACTCCGCCTCTGACTCGTTTTCTCCTAGTACCTTCCTTTTGTTATGAAACTTCGTAATATATAACCCCCCCCCCCCGGATCTCCCGAGGTTCGTATATCGTGTTTTCGTCGTGTTTTCATTTTGATCTGTTTCTGCCATGAACTATGTTTGAAATCTTTGAAGCACAATGGTGTCCGCCAAGGATAAAGGAAAGGAGCCTATGGAGGAAGATCTCCAAGACCTCGGGCAGGAGATCAAGAGTGAAGGTGAAGAGGAGGAAAAGCACACCGGCACTACCATTGCAAGCATTGGTGATGGGTTCGTAGCATGGAAAACAAAAAATTTCTACCGCAAGAATGAACAAAACCGAGATCTAATCTAGATAAAAGCCAAGATCTAATCTATTAGACATGTGCAACGAGATAGATAGGAACTAACCCTCGTAGATCCGAAAGTGTTAACGAGATTAGATCTCGTGGTTGATGTAGTCGATCACTTTCCGATCTCAAGATCGTGTGGACGATCCTTCCGGCGTTGCATTCCGGTAGCGCTTCCGCAGTCGGTCAAGTGGACGATCCTTCCAGCGCCGCGTTCGGGCAGCGCTTCCGCAGTTGGTCACACGTGCGGAGTCGAAGCAGACCTTCCTCTCCTCGTTCCAGCGAGCAGCGGAGGTAGTAGATCTTCTCCACGGAATCCCAGCAGCACGACGGCGTGGTGGTGGAGTAGAGAATTCTGCAGGGCTTCGCTTATGCCTGTGTAGAAGAAAGGAGGAGGAGAGAGGCGGCAGAGATTGGGAGTTATGAGAGGAGTGCTAGGAGGTGGCGCCCCTGTCCCTCTATTTAAAGGGGGGAGGGCGCCTTGGGGACGGGGAGTCCTAGTAGGACTCCCCACCTCCTAGGCCGGCGGATTGGGGAGGGGGGGAGGAGTCCTCCTCCCCCACGACTCCTAGTCTTGACCCACCAGGACTCCTTGATCCCTTCCTTGGTTTTCAAGCAAACTCCAAGAAATCTTCTAGAACCTTCCGGAACATTCCGAAACCTTCTAGAACCCTCATACAAATACTCCGGAACATTTTCTAACTCAGAAAATGATCCCCAATATATGAATCTTATTCTCCGGACCATTCCGGATCTCCTCGTGATGTCCCGGATCCATTCCGAGACTCCGAACAACATTCGGTCTCCAACACACATTCCATATCTACTTAAAACAACTTAGAACCTTAAGTGTGTCACCCTACGGTTCGTGAATATGTAGACATGACAGAGACACATCTCCTATCAATAACCATCAGCGGGACCTGGAGATCCATAATGGCTCCCACATACTCAACGATGACTTTGTGATCGATTGAACCATTTACATACGAAACCAATTCCCTTTGTCTCGCGATATTATACTAATCCGAGGTTTGATCGTAGGCATCTCCATACCTAGTTCTACCTCGTTACTGATAAGTACTCTTTACTCGTTCCGTGATATGTCATCCTTTGTGACCCAGTCACATGCTTGCAAGCTAACTACATGACATTCCACCGAGAGGGCCCAGAGCATATATATCCGTCATATGGATGGACAAATCCCAATCTTGGTCCATGCGCTTCAACACATACTTTCAGAATACCCAATGACACCTTTATGACCACCCAGTTACGAAGCGGTGTTTGATGTCATCAAAGTACCCATCCGGTGATGGTGATTAACACAACCTCATGGTCGAAGGATTAGGTTACTATGCATGGATCCCATTTCGGATTTCATGGCTTCTAGCCATTTGTCAGAATCTGGGCTCACCATAGCTTCTTCATACGTCGCAGGGTCATCAGCGTTGTCCACCAACATGACGTTCAAGGCAGAGTCATACCAATCAGGAGTGGTACGAACCCTCGTTGACCTGCGAGGTTCAGCAGTAACTTCACTTGAAGTTTCATGATCATTATCATTAGCTTCCTCTCCAATTGGTGCAGGCGGCACCAAAACATCTTCAAGTGCTGCGCTACTCTCAAATCCAAGAGAAGGTTCAATAACCTCATCGAGTTCTACTTTCCTTCCAGTCACCTCCTTCGAGAGAAACTCCTTCTCAAGAAAGGATCCATTCTTTGCAACGAAAACTTTGCCTTCGGATCTATGATAGAAGGTATACCCAATTGTTTCTTTAGGGTATCCTATGAAGACGCATTTCTCCGCTTTGGGTTCTAGCTTATCAGGTTGTAACTTCTTTACATATGCTTCACAACCCCAAACTTTAAGGAACGACAACTTAGGTTTCTTACCAAACCACAATTCGTACGGTGTCGTTTCAACGGATTTAGATGGTGCCCTATTTAAAGTGAATGCGGCTGTCTCTAATGCATAGCCCCAAAATGATAATGGTAAATCTGTAAGAGACATCATAGACCGAACCATATCTAAGAGAGTTCGATTACGACGTTCGGACACACCATTACGCTGTGGTGTTCCCGGCGGTGTCAATTGTGAAAGTATTCCACATTTCTTTAAATGCATGCCAAACTCATAACTCAGATATTCACCTCCGCGGTCAAAGTGCAGAAATTTAATCTTCTTGTTACGATGATTTTCCACTTCACTTTGAAATTCCTTAAACTTCTCGAAAGTTTCGGACTTATGTTTCATAAAGTAGACATACCCATGTCTACTCAAGTCATCCGTGAAAGTGAGAACATAACGATATCCACCACGCGATGCTACACTCATTAGACCGCACACATCGGTATGTATTATTTCCAATAAGTCTGTAGCTCGCTCCATTGTACCAGAGAATGGAGTCTTAGTCATTTTTCCCATTAGACATGCTTCGCATCTTTCAAGTGATTCAAGAAGTCCATCAGAATGGAGTTTCTTCATACGCTTCACTCCAATGTGACCAAGACGACAGTGCCACATGTATGTAGAATTATCATTCAATTTTATTCGTTTAGCATCTATGTTGTGAACATGTGTATCACTACTATCGAGGTTCAGTAAGAATAAACCATTCATCTCAGGTGCATTACCATAAAAGATATTACTCATATAAATCGAACAACCTTTATTCTCGGACTTAAAGAGTAACCGTCTTGCAATAAACAGGATCCAGATATAATGTTCATGCTTAACGCATGCACCAAATAAAAATTATTCAAATTTAAAACTAATCCCGAAGGTAGATGTAGAGGGAGCGTGCCGACGGCGATCACATCAACCTTGGAGCCATTTCCAACGTGCATCGTCACCTCGTCTCTTGCTAGTCTTTGTTTATTCCGCAGCTCCTGTTTCGAGTTACAAATATGAGCAACCGAACTAGTATCAAATACCCAGGCACTACTACGATTACTAGTAAGATACACATCTATAACATATATATCAAATATACCTTTCTTCTTGATGTTGCCGTTCTTCAGATCCGCCAGGTACTTGGGGCAGTTATGCTTCCAGTGACCAGCACCCTTGCAGTAGAAGCACTCAGTTTCAGGCTTAGGACCAGCCTTGGGCTTCTTAGCAGGTGTGGCAGCTTTCTTGCCGTCCTTCTTGAAGTTGCCCTTGTTCTTAGGCTTGCCCCGTCTCTTGAAATTGGTGGTCTTATTGACCATCAACACTTGGTGCTCCTTTTTGATCTCCACTTCAGCAGTTTTCAGCATGGACGACAGTTCAGGCAACGTCTTGTTCATGTAGTGCATGTTGTAGTTCATCACAAAGTTCTTGTAACTTGGTGGCAGTGATTGAAGGAGACGGTGAATCCCCAATTCATTAGGAATCGATATCCCCAATTCTTGGAGCTTGTTTGCGTACCCAGACATGGTGAGCATGTTCTCGCTAACGGAGCTTCCCTCTACCATCTTACAGTTAAAGAAATTTTCGGAGGCCTCATAGCTCTCCATGGCCGCGCGAGTCTCAAAAATTAGCCTAAGCTCCTTAATGATCTCGAACGGGTCGTGGTTCTCAAAACGCTTCTGGAGCTCCACTTCTAAACCGTACAGGATGGCACACTGAACTGTGGAGTAATGATTTTTCCGAGTGGCGAAAACATTCTTTTCGTCATCGGTGGCATTATCTGCAGGTGGGTCACCTAGCGGTGCTTCGAGCACATAGGTCAACTGACCAGCCCTGAGGACGATCTTCAGTCCACGGAACCAGTCCGTGAAATTGCTTCCATTGTTCTTAAGTTTTTCTTTCTCTAGGAACGCATTGAAATTGATGGAGGGGGTCGCCATAATCTACAACAATTTGCAAGTAGTTTAGACTAAGTTTATGACAAATTGAGTTCAAATTTAATTCTTAAACTAACTAGGTGAACTCCCACTCACAAAAACATCCCTCACATTGTCTTAGTGATTACACGAACCAAGTCCACTACACCAAGTCTGATCTTCACGAGAGAAGAGGTAGTTTCATCGGCAAACAATCTTCATGTTCATCATATCATTTATATGACTCATGCTCTACCTTTCGGTATTCCGTGTTCCGAGACCATGTCTGTACATGCTAGGCTCGTCAAGATAACCTTAGTTTTCGCATGTGCAAATCTAGCTTGCACCCGTTGTATGCACACGTAGAATCTATCACATCCGATCATCACGAGATGCTTCAAAACGACGAGTCTTAGCAACGGTGCCAACTAAGGGTGAACACTTTATTACTTGATATTTAGTGAGAGGGATCATCTTATAATGCTACCATCGCGATCTAAGCAATACAAGATGCATAAAGGATTAACATCACAGGAAATTCATAATTAGTGTGATATGATATGGCCTTTTCTTCTTGCGCCTTTGATCTCCATCTCCAAAGCACGAACATGATCTCCATCATCACCAGCATTGCGTCAAGGTCAGTGGCGCCGCTTCATGGTTGTCCATCATCACCAGCAACTATTACAACTACTTGGAATAAAGCTATTACAAGATGAATAGACACGCAGGTCTTAACAGAATTAAAGACAACCATTAGGCTCCTGCCGGTTGCCATATTACAACAAGGATCATTGCATACATCAAATACAATCACAATCACATGATGGCCATATCACATCACAAAACCCCTGCAAAAACAAGTTAGACGCCTCTAATTTTCTTTGCATGTTTTACATGGTTTGGGGCTTTCGCATAAGAACGATCTTACCTACGAACAAGGACCACAACGTTGATACAAGTGTTGTCAGATGCTCACTGTAAATTGAATCTTAACTATGGTGGGAGAGACAGACACCCGCAAAGCCACTTGTGCAAAGAAAGTTGCACGTCAAGCGTGGAGCAAGTCTCATGTGCGATGACATGTAATGTTAGCCCGAGCCGCTTCATCCCACCATGCCGCAAGATGCAAAGTACACGCTAAAACACCGACAACAAAAGCATCAACGCCCACAAAAACATTGTGTTCTACTCGTGCAACAGATCTACGCATAGATACGGCTCTGATACCGCTGATGGGTTCGTAGCATGGAAAACAAAAAATTTCTACCGCAAGAACGAACAAAACCCAGATCTAATCTAGATAAAAGCCAAGAGCTAATCTATTAGACATGTGCAACGAGATAGATAGGAACTAACCCTCGTAGATCCGAAAGCGTTAACGCGATTAGATCTCGTAGTTGATGTAGTCGATCACTTTCCGATCTCAAGATCGTGTGGACGATCCTTCCGGCGTTGCGTTCCGGTAGCGCTTCCGCAGTCGGTCAAGTGGACGATCCTTCTAGCGCCGCGTTCAGGCAGCGCTTCCGTAGTCGATCAAGTGGACGATCCTTCTAGAACCCTCATACAAATACTCCGGAACATTTCCTAACTCAGAAAATGATCCCCAATATATGAATCTTATTCTCCGGACCATTCTGGATCTCCTCGTGATGTCCCAGATCCATTCCGAGACTCCAAACAACATTCGGTCTCCAACACACATTCCATATCTACTTAAAACAACTTCGAACCTTAAGTGTGTCACCCTACATTTCGTGAATATGTAGACATGACAGAGACACATCTCCTATCAATAACCATCAGCGGGACCTGGAGATCCATAATGGCTCCCACATACTCAACGATGACTTTGTGATCGATTGAACCATTTACATACGAAACCAATTCCCTTTGTCTCGCGATATTATACTTATCCGAGGTTTGATCGTCTGCATCTCCATACCTAGTTCTACCTCGTTACTGATAAGTACTCTTTACTCGTTCCGTGATATGTCATCCTTTGTGACCCAGTCACATGCTTGCAAGCTAACTAGATGACATTCCACCGAGAGGGCCCAGAGCATATCTATCCGTCATATGGATGGACAAATCCCAATCTTGGTCCATGCGCTTCAACACATACTTTAAGAATACCCAATGACACCTTTATGACCACCCAGTTACGGAGCGGTGTTTGATGTCATCAAAGTACCCATCCGGTGATGGTGATTAACACAACCTCATGGTCGAAGGATTAGGTTACTATGCATTTAAAAAGCTTACATCAATACAAACTTAATGACTTGATCTTATGCTACGCTTACTATGGGTGTGTGTCCATCACATCATTCTCCTAATGATATAACCTTGTTATTAATCACATCCTAATGTCCATGATCAGGAAACCATGATCATAAATTAATCAACAAGCTAGTTCAACAAGAGGCTTACTAGGGACTCTCTTATGTTTACAAAACACACATGTATTAGTGTTTCCTAGTAATACAATTATAGCATGGGATGTAAACATTCATCATAAACACAAAGATATCACAATAATAACTTTTATTATTGCCTCTTGGGCATATCTCCAACAATTGGAGTGGTGGCGAACCCTGCCAGGATTAGAAGGACTGCACGGATGTCAACTGGAGGGAAGCCTCCGTGTCACTGCTTGGCACCACATACACCTTCTCCAAGCACCAAGAGTCTCTTGCATACCTTTATCCATAACCATGCATGAAAAGAAGACCGCAAGGAAGAAGAGCGGAAAAAGAATCACAAGAGTTGGGATCCACAATCTGACACGATCATGCACCGCATCGAGCACAACTTGGAGTTAATTCGTACCCTCACCTTCAAGATTGAGGACTTGGGGAAATTGATCAAGAAGCTCATCGAGATGATACCACCACCACCGAAGGAGTAATTCGTCATCAGGTTAGGCATCCCCTTGGTTTGTTCCAAGCTTGGGGGAGTGTCGCGGTATCACATCACTATCTTCTATCTTTTTACCTTTTTAGTAGAGTCATATCATGAATAGAGAAGTTATTCTATAGGATGGTTTGAATTATGGAAGTGTCCCCTCTCTCCTTAGATATGTATCCCTTGGTGTGAGTTTCCGTTATGGAATATTAATGAGAAGCTCTATCATTTACTCTTTTGCATAGCTTATATTAGTTTTCAGTTCGTGGTTATATGATTGATCTTGTTGTTAGTATTAGTATCACTTTGGGATCATCGAGTTAATTTAGTTGGTTTTGGCAAACCTGGCTCAGTCAGTAGCAATACTATTTTTGAGAGTTGAATGAATGATGTACTCGACGTTCGACGTAGAGCTCGTTGGGAACCCCAAGAGGAAGGTACGATGAGCACAGAGCAAAGTTTTCCCTCAGTTATGAAACCAAGGTTTAATCGAACCAGTAGGAGCAAGGAAACACCCCAAAGGTGTTACTAGCTGAGCTTTGGCAGGGCGCACTACCGGTAATGGTAGCAACGTGGAGACCTGCACAACACAACCACAAAACTTTGTCCCCAACTTGCGATGAGGTTGTCAATCTCACCGTGTTTTGCGGAAAACAAAGGATTAAACGTATTGAATGGAAAGAAGTAAAAGTTTGCAGAAAGTAAACACAAAGCAGTAAACAGTTTATAGATTGTATGTAAAGAAAAGGACCGGGATCCATAGTTCACTAGAGGTGGCTCTCCTTAAGATAGATAACATGCTGGGTGAACAAATTACAGCGGGGCAATTGACAAACACCGAGAAAGCAATACATGCATATACTAATCATCTTGACTCCTTTGAGACTTGATTGGGCATTACAACATAATACATAGGCCGCCATCCAACTTCATCTATGACTAATAATCCACCTTCAAGTTATCATCCGAAGCCCCTCCAGTATTAAGTTGCAAGCAACAGATTATTGCTTTACGAACTGCGTGTAAAATAAACAATACGAATGTTCTATGAACAAAGGATTGTTGTTTTGTCCCTAGTAGCAACAGCACATCTAGTACCTTAGAGATTTCTCTCACTTCCCCAGATTACTAGAGGCATGAACCCACTATCGAGCATAAATACTAACTCTTGGAGTTGCTAGCATCTACTTGGCTAAGATAGCTACTAACAACGGAAAGCATGCAAGATCTCAAATAACAAAGACATGATATAATCAATAATCAATCTGAAATAGCATCTCAATATCTATCGGATCCCCACAAACACAACATGTAGAATTACAAATAGATGATCTTGATCATGAACGAAGCTCACAAGATCTAAACATGAAAGCAAAAAGGAGGAGAACCAGCCATCTAGCTACTACATGCATCCGTACTCCAAGGATGAACTACTCAGGCATCACACCAGAGGCTTGCATGGTGATGAAGAAGGCCTCCAGGGTGAATTCCCCTCTCCGGCAGGGTGCCGGGAAGAGCTTCCGATCCCTCCCGATCTAGGGATGGAGATGACGGCGGCTACAGACTCTTTCGTGGATTTTTGATCGGGTACTTAGGGTTTTCGTCCTGAGGGCAATATATAGGCGGAAGGAGAGGCCGAGGGGGTGCCGGGAGCGGCCACACCACCCCCTGGAGCGGGCCAGGCCTAGCCACGCGGCCAGGTGGTGTGGTGGCTCCCTAGCCCTTCTCCGTCTCGTATTTTGGCACTTAATCACTTCCGGAAAAATAGGCACTTTAGTTTTTGTCCCGTCCAATTCCGAGAATATTCATTTTCTGACTTTCTTGGAACCAAAAACAGCAGAAAACAGGCAGCTGGCACTGTGGCTCTTGTTAATAGGTTAGTCCAAGAAATCATATGAAAAGTACTCCAAAGTTGGAACAAAACACAAGAAAGTGGATAAAACCAAGCATGGAACAACAAAAATTATAGATACATTTGCAATGTATCAACATCCCCAAGCTTAACTCATGCTCGTCCTCGAGTAGGTAAGTGATAAAAAGAAAGAATAATTTTTGAGGTGACATGCACCATCAAAGACTTGATCAAAGTATTTTTAAAACATTCAAAGCTGGGATCATAGTACTTTAATCATAACATGAAAGACAAAGTTCTAGCAATAAGCAAAGAAACTATGATTTAACATGAAAAGGCACAAACAAAAGATTCATGAATAACAATGCTTTGCAAGACGTTTGTTTGTTTCACATAAAGAAAACATAGCATAATAGTATTCAGCTTGTCCCTCAATAGAGTAGCAAATATAAATGCATAGGACACCTTCAAAGTTCATAAGAGTGACTAGATACAATAGTTTAAAACAAGCAATAACAAGTTATGCATCAATCAACTAGTCTTGGGACAATGCACATAGAACTAAGAATGGCCACTATGCTCTCAAAGTAGGTGCATAAAGATAGAAGGTGGAGACTCAATATAATGGTGGAAGAAAAGCCTTTTGTAAAAGGAAGTAGGGATTCAAGTCTCATAAAGAGGTTCCAAAAATTATGGTACTTATAGCTTTCAGCTCTCATTTCCCCTATCATAAGCATCTTGAAGTGATTAAGGTTAAAGTGAACAAACTATGGTGTACATGCTTGACGAAGTATAAGTCAGAAATCTCATGTCCCTTGTATACGAGGGCCGCTCCTCATGCTACTCAAGTTTAGTCACTGGTAAGTTCTTGTCATCGTAATTACATGTGTATCATAGAGAACCGCCAACAGGGTACCCCTTGCCCGATGACACGGAAGAATCCCCATATCAAAATGACAAGGCAAGCAGACAACGAGCATCTCAGCATTCTTCTTATTTACCATGGGAAAATGGTGCTTTTTTCTCTCTTTCCTCTTTTCATAGTATCTCTTTTTTTCTCTTTTTTTCTCAATATAGGACTCTTTTTTTATAAGAAGAATGCTTCATAGACAGCTCATGATGGTTACGCTGCAGGTTTCCACCATGTCAGCATGGATTAGACCAGCGGCCCAGGCGTTTCTCTAACACATATACATAACTCCATGGAATTACAAGCTCACCTTTCATTTCACACCGACGACATCCATATAAAAAAGAGCATGATATCAACTAGGTACAAGTACCAAGTGCAATGTTGAAAGAATTCCCCATGAAAGCATGGTTCTGCTAATTCCCACCAAATAAGTGCAAGAATATACAACATAGAAGACACAATGGTTCAAGTTTATTAAGGGAAAGAAAAGTAAAGTGTGCCATCAAGTTCGTGAAAGCTTTAATCACTAGTTTTGTCATAACAAGTGGAAGGTAAACAAAAGCACGAATGTACCTTGAATAGCATAAACTAGTAGGTAGGTATGGTGGACTCTTTGGAATAACTTGGTTTAGGGAGTTGGATGCATGAGTGGAACTCATACTTGGTTGTGGAGGCTAGCAAAAGACTAGGAGCGACAAACTAAGAGAGCAATAATGGCAATAATCATGCAGAGCGACAAAACATCATTGATCAAAGCATAAAGTGATACTACAAGTTGAAAACTAAAGGATCATAAAGGCTATGGTGACTTTGGATAGTCATAACATGGTGTGAGCATGCGCCAAGTTAACCCAAATAAAGCATCAAAGGAGAATACCACTATACTATGCTTTAGTATGCTAAAACAAAGCATGATTCATCCAAGGCACATTAAGCAATCTCAATTGTTTATAACAATTCATGCTACAGCAAGGAATAATAAGCATAAATCCAAAACAATATCAAGCATGGCATTACAAAGCATAGGCCACAATCAAAAACAAGCTCTTTTTACTACATAAGTATGAACTTTCCTACTCTTTTCCAAACCAAACCAAACTATTTGCAAACCAATGTATGAAAGAGGGGGTCCAACCAATTTATTCAGAAAACTAAGAAAACCAAGGAAAACGAAAACCAAAACAAAAACAAAAAAAAAGACGCTCCAAGAAAAACACAACTGTGCATGAAACAATAAAAATGAAGCGTTTGGAAGAAACCTGGGATTTTTATTGATGAAGATGGGGATGCCCAAGGCATCCCCAAGCTTTGACGCTTGTACTTCTTGGATATTTCTTGGGGTGAAACGAGTGGCATCCCCAAGCTTGAGCTTTAGTCCATCCTTCATCTCATTACTCATTCCTTCCATACACCTGAAATTTTTCCTTCATACAAAACTTCACACTATCTTTATTAGCAACATTAGTGCACTTAAGATAAATAAGTCTCAAGGTTCAGTTCTAACACAAAATAAACTTTCATTCGAACACTATCTACTGTAGCACTTCCCTCAAAAAGCTCAGTTCCCAAAAAGAACTCAAAAAGGAACCCACAAGAAGCAAATGCAGAAAATGGCAGAAATCTGTCAAAACAGACCAGCAGGTAAAGACGAATTTTTTCGAAGATCTTCTGTTGCTCAAATCAAAAAGTGTTGAACTAACGAAAGTTAGATAACAACCTGGTGCAGAATCACAAACAATTACAGATCAATCCGACATACAGAGATCTCTCATGAATATTTATGGTGAAGCACAAAAATCTGTTTCGGGACAGCAACTTTCCCAATCATTACTTCACTCTCATTAGAGGTTATTCTTGGCACAAAAAGCAAATAAAAACGATAAGGAGAGGTTATTACAGAGGTAATAACTTCCAAGACTCATCTAAAACTTTTGGGTTATCTCCCAATAAGTACTTTTCTTTAACGCCTTTAAGTTAGGCATAAGAAGCAAAGAAAGAATCAAGTGTTCTCAAATGAAGAAGCATTAAGACCAAATTTTGTTTTCATAGGAGAAGCAACAGAAATCTTTTATCTCTTTTTAGGGAAGTGTTCTATACCTTTCTTGAGTGGGAGTTTATATTTAATGGTGCCTTCTTTAATATCAATGATGGCACCAACAGTTCTAAGAAAAGGTCTTCCCAAAGAAATAGGACAAGAAGCATTGTATTCAACATCCAAACCATAGAAATCAACGGGGACGTAGGAATCTTTAACCATAATAAGAACATCATTAAGCCTCCCCATGAGTTTCTTTTTAGCATTAGCATCAAGTGGTACATTCAAATAACAATCTTCAAGAGGAGGCAAATCAAGCATATCATAAATCCTTCTAGGCATAATAGAAACACTACTATCAAGATCACACAAAGCTTTCAAATCGAAGTCATTCACTTTCATATTAATGATGGGTTCCCAACCATCCTCTTGTTTTATAGGAATAGAAGCTTTATGTTTCATCTTTTCTTCTTTAATCTTTATGAGAGCATCAGTAATGTGTTTTGTAAAAGCCATGTTCATAGCACTAGCATTAGGACTTTTAGCAAGCTTTTGTAGGAACTTAATAACTTTAGAGATATTGCAACCATCAAGATCAAAATAAACTTTATCATCTAAAGTAGTAGAACTATTACTAGCCTCAACACTAGTGGCGGTAACAGTAGAAACACTAATGTTTCTAGCAATTTCATCTTCTCTTTCCCACTTAGCATGTAATTCAGCTAATAGTCTAACATTTTCATCAATTCTTACTTGTATGGTATTAGTAGCTGCAAAGGGATTCTCATTAGTTTCAGGTTTAGCAGCCATTTTATGTTGGGTCCGCAGCATAGAAAAAAAAATCCTACGATGAGAACTATACGCCAAGATCTATCTACTAGATACAGAGCAACGGGTGGACATACATCCATGGAGAACTTACCCTCGAAGACAACGAGTTTTGTTAACGAGTAGGAACTCGTGGTTGATGTAGTCGTACGCTTGCCGATCTCAATATCGTGTGGAAGTCTGAGCGCCGCAAATCAGCAGCGCATCCATCCTCGCACACACGTTCAAGCCACCAGACAACCTCCACCTCCTCGCTCCAGCGAATCAGCGGAAGCAGCAACTCCTTCCAGACGCAAGGCCACCGGGAACATGTATCTCGCTAATCCGAGACCATGGGGAAATATCTAGAGGGGGAGAGAGATCCTTCACGAGGAGGTGTGAGGATGAAGGAGGGAATGGGTGGCCTTTTATAGGAGGAGGGGCGTGCCCCCTCTCTCCTTGGTCGACGCATGGGGGGGTGACCCCTCACCTCCCCCATTCATGTGGTGGTAACCCCTCCACATTAAAATGCCCCTTAACATTCTCTTTTAAAGTCTCCACTTTAAATGCATTAAATTTCTCCAAATTTAATGCTCTCTCATTTAATAAAACTCTTTTATTTATTTTATTCAGAATTTTGTTAATTACTTTAATTAACAAACATTCACATAAAACCCCTTGCAACATTTCAATATCACATGCAGAACCACTTTCTGCAATTTCACCCGAAACAATTCTGGTTTCTATCGAAACAATTCCTGTTTCTATCGAAACATTTCCTGCGATTTGCAAACCTTTTGTCTGGAACATATGTGCTCCTAAATGGTGTCTGTCAACCCTTAAGTGTGTCACCCTATGGTTCGCGAATAATGCAGACATGATTGAGACTCCTCTCAGATCAATAATCAGAAGCGGGACCTGGAGATCCATACTGACTCCTGCATATTCAACGATGACTTCTGTGATCGTGAGAACCTTTAACGTCAGCAATTTAATCCCTTTGTCTCATATAATACATGTCCGAGATTCGATCATCGGTATCCAAATACCTAGTTTGATCTCGTTACCGACATGCACTCTTTTCTCGTTCCCGTGATACAACATTCTAGTGATCACATCACTTGCTTGCAAGCTATCTTAATGTGATATCACCGAGACGGCCCAGAGTATATCTATCCGTCATCTGGATTGACAAATTCCACTCTTGATTCATGAGCCTCAACATAACATCTTCGTAGTACTGAACCCATCTTTATAGTCACCCTGTTACGGTGTGACGTTTGATGTTATCAAGATAATCTTCCGGTGTTAGCAATTAACATGATCTCATGGTCTAAGGACTAAGACTACTTTGTATGATGTTATAGGAATATAAACATAATGACTTGATCGTAATGCTATACTTCGGATGAATGTTCATCAAATCATTTCACAAATGCTGTGACCTTGTTATTAACAACATCCAATGTCCATGATTAGGAAACTTTGATCATCTTGTTAATCAACAAGCTAGTCTATAAGAGAGGCATAACTAGGAACCCTTTTTGTTTATTAAACACACATGTATTGATGTTTCCTATCAGTACAATTATAGCATGCAAAATAAACATCTATCATATACAAGAAATATATAGTAACAACTTTATTATTGCCTCTCAGGGCATATTTCCTTCATTTTATTCAAAGTAGATTGAGCTTCAGCCAAATATGCTATATTTCTTTCAGCATTAGAGAGTTTTTCCTCAATAGTTTTATTGAAAGCAGTTTGTTTACTAATAAACTCTTTAAGCATAACTTCAAGTTCAGAGGGAGCACTCTTATTATTGTTGTAAGAATTTCCATAAGCATTACCATTGTTGGGAGGATATGGCTTATAATTGTTGTTACCAAAATTGTTCCTATAAGCATTATTACCATAAGCATTGTTGCCAAAGTTGTTATTTCTTATGAAGTTCACATCAACTTGCTCTTCTTGAGGAACCAAAGAGGCTAAAGGAACATTATTTGGATCAATATGGGCTTTCCCATTAACAAGCATAGACATAATAATATCAATTTTATCACTCAAGGAGGAGGTTTCCTCAACAGAATTTACCTTCTTACCTTGTGGAGCTCTCTCAGTATGCCATTCAGAATAATTAACCATCATATTGTCCAGAAGTTTTATTGGAGCACCCAAAGTGATGGTCATAAAGGTACCTCCAGCAGCTGAATCCAGTAGGTTCCTTGAAGAATAGTTTAATCCTGCATAAAAAGTTTGGATGATCATCCAAGCAGTCAGTCCATGAGTGGGACAATTCTTTACTAAAGATTTCATTCTTTCCCAAGCTTGAGCAACATGCTCATTATCAAGTTGTTTAAACTTCATTATTTCACTTCTCATGGATATAATCTTAGTAGGAGGATAGTATTTTCCAATAAAAGCATCTTTGCACTTAGTCCAAGAATCAATACTATTCCTAGTTAAGGAATTCAACCATTCTTTAGCTTTTCCTCTCAAAGAGAAAGGAAACAATTTCAGTTTAATAATATCACCATCTATATCCCTATGCTTTTTCATCTCACAAAGTTCAACAAAGCTATTTAGATGGGAAGCAGCATCTTCATTACCAATACCAGAAAATTGCTCTCTCATAACAAGATTGAGTAAAGCAGGTTTTATCTCAAAGAAAGTATTTTCACCCACATGTGGAGCAATAGGTGTGCTCATAAAATCATTGTTGTTGGTGCTAGTGAAGTCACACAACTTAGTGTTTTCAAGAGTAGTCATTTTTTTGTGGTTTTCAAATAAGAAAGCAAACTTGCAAAACTAATTTTTTTTGTGTTTTTGAAGAACAAAACAAGCAAACAAAGCAAAAAGAAAACTAAGCAAAACAAAAATAACAAAGTAAAGAGATTGGTTATGAGGGACCCCCCCTTGTGAAGATGTCCTTGACTCCCCGGCAACGGCACCAGAAAAATCTTTGATGTACTCGACGTTCGACGTAGAGCTCGTTGGGAACCCCAAGAGTAAGGTACGATGAGCACAACAGCAAGTTTTCCCTCAGCTATGAAACCAAGGTTTAATCGAACCAGTAGGAACAAGGAAACACCCCAAAGGTGTTACTAGCTGAGCTTTGGCAGGGCGCACTACCGTTGCTAGTAGCAACGTGGAGACCTGCACAACACAACCATAGAACTTTGTCCCCAACTTGCGATGAGGTTGTCAATCTCACCGTGTTTTGCGGAAAACAAAGGATTAAATGTATCGAATGGAAAGAAGTAAAAGTTTGTAGAAAGTAAACACAAAGCAGTAAAAGATTGTAGATTGTATGTAAAGACAAAGGACCGGGATCCATAGTTCACTAGAGGTGGCTCTCCTTAAGATAGATAACATGCTGGGTGAACAAATTACAGCAGGGCAATTGACAAACACCGAGAAAGCAATACATGCATATACTAATCATCTTGACTCCTTTGAGACTTGATTGGGAATTACAACATAATACATAGACCTCCATCCAACTGCATCTATGACTAATAATCCACCTTCAGGTTATCATCCGAACCCCCTCCAGTATTAAGTTGCAAGCAATAGATTATTGCTTTACGAACTGCGTGTAAAGTAAACAATACGATTGTTCTATGAACAAAGGATTGTTGTTTTCTCCCTAGTAGCAACAACACATCTAGTACCTTAGATATTTCTGTCACTTCCCCAGATTACCAGAGGCATGAACCCACTATCGAGCATAAATACTAACTCTTGGAGTTGCTAGCATCTACTTGTCCAAGATACCTACTAACAACGGAAAGCATGCAAGATCTCAAATAACAAAGACATGATAGAATCAATAATCAATCTGAAATAGCATCTCAATATCCATCGGATCCCCGTAAACACAACATGTAGAATTACAAATAGATGATCTTGATCATGAACGGAGCTCACAAGATCTAAACATGACAGCACAAAGGAGGAGAACCAGCCATCTAGCTACTACATGAATCCGTAGTCCAAGGATGAACTACTCACGCATCACACCGGAGGCTTGCATGGTGATGAAGAAGGCCTCCAGGGTGAATTCCCCTCTCCGGCAGGGTGCCGGGAAGAGCTTCAGATCCCTCCCGATCTAGGGATGGAGATGACGGCGGCTATAGACTCTTTCGTGGATTTTTGATTGGGTACTTAGGGTTTTCGTCCCGAGGGAAATATATAGGCGGAAGGAGAGGCCGAGGGAGTGTTGGGAGCGGCCACACCACCCCCTGGCGTGGGCCAGGCCTAGCCACGCGGCCAGGTGGTGTGGTGGCTCCCTGGCCCTTCTCCGTCTTGTATTCTGGCACTTGATCACTTTCGGAAAAATAGGCACTTTGGCTTTTGTCCTGTCCAATTCCGAGAATATTCATTTTCTGACTTTCCTAGAACCTAAAACAGCAGAAAACAGGCAGCTGGCACTGTGGCTCTTGTTAATAGGTGAAGGGTAACGGGTAGGCTACACTAGCGTAAAATCAAAAATTTCTACCGCGTCAACCAGGAATACTATTGTCATAGATCACGGGATTACCGCTAGACGCGCAGGTGCGGAACTCGATGAAGCACGTTGCGGCAGTGTAGATGTTCTACGTCTCCTCCTCGTCCTCGTCCCACGAGCAGCTCCCCTTTGCGCGGCTCGTCCAAGTGCTACAGATGCAGCACCTCCGAGGTATCCACACGTCCGGAGTGGAAGTCGTCACACGCCAGACTGCTAGGTCTGCGCGTGCAACACAGGCGGAAGAGGAGTGGCGGCTGGGTGGAATGCTCTCACCTTTTCAGCTCGCCTCACTCCCTCTTATATAGGCATCCCTGGTGGGCTTCTACATTAGCAGCCCATTAGCAGCCTAAGCCTGGTCTAATTCGGATCCAATCCTCATTAGGCTTCCAGCCCCTAAAGTGTGTGACCCTATAGGTTCATACACGTATAGACATGACGCGAGTACACTTACTCCGTCAATAGTTGGTAGCGGCCTCTAGCAAGACGTGCCAACTCCTAAACGCATATAAAGATCATTCGGACGAACCATCACAAGGTTGAGTACATGTCTTTCCCTTTGCCTCACGATATTTGGTCTAGCTCTAAGCTGACCTCTCTTTCTCGATACTGTGATTCAGAATCCCTTTACTAGGTTAACTCTTAACCATATGTAGCACGGCCATGCATTTCTGGATCCGATCACTCGAGGGGCCCAGAGATATCTCTCTCAAGTAGAGAGGGGCAAATCCCATCTTGATTGACCGATGCCTTACAGCATGTATCAGGACAAACCCGAAAGCTACCTTTATAACTACCCAGTTACGGAGTAGTGTTTGATAGCCCCAAAGTAGGTCGATCCACATCTCAAGTACATGCGACAATCTCAGGTCTAAGGACAAAATGTACACGATGTGTAGTGAGAGTTGCAAGTATTATTGCTAGTCTCATGTTGGGTCAGTCCAACCCCATGTTCATAACATGTGTCCACATCATTGGTTTGACATCTCCATGTCAATGACTTGCGAAACATAGTCATTAACCAATCGATGTGCTAGTCTAATATTCACGTGTGTCCTCGCATGAACTCCGACTAGGGACAATTATTAGATAACCATACAAGTAAAGAGTTTCACAAACAATTCACATAATTGCCAATCAATACAAGTTGCCTGGTATATGGATATTCAAGGAACATTATAATAACTCATGGATACACATGAAATACAATCATCTCTATGATTGCCTCTAGGGCATATTTCCTTCAGTCTCCCACTTGCACTAGAGTCAATCTAGACAGTGTCTAATACCTATTGCTCTTGTGTGCGCTTCATGCGCAGGCTGCGGGAGTGGCTTAGTCAAGGGATCAGCAACATTTGAGTCCGTATGTATTTTGCATAACATGACACTACCTTCATCAATGAACTCACGAATCAGATGGTAGCGCATGCGAATATGTTTGTTCTTCTGGTGCTGTCTAGGTTCTTTGGCTTGTGCAATAGCACCATTGTTGTCACAATAAACGTCCAAGGGATTGGACGAGCCCTGAACCACACCAAGAGCGATCAGGAAATTCCTAATCCAAACAGCTTCCTTTGCAGCCTCCGAGGCAGCAATATATTCAGCTTCTGTTGAAGAGGAGGCCACTGTATCTTGCTTGGAACTTTTCCAGCTCACAGCACCACCATTCATGACAAACACATAACCTGATTGCGATTTCGAGTCGTCTGAGTCATTAAGGTAACTCGCATCTGTGTAACCCTTTACACTGAGTTCAACCTCACCTCCATAAACTAGGAACATATCCTTAGTCCTTCTCAAGTACTTAAGGATATTCTTTACCGCTGTCCAGTGAATCTCACCTGGATCAGCCTGGTATCTGCTCGTAACACTTAGAGCATAGGAAACATCTGGGCGAGTACATGTCATTGCATACATGATGGATCCAATAGCCGAAGCATATGGAACCCTACTCATGCATTCTCGCTCATCAGTGGTCGAAGGACACTGAGTCTTGCTGAGTTTAATGCCGTGAGACATGGGCAAGAACCCCTTCTTAGCCTCTTCCATGCTGAACCGTTTCAACACTTTGTCAATGTACGTACTCTGGCTTAATCCAATTAGCCTCCTTGATCTATCTCTATAGATCTTGATACCCAGAATATATGCCGCTTCTCCCAAGTCCTTCATAGAAAAACTATTTTTCAATGAGGTCTTAACAGACTCAAGCATAGGAATGTCATTTCCAATCAATAATATGTCATCCACATATAAGATTAGAAACACAAGTGATTTCCCATTTTCTTTCTTATACACACAAGGTTCTTGTTCGTTTTTGGTGAAGCCAAACTCCTTTACAACTTCATCAAATCGAATGTTCCAACTCCGAGATGCTTGCTTCAGCCCATAAATGGACTTTTGAAGTTTGCATACCTTTCCAGCATTGTTTGGATCGACAAAACCTTCGGGCTGCATCATATACACGTCCTCAGAAAGGATTCCATTTAAGAAAGCCGTCTTGACGTCCATCTGCCATATCTCATAATCGAAATGTGCAGCAATGGCTAGAATGATCCGTATAGATTTAAGCATCGCTACGGGCGAGAAAGTCTCGTCGTAGTCAACTCCTTGAACTTGTCGAAAACCTTTTGCAACAAGTCGAGCTTTATGGATGTGAACATTTCCATCCATATCAATCTTCTTCTTATAGATCCACTTGCACTCGATGGCTTTAAAACCATCAGGCAGGTCAACCAAGTTCCAAACTTGATTGTCTCCCATGGACTCTATCTCGGATCTCATGGCAATCAGCCATTTCTCAGAGTCTGGGTCCACCATCGCTTCTGCATAGGTCGCAGGCTCATCATTGTCTAACAATAATAACTCTCGCGCTTCGCGGAGCCTCGCCGACCTTCGTGGTTGTGGTGCTTCTATTGCCACGGGTTCCTCAACTTGTTCTGCTACAATAGCATCACTCGTAGAAGCATCCCCGACTGGCTCATCTTGAACTTCTTCAAGTCCCACCGACCTTCCACTCGTTCCCTTTGTGAGAAACTCTTTCTCTAGGAAAACACCGCTACGAGCGACAAACACTTTGCCCTCTTCTCGGTTGTAGAAGTAATACCCTAAGGTTTCCCTTGGGTATCCCACAAAAATGCACTTATCCGATTTGGGTGTTAGCTTGTCCGACTGAAGTCGCTTGACAAATGCATCACAACCCCAAATCTTTAGAAAAGACAAACTGGGATTCTTTCCATTCCACATCTCATATGGTGTCTTAACTATGGATTTAGATGGTACCCTATTTAGTGTGAAAGCTGCTGTTTCTAGCGCGTAACCCCAAAATGATAATGGTAAATCCGACTGGCTCATCATCGATCGAACCATGTCCAACAAAGTTCGATTACGCCGTTCAGAGACCCCGTTTCTTTGAGGCGTTCCGGGCGGCGTGAGCTGTGGAACAATTCCGCAACTCTTAAGATGATTGCTAAACTCGTGACTCAAATATTCACCTCCGCGATCAGATCGCAAGGCCTTTATTTTCTTGCCACGTTGATTCTCTACCTCATTTTGAAACTCTTTGAACTTTTCAAAAGTTTCAGACTTATGCTTCATCAAGTAGACATAGCCATATCTACTGAAATCATCAGTGAAAGTAATGAAGTAGTGATATCCTCCTCTGGCTGTCGTGCTCATTGGTCCACATACATCAGTATGTATGAGTTCCAACAAGTCTGTCGCTCTCTCGGGAAACCCCTTGAAAGGCGTCTTGGTCATCTTTCCAAGTAAACAAGCTTGACATGTCTCGTATGATTCAAAATCAAACGAAGTTAGAAGACCATCACCATGGAGCTTCTTCATGCGCTTTTCACTTATATGCCCCAAACGACAATGCCATAGATAGGTAGGACTCAAATCATTTGGCCGAAGCCTTTTAGCACTAACATTGTAAACACATGCATTATCAAGATTTAAAATAAATAACCCATTCACAATGGGAGCATCAGCCACAAACATAGCATTCTTAGAGATTACACAACCATTGTTTGTACTCGCGAATGAATAACCATCCCTCATCAAACATGAAGGTGATAAAATGTTTCGACCCATACTAGGAATGTAATAACAATTATTCAACTCCATGATAAATCCTGACGGAAGGTGAAGTTGCATGACGCCGACGAACAATGCAGCAACCCTTGCTTTATTTCCGACGCGAAAATCCACTTCGCCTTTTTGCACTTCTCTAGTCCTTATTAGCCCCTGCATCGAATTGCAAATATGAGCAACCGATCCGGTATAAAATACCCAAGAGTTAACATAAGAATCTGCGAGAAAAATGTCCACAACATTTACAACAAGTGTACCTGAGTGGGAAGTACTCTTACTTCCACTTTTCTTCAAAGAAGCCTGGTACTTGCTGCAGTTTCTCTTCCAGTGGCCATATTCGTGACAAAAGAAACACTCAGTGTCTCCTGCAGGACCAGCCTTTTGCTTGGGTGCAGGGTTTGGCTTAGGGATCGTATCCTTAGCCTTGCCCTTCTTCTTCTGCCAAGAAGTGCCCTTTTTCTTGAAGCTAGGCTTGTTCTGCACAGCCATCACATGGCTATGCCCTGCACACTTCTTAATGTCACATTCTGCTGTTTTCAGCATCCCACATAATTCATTAAGGCCCCTCTCCACCCCATGCATATGGTAGTTCGAAATGAAATGCCCATAGCTAGATGGAAGAGATGCCAAAATGAAGTCAGTGGCCAACTCTTGGCCTAATGGAAAACCAAGCTTTTCCAAAGTCTGACTGTAACCAACCATTTTGATCACATGGGGGCCTACAGCTGCTCCCTCTGCCAGCTTGCATTCCACAAAGGACTTAGCGACATTGTACCTCTCAGTCCTAGCCTGAGTCTGGAACATGTCCTTAAGCGCAACGATCATATCGTACGCTTCCTGATCCTCAAACTGTTTTTGAAGATCAGGTTCCATGCATGCAAGCATAAGACAACTGACCTCAAGAGATTCATCACATGCTTTCTTGTAGGCATTCTTAAGGGTAGCAGTTGCATTATCAGCAGGTTCATCCGGGATTGGGGTATCCAGAACAGTTTCCTTTTTCTCAGCCCTGAGAACAATTCTCAGGTTACGGACCCAGTCCGAATAGTTTGTTCCATTTAGTTTATCCTTTTCAAGAATCGAACGCAAAGCAAAAGGTGATGAATTGTTCGGTGCCATTGATCTACAACAAAAAAATATGCAAAATACTAAGCCATGTAACCATGAAAGAGTAAAACATATTAAACAATTTAATAGCATATACTCCCACTTAAATCAACATCCCTCTATTGATACTAAGTGATTCAAGATCCACAATTAACAAGTCGACTAGTGAGCTTTAGCATCACTGCTAGAAGACAAGGTAAATCGGTAAGCAACCTTTGCTAATCATATCACATATGACTCTTGTTGTTGGGTGACATCTCTATGTCAAACCTAGGCGCCCAACCTTTATGCCCCAAGGTCCTTAACTGTTAAGATGACCTTGTTAAGCTCACCAACCCTTATGCGTGTAGGTATCCGATACAAACCCATCCAGCCAAGGAAAACCGTGGCACCCTAATTTCATAGACCCACCAACGATTGTACAGGGCATAGGATGGTGCAAGGTTTGGTTGGGAGGGCATGGTTTAACTTAAACTTTGTGAGGGATCGTTCTACTTCTATCATCTAAGCATGCATAGTAGTAAAACGTATAAGAATAGCATTCACATAGATGTGATACAATATGGCCCATTTTCTCATGGTGATCTCCATCGCCATAGAACCTGTCCACCATGATGATCTCCATCTTCATGCTCTATGCGAGCCATCCTCCAAGTGATGAGTTCTCCAAGAACTAATACAAGCTATTACTCCTAACATCTAGTAATCAAAATTACATGGTATTGGGATCATCACAAGTTGGCACGCAGGCCATTACAATAATTGACAACACATATGGCTCCAGCCGTGTTGCCCAACTCACGACACGCAGGTCATGAAAAAATACATACATGCATCACATACATTTTTGGGCCATACTGATCACATAAATCCTGCAAGAACAAGTTGTGCATAGAATCGCATTCTACCGGATCATGTGAAATCGTACCACCTATGAACCTTAACGAGATACAAAAAAGGGGGCTACGACTAAGGGGGGTCTAGGGGGTCTCCCCTGCGGGGTTCGAAGGGGCAGCGCCCCTCGCGGTACCTTTTGATCGGCAAATCCAATTCGTGAAAAATGAGAGATCAAATCTATACAATTTTCTTTAAGGATTTTGATCGGCAAATCCAATTTACCATAAACCGACCATAGTTCCGATTTGACCAAACTCCTTTGATCACGGTACGTCGATTCAGATCTAATTCCCGATTCGATCAATCATATTGATCTTCGCGTGATTCAGAAGGATTTATGTGTCACTGTCTACCCCGATGGCGGAAACCGACCGGTAGGGGTAAGTCGTTCGACGACCTTAGAATCACGATCACGGAAATTAAGATCATAGATCAATCCAGAAACACCGCCATACAAACGATCATATCATTCATATCAATCTACATATCACCATATGCAAACTTCCCGAACCTATGACTGAATAGCATCGGCTCTGATACCACTGAAGGGTAACGGGTAGGCTACACTAGCGTAAAATCAAAAATTTCTACCGCGTCAACCAGGAATACTATTGTCATAGATCACGGGATTACCGCTAGACGCGCAGGTGCGGAACTCGATGAAGCACGTTGCGGCAGTGTAGATGTTCTACGTCTCCTCCTCGTCCTCGTCCCACGAGCAGCTCCCCTTTGCGCGGCTCGTCCAAGTGCTACAGATGCAGCACCTCCGAGGTATCCACACGTCCGGAGTGGAAGTCGTCACACGCCAGACTGCTAGGTCTGCGCGTGCAACACAGGCGGAAGAGGAGTGGCGGCTGGGTGGAATGCTCTCACCTTTTCAGCTCGCCTCACTCCCTCTTATATAGGCATCCCTGGTGGGCTTCTACATTAGCAGCCCATTAGCAGCCTAAGCCTGGTCTAATTCGGATCCAATCCTCATTAGGCTTCCAGCCCCTAAAGTGTGTGACCCTATAGGTTCATACACGTATAGACATGACGCGAGTACACTTACTCCGTCAATAGTTGGTAGCGGCCTCTAGCAAGACGTGCCAACTCCTAAACGCATATAAAGATCATTCGGACGAACCATCACAAGGTTGAGTACATGTCTTTCCCTTTGCCTCACGATATTTGGTCTAGCTCTAAGCTGACCTCTCTTTCTCGATACTGTGATTCAGAATCCCTTTACTAGGTTAACTCTTAACCATATGTAGCACGGCCATGCATTTCTGGATCCGATCACTCGAGGGGCCCAGAGATATCTCTCTCAAGTAGAGAGGGGCAAATCCCATCTTGATTGACCGATGCCTTACAGCATGTATCAGGACAAACCCGAAAGCTACCTTTATAACTACCCAGTTACGGAGTAGTGTTTGATAGCCCCAAAGTAGGTCGATCCACATCTCAAGTACATGCGACAATCTCAGGTCTAAGGACAAAATGTACACGATGTGTAGTGAGAGCTGCAAGTATTATTGCTAGTCTCATGTTGGGTCAGTCCAACCCCATGTTCATAACATGTGTCCACATCATTGGTTTGACATCTCCATGTCAATGACTTGCGAAACATAGTCATTAACCAATCGATGTGCTAGTCTAATATTCACGTGTGTCCTCGCATGAACTCCGACTAGGGACAATTATTAGATAACCATACAAGTAAAGAGTTTCACAAACAATTCACATAATTGCCAATCAATACAAGTTGCCTGGTATATGGATATTCAAGGAACATTATAATAACTCATGGATACACATGAAATACAATCATCTCTATGATTGCCTCTAGGGCATATTTCCTTCAGTCTCCCACTTGCACTAGAGTCAATCTAGACAGTGTCTAATACCTATTGCTCTTGTGTGCGCTTCATGCGCAGGCTGCGGGAGTGGCTTAGTCAAGGGATCAGCAACATTTGAGTCCGTATGTATTTTGCATAACATGACACTACCTTCATCAATGAACTCACGAATCAGATGGTAGCGCATGCGAATATGTTTGTTCTTCTGGTGCTGTCTAGGTTCTTTGGCTTGTGCAATAGCACCATTGTTGTCACAATAAACGTCCAAGGGATTGGACGAGCCCTGAACCACACCAAGAGCGATCAGGAAATTCCTAATCCAAACAGCTTCCTTTGCAGCCTCCGAGGCAGCAATATATTCAGCTTCTGTTGAAGAGGAGGCCACTGTATCTTGCTTGGAACTTTTCCAGCTCACAGCACCACCATTCATGACAAACACATAACCTGATTGCGATTTCGAGTCGTCTGAGTCATTAAGGTAACTCGCATCTGTGTAACCCTTTACACTGAGTTCAACCTCACCTCCATAAACTAGGAACATATCCTTAGTCCTTCTCAAGTACTTAAGGATATTCTTTACCGCTGTCCAGTGAATCTCACCTGGATCAGCCTGGTATCTGCTCGTAACACTTAGAGCATAGGAAACATCTGGGCGAGTACATGTCATTGCATACATGATGGATCCAATAGCCAAAGCATATGGAACCCTACTCATGCATTCTCGCTCATCAGTGGTCGAAGGACACTGAGTCTTGCTGAGTTTAATGCCGTGAGACATGGGCAAGAACCCCTTCTTAGCCTCTTCCATGCTGAACCGTTTCAACACTTTGTCAATGTACGTACTCTGGCTTAATCCAATTAGCCTCCTTGATCTATCTCTATAGATCTTGATACCCAGAATATATGCCGCTTCTCCCAAGTCCTTCATAGAAAAACTATTTTTCAATGAGGTCTTAACAGACTCAAGCATAGGAATGTCATTTCCAATCAATAATATGTCATCCACATATAAGATTAGAAACACAAGTGATTTCCCATTTTCTTTCTTATACACACAAGGTTCTTGTTCGTTTTTGGTGAAGCCAAACTCCTTTACAACTTCATCAAATCGAATGTTCCAACTCCGAGATGCTTGCTTCAGCCCATAAATGGACTTTTGAAGTTTGCATACCTTTCCAGCATTGTTTGGATCGACAAAACCTTCGGGCTGCATCATATACACGTCCTCAGAAAGGATTCCATTTAAGAAAGCCGTCTTGACGTCCATCTGCCATATCTCATAATCGAAATGTGCAGCAATGGCTAGAATGATCCGTATAGATTTAAGCATCGCTACGGGCGAGAAAGTCTCGTCGTAGTCAACTCCTTGAACTTGTCGAAAACCTTTTGCAACAAGTCGAGCTTTATGGATGTGAACATTTCCATCCATATCAATCTTCTTCTTATAGATCCACTTGCACTCGATGGCTTTAAAACCATCAGGCAGGTCAACCAAGTTCCAAACTTGATTGTCTCCCATGGACTCTATCTCGGATCTCATGGCAATCAGCCATTTCTCAGAGTCTGGGTCCACCATCGCTTCTGCATAGGTCGCAGGCTCATCATTGTCTAACAATAATAACTCTCGCGCTTCGCGGAGCCTCGCCGACCTTCGTGGTTGTGGTGCTTCTATTGCCACGGGTTCCTCAACTTGTTCTGCTACAATAGCATCACTCGTAGAAGCATCCCCGACTGGCTCATCTTGAACTTCTTCAAGTCCCACCGACCTTCCACTCGTTCCCTTTGTGAGAAACTCTTTCTCTAGGAAAACACCGCTACGAGCGACAAACACTTTGCCCTCTTCTCGGTTGTAGAAGTAATACCCTAAGGTTTCCCTTGGGTATCCCACAAAAATGCACTTATCCGATTTGGGTGTTAGCTTGTCCGACTGAAGTCGCTTGACAAATGCATCACAACCCCAAATCTTTAGAAAAGACAAACTGGGATTCTTTCCAGTCCACATCTCATATGGTGTCTTAACTACGGATTTAGATGGTACCCTATTTAGTGTGAAAGCTGCTGTTTCTAGCGCGTAACCCCAAAATGATAATGGTAAATCCGACTGGCTCATCATCGATCGAACCATGTCCAACAAAGTTCGATTACGCCGTTCAGAGACCCCGTTTCTTTGAGGCGTTCCGGGCGGCGTGAGCTGTGGAACAATTCCGCAACTCTTAAGATGATTGCTAAACTCGTGACTCAAATATTCACCTCCGCGATCAGATCGCAAGGCCTTTATTTTCTTGCCATGTTGATTCTCTACCTCATTTTGAAACTCTTTGAACTTTTCAAAAGTTTCAGACTTATGCTTCATCAAGTAGACATAGCCATATCTACTGAAATCATCAGTGAAAGTAATGAAGTAGTGATATCCTCCTCTGGCTGTCGTGCTCATTGGTCCACATACATCAGTATGTATGAGTTCCAACAAGTCTGTCGCTCTCTCGGGAAACCCCTTGAAAGGCGTCTTGGTCATCTTTCCAAGTAAACAAGCTTGACATGTCTCGTATGATTCAAAATCAAACGAAGTTAGAAGACCATCACCATGGAGCTTCTTCATGCGCTTTTCACTTATATGCCCCAAACGACAATGCCATAGATAGGTAGGACTCAAATCATTTGGCCGAAGCCTTTTAGCACTAACATTGTAAACACATGCATTATCAAGATTTAAAATAAATAACCCATTCACAATGGGAGCATCAGCCACAAACATAGCATTCTTAGAGATTACACAACCATTGTTTGTACTCGCGAATGAATAACCATCCCTCATCAAACATGAAGGTGATAAAATGTTTCGACCCATACTAGGAATGTAATAACAATTATTCAACTCCATGATAAATCCTGACGGAAGGTGAAGTTGCATGACGCCGACGAACAATGCAGCAACCCTTGCTTTATTTCCGACGCGAAAATCCACTTCGCCTTTTTGCACTTCTCTAGTCCTTATTAGCCCCTGCATCGAATTGCAAATATGAGCAACCGATCCGGTATAAAATACCCAAGAGTTAACATAAGAATCTGCGAGAAAAATGTCCACAACATTTACAACAAGTGTACCTGAGTGGGAAGTACTCTTACTTCCACTTTTCTTCAAAGAAGCCTGGTACTTGCTGCAGTTTCTCTTCCAGTGGCCATATTCGTGACAAAAGAAACACTCAGTGTCTCCTGCAGGACCAGCCTTTTGCTTGGGTGCAGGGTTTGGCTTAGGGATCGTATCCTTAGCCTTGCCCTTCTTCTTCTGCCAAGAAGTGCCCTTTTTCTTGAAGCTAGGCTTGTTCTGCACAGCCATCACATGGCTATGCCCTGCACACTTCTTAATGTCACATTCTGCTGTTTTCAGCATCCCACATAATTCATTAAGGCCCCTCTCCACCCCATGCATATGGTAGTTCGAAATGAAATGCCCATAGCTAGATGGAAGAGATGCCAAAATGAAGTCAGTGGCCAACTCTTGGCCTAATGGAAAACCAAGCTTTTCCAAAGTCTGACTGTAACCAACCATTTTGATCACATGGGGGCCTACAGCTGCTCCCTCTGCCAGCTTGCATTCCACAAAGGACTTAGCGACATTGTACCTCTCAGTCCTAGCCTGAGTCTGGAACATGTCCTTAAGCGCAACGATCATATCGTACGCTTCCTGATCCTCAAACTGTTTTTGAAGATCAGGTTCCATGCATGCAAGCATAAGACAACTGACCTCAAGAGATTCATCACATGCTTTCTTGTAGGCATTCTTAAGGGTAGCAGTTGCATTATCAGCAGGTTCATCCGGGATTGGGGTATCCAGAACAGTTTCCTTTTTCTCAGCCCTGAGAACAATTCTCAGGTTACGGACCCAGTCCGAATAGTTTGTTCCATTTAGTTTATCCTTTTCAAGAATCGAACGCAAAGCAAAAGGTGATGAATTGTTCGGTGCCATTGATCTACAACAAAAAAATATGCAAAATACTAAGCCATGTAACCATGAAAGAGTAAAACATATTAAACAATTTAATAGCATATACTCCCACTTAAATCAACATCCCTCTATTGATACTAAGTGATTCAAGATCCACAATTAACAAGTCGACTAGTGAGCTTTAGCATCACTGCTAGAAGACAAGGTAAATCGGTAAGCAACCTTTGCTAATCATATCACATATGACTCTTGTTGTTGGGTGACATCTCTATGTCAAACCTAGGCGCCCAACCTTTATGCCCCAAGGTCCTTAACTGTTAAGATGACCTTGTTAAGCTCACCAACCCTTATGCGTGTAGGTATCCGATACAAACCCATCCAGCCAAGGAAAACCGTGGCACCCTAATTTCATAGACCCACCAACGATTGTACAGGGCATAGGATGGTGCAAGGTTTGGTTGGGAGGGCATGGTTTAACTTAAACTTTGTGAGGGATCGTTCTACTTCTATCATCTAAGCATGCATAGTAGTAAAACGTATAAGAATAGCATTCACATAGATGTGATACAATATGGCCCATTTTCTCATGGTGATCTCCATCGCCATAGAACCTGTCCACCATGATGATCTCCATCTTCATGCTCTATGCGAGCCATCCTCCAAGTGATGAGTTCTCCAAGAACTAATACAAGCTATTACTCCTAACATCTAGTAATCAAAATTACATGGTATTGGGATCATCACAAGTTGGCACGCAGGCCATTACAATAATTGACAACACATATGGCTCCAGCCGTGTTGCCCAACTCACGACACGCAGGTCATGAAAAAATACATACATGCATCACATACATTTTTGGGCCATACTGATCACATAAATCCTGCAAGAACAAGTTGTGCATAGAATCGCATTCTACCGGATCATGTGAAATCGTACCACCTATGAACCTTAACGAGATACAAAAAAGGGGGCTACGACTAAGGGGGGTCTAGGGGGTCTCCCCTGCGGGGTTCGAAGGGGCAGCGCCCCTCGCGGTACCTTTTGATCGGCAAATCCAATTCGTGAAAAATGAGAGATCAAATCTATACAATTTTCTTTAAGGATTTTGATCGGCAAATCCAATTTACCATAAACCGACCATAGTTCCGATTTGACCAAACTCCTTTGATCACGGTACGTCGATTCAGATCTAATTCCCGATTCGATCAATCATATTGATCTTCGCGTGATTCAGAAGGATTTATGTGTCACTGTCTACCCCGATGGCGGAAACCGGCCGGTAGGGGTAAGTCGTTCGACGACCTTAGAATCACGATCACGGAAATTAAGATCATAGATCAATCCAGAAACACCGCCATACAAACGATCATATCATTCATATCAATCTACATATCACCATATGCAAACTTCCCGAACCTATGACTGAATAGCATCGGCTCTGATACCACTGAAGGGTAACGGGTAGGCTACACTAGCGTAAAATCAAAAATTTCTACCGCGTCAACCAGGAATACTATTGTCATAGATCACGGGATTACCGCTAGACGCGCAGGTGCGGAACTCGATGAAGCACGTTGCGGCAGTGTAGATGTTCTACGTCTCCTCCTCGTCCTCGTCCCACGAGCAGCTCCCCTTTGCGCGGCTCGTCCAAGTGCTACAGATGCAGCACCTCCGAGGTATCCACACGTCCGGAGTGGAAGTCGTCACACGCCAGACTGCTAGGTCTGCGCGTGCAACACAGGCGGAAGAGGAGTGGCGGCTGGGTGGAATGCTCTCACCTTTTCAGCTCGCCTCACTCCCTCTTATATAGGCATCCCTGGTGGGCTTCTACATTAGCAGCCCATTAGCAGCCTAAGCCTGGTCTAATTCGGATCCAATCCTCATTAGGCTTCCAGCCCCTAAAGTGTGTGACCCTATAGGTTCATACACGTATAGACATGACGCGAGTACACTTACTCCGTCAATAGTTGGTAGCGGCCTCTAGCAAGACGTGCCAACTCCTAAACGCATATAAAGATCATTCGGACGAACCATCACAAGGTTGAGTACATGTCTTTCCCTTTGCCTCACGATATTTGGTCTAGCTCTAAGCTGACCTCTCTTTCTCGATACTGTGATTCAGAATCCCTTTACTAGGTTAACTCTTAACCATATGTAGCACGGCCATGCATTTCTGGATCCGATCACTCGAGGGGCCCAGAGATATCTCTCTCAAGTAGAGAGGGGCAAATCCCATCTTGATTGACCGATGCCTTACAGCATGTATCAGGACAAACCCGAAAGCTACCTTTATAACTACCCAGTTACGGAGTAGTGTTTGATAGCCCCAAAGTAGGTCGATCCACATCTCAAGTACATGCGACAATCTCAGGTCTAAGGACAAAACGTACACGATGTGTAGTGAGAGCTGCAAGTATTATTGCTAGTCTCATGTTGGGTCAGTCCAACCCCATGTTCATAACATGTGTCCACATCATTGGTTTGACATCTCCATGTCAATGACTTGCGAAACATAGTCATTAACCAATCGATGTGCTAGTCTAATATTCACGTGTGTCCTCGCATGAACTCCGACTAGGGACAATTATTAGATAACCATACAAGTAAAGAGTTTCACAAACAATTCACATAATTGCCAATCAATACAAGTTGCCTGGTATATGGATATTCAAGGAACATTATAATAACTCATGGATACACATGAAATACAATCATCTCTATGATTGCCTCTAGGGCCACAGGGGGCCCACACCACCCCCTGGCGCGGGCCACCCTAGGCCGCGCCACTAGGTGGTGTGGCTACCCTGGTCCACCTCTGGCTCTCCCCTCTGGCGTATATTATCCTCCCGAAACCCTAAGCCTCGGCGAGCGACCACAGAAAGATTTCACCGCCTCTGCGGGGCGGAAAACACAGAGAGAGAAATATCTCTCCGGCAGACTGAATTCTACCTGGGGAATTCCTTCTTGGAGAGGGGAGATCATCGCCATCAACACAACCATCAAGCTGGACTTCATCGGGATCATCATCATCATCACCATCAGCACCCTCATCACCATCTCCATATTGCTATAACAATTGAGTTGAATCTTGCATAGTTCATAGGGGAAACTTTCCTGGTGTTGATTACTCTTTGTTGTTGATGCTATTGAGTGAACCATTGAATTATTGTTTATGTTCAGATTGTTATACATCATTATTCCATCTCTGATCATGATCCATATGATGTCTTGTGAGTAGTTCGTTTTGTTCTTGAGGACATGGGAGAAGTCATGTTGTTAGTAGTGGAGTTGTGTTGAGAAAGATTCAATAGTTTGATATTTAAGTTGTGGTGTACTTCTTCTAGTGGTGTCATGTGAGCGTCGACTACATGACACTTCACCTATATGGGCCTAGGGGAATGCATTGTGTATTTGGCTACTAATCGTAGGGGTTGCCGGAGTGACAGAAACCTGAACCCTTGTTAGGAAACCATTGCACAAGGGACGTAAGGGTCTTAGAGTTTAAAGCTGTGGTTAGGTTTCTACCTTAATTACTTTCTTGTACTTACGGATGTTTGCAAGGGGTATCATCACAAGTATGTATTAGTTCTAGGAAGGTCGGTACATTAGCACAGGTTCACCCACACAAAACTTAGCAAGCTAAAGAAGATTAATCAACTATATGAAGTGAAAGCACTTGACAATCTTCCCATGTGTCCTCGAGAACGGTTGGTCATCTTAAGTAATACAACCGGCTTGTCCTTTGCTACATAAAGGATTGGGCCACTCGCTGCATTTATTCTTACTATCTTTTATTTACTCGTACTTTGTTTACTTGCATTATCAAAAACCCCTAAAAATCCGTTTGCTAAGTATTTGTAGAGAATTCCTGATCCATACCACTAGCCAGCACCTTCTGCTCCTCGTTGGGTTCAGCACTATTACTTATCGAAAATACTACGATACACCCCCTATACTTGTGGGTCATCAAGACTATTTTCTGCCGCCGTTGTCGGGGAGTGAAGCACTATTGGAGAGTGGAAATGGTAAAGGAAATTTCTACTGTGAGTATTGTTTACTTCTGTTAGTTGCTTTATTTTCATTATGGATAATTTACTGAGTTTCTTATTTCGTAATGCTACTACCACTGCTAAGGTAGTAGATGAACCACCACCTGTTGAGAATGATACTTTTAAAATACCTACACGAATTATTGATCGTGTTATGGATAACTACTATGTTGGGGATGGAATTGTCCATCCCGGTGATGAACTACTAGTAGATGAACTTAAGTATTTCTTGCAGGAACACTCTTAGCAATATAGTAGTTATCCAACATTATTCGTGTAGTGGTAGTAGTTATCCATAACACGATCAATAATTCGTGTAGGTATTTTAAAAGTATCATTCTCAGCAGGTGGTGGTTCATCTACTACCTTAGAAGTGGTAGTAGCATTACGAAATAAGAAACTCAGTGAATTATCCATAATGAAAATAAAGCAACTAACAGAAGTAAACAATACACACAGTAGAAGTTTCCTTTACCAGTTCCACTCTCCGATAGTGATTCACTCCCCGGCAACGGCGGTAGAACATAGTCTTGATGACCCACAAGTATAGGGGGTGTATCGCAGTATTTTCGATAGGTAAGAGTGTCGAACCCAACGAGGAGCCGAAGGTGCTGGCTGGTGGTATGGATAAAGAATTCTCTGCGAATACTTAGCAAACAGATTTTAGGGGGTTTTGATAAAGCAGGTAAATAAAATACGAATAAATAAAAGACACTAAGAATAATTGCAGCAAGTGGCCCAATCCTTTATTCAGCAAAGGACAAGCCGGCTATATTACTTAAGATGAACAAACTTTCTCGAGGACACACATGGGAATTCTGTCAAGTGCTTTCGCTTCATATAGTTGATTAATCTTCTTTAGCTCGCTAAGTTTTGTGTGGGTGAACCTGTGCTAATGTACCGACCTTCCTAGGACTAATACTTACTTGTGATTATACCCCTTGCAAACATCCGTAAGTACAAGAAAGTAATTAAGGTAGAAACCTAACCATAGCTTTAAACTCTAAGACCATGACGTCCCTTGTGCAATGGTTTCCTAACGGGGGTTCATGTTTTTGTCACTCTGGCAACCCCTACAATTAGTAGCCAAATACACAATGCATTCCCCTAGGCCCATATAGGTGAAGTGTCATGTAGGCGATGTTCACATGACACCACTAGAAGAAGTACACCACAATGTAAATATCAAACCATTGAATCTTTCTCAACACAATTCCACTACTAACAACATGACTTCTCCCATGTCCTCAAGAACAAAACGAACTACTCACAAGACATCATATGGATCATGATCAGAGATGGAATAATGATGTATAACAATCTGAACATAAACAATAATTCAAAGGTTCACTCAATAGCATCAACTACAAAGAGTAATCAACACCGAGAAAGTTTCCCCTAAGAACTATGCAAGATTCAACCCAATTGTTACAGCAATATGGAGATGGTGATGAGGGTGTTGATGGAGATGATGGTGAAGAGGATGGTGATGATGATCCCGATGAAGTCCAGCTTGATGGTGGTGTTGATGGTGACGATCTCCCCTCTCCAAGAAGGAATTCCCCCGGCAGAAATTTTCTGCCAGAGAGATCTTTCTCTCTCAGTGTTTTCCGCCCCGTAGAGGTGGCGGAATCTTTCTGTGGTCGCTCTCCCAGTATTAGGGTTCCGGGGAGATAATATACGCTAGAGGGGAGAGCTGGAGGTGGGCCAGGGCGGCCACACCACCTGGTGGCGCGTCCTAGGCTAGCCCGCACCTGGGGGTGGTCTGGGCCCCTTGTGGCCCATCTCCACTCCTCCTTCTGGCAGTCTTCTTCTTCCGGAAAAATAGGATTTTCCATATATTTTCCCGGATTTTCTGATCTTCGCGAATTTTGCCTCCAAACAACACCTTTTCCATCAGAATCCTGACTGCAGCGGTCCATGCGCCAAAAGTCATCAACCATGCAAAATAGATGAAATAACATAAGTAGCATCTCTTAATATGAAATATATCAATGAATAACAATAAATTATGATACAGAATAGTGATGCAAAATGGACATATCACTGATTTGCTCTTCTTCAGAACACAAGTCCTGAATAATTCTAATATTAGGCCTATCCTCCCAACTAAAAAGGTTTTTTTAATACTCTGCATCCACTTTCAACATATCTTTAATGTCAGTTACAGGACCTTTAGGCCCATCCAAGACATGTATAAGCTTCTCCCTCCTTCTTTGATTAGCTACTGCATGGAAATAAGCTATATTCCTATCTCCCTCTAGAATGTTCCTATCTCTAGCCCTTTGTCTAGCTTTGGTCTCTTCCTGAATCCAGTAGCTATTCATCTCTTGGAGGATGAAGTTAAACCTCTTTTTCTCTTCATCAGACAGAGCATGATTTCTGATTTAATATCCAGGGTATCATACTCATCCATCAGAGTTTTCCTAACAGTAGCCTCTAGGTTAAGATTCCACCATTTCGCTAACCTTACGAAAAACCTAACTTTGGCTTGACAAATATCCACCATATTGTTACTATTCACCTGCAAGGACCAATCTTTAATCACAATATATTTAAAGTCAGGACTAGCAAGCCACTGATGGCCCAAAATATATTGAGCTCGTTGGGGAACCCTAAGAGGAAGGTATGATGAGCACAGTAGAAAGTTTTCCCTCAGTTATGAAACCAACGTTATCAATCCAGTAGGAGCAAGGAAACACCTCCAAGGTGTTGCTAGCTGGACTTTGGCAGGGCGCACTACCGGTGCCAGTAGCAACTGTGAAACCTACACAACATAACCACAGAACTCTGCCCCAACTTATAGTGAGGTTGTCAATCTCACCGGTTTTGTTGAAAAACAAAGGATTAACCGTATTGTGTCGAAGAAAGTAATAGTTTGTAGAAAGTAAATAGAAAATAGTAAACAGTTGTAGATTTATGATAAAAGAAAGGACCGGGGTCCATAGTTCACTAGTGGTGGCTCTCCTTAAGCTAGATGACATGTTGGGTGAACAAATTACAGCGGGGCAATTGACAAACTTCGAGAAAGCAATATGCATATACTACTCATCTTGACTCCTTTGAGATTCGATTGGGCATTACAACATTATACATAGACCATAATCCAACTGCATCTATGACTAATAATCCACCTTTAGGTTAGCATCCGAACCCCCTCCAGTATTAAGTTGCAAGCAACAGATAATTGCATTACGCATTGCGTGTAAAGTAAACAATACGATTGTTCTATGAGCAAAGGATTGTTGTTTTCTCCCTAGTAGCAACAACACATCTAGTACCTTAGAGATTTTTGTCACTTCCCCAGATTACTAGAGGCATGAACCCACTATCAATCATAAATACTAACTCTTGGAGTTGCTAGCATCTACTTGGCCAAGATAGCTACTAACAACGGAAAGCATGTAAGATCACAAATAACAAAGACATGATAGAATCAATAATCAATGTGAAATAGCATCTCAATATCCATCGGATCCCCGCAAACACAACATGTAGGATTACAAATAGATGATCTTGATCATGAACGGAGCTCACAAGATCTAGACATGGTAGCACAAAGGAGAAGAACCAACCTCCAGCAGGGTGCCGAGAAGAGCTTCAGATCCCTCCCGATCTAGGGATGGAGATGACAGCGGCTACAGACTCTTTCGTGGAATTTTGATTGGGTACTTAGGGTTTCTGTATTGGAGGCATCTTATAGGCGAAAGGGGAGGCCAAGGGGGTGCCTGGGATGGCCACACCACCCCCTGGCGCGGGCTAGGCCTGGCCGCGTGTCCAAGTGGTGTGGCCGCCCTCTGGCCCCTCTCCGTCTCGTATTGTGGCTCCGTGTGTTCCTCGGTGAAAAACTGACTTTGGCTTTTGTCCCGTCCAATTCCGAGAATATTCATTTTCTGACTTTCCTGGAACCAAAATAGCAGAAAACAGGTAGCTGGCAATGTGGCTCTTGTTAATAGGTTAGTCCAATAAAGTGTATAGAAAGTACTCCAAAGTGTGGACAAAACATAAGAAAGTAGATAAAACCAAGCATGGAACATCATAAATTATGGATACGTTAGCAACATATCAGCCACCACTTCTCAAACTTAAATCTACTCTTCTTTGGGAAGTGTCCCTCACCAGAATCCTAGATAATGGGTGTGTGGTCAATACCTACTCTAGCTAGAGCTCTGGCATGAGCCAAAGGGAAATGTGCTTCAAAGTTAGTAGTACACAAAATTCTATCAATCCTACTCATGATTGGATCTTCCTGATTATTACCCCAACTAAAAGATCTATTAGCGCGACCAATTTCCATCAAAGCCCACATCTCAATCTAGGCATTGAATTTATTAGCCCATCTAAGATCAATGCTATGGTTACTTTTGTCACCAATAGACTAACTAGATTGAAGTCTCCTCCAATAATAACAGTTCCTTGCCAATTGAGAAAAAGTTCATGAAGTTCAGAGATGAACTCCTGTTTCCTATCCTCATAGGAAGATCCATACACAGTTATGATTCTGCAAATAAACTCATCTAGTCTATTCTTAACTACCACACTTATAGAAAAACTCTTAATTTCTTAGGATAGAACCTAAAAAATATCTAGGTTGACACCTACTAGAATTCCACCAACAGTGCCAACAGATGGAGGAAAGTTCCAGACAAAGTTCCTATTACCTAATATAATTTTCAGGAAAGAATTGCTAAAATACTCTTTTTTGTTTCCTGAAAACCAATATAGTCTAGATTAAGAGGAACTAAATTATCATCTGTGTACTTTTTCCTACCAATAGCATAAAGACTTTTGCTATTCTAGAAGCCTACTAACATTTGTACATCTTCCTAGGGTGCTTGCCCCGATACTTCCTAACTACTTCAGTCCAAATGTCAGCTACGTTATCAATTTTCTCCAGGTGTAAACCACTATCTCTTCTAACATGATCTAGTTCTTTTACCAAACTAGTTTGAGGATCTAAATCATTAATATCTAGACCAATTACATATCATCTAATTCATTATCATCAAGAACTGTGAAAGGATTTTGGGACATGATACCTTACATTTTCTTGAGAACCTCCAGGTTTGTCACCTTCTTCCTCTCCCATGCTTTCTCAATGATATTCTGAGATCTATCAATCATGTTCCTTTGTCTGAATGGTTTCATAGGACCCCACTTCTTCTATTTTTTCTGAATTCTCTGGGAAGGACCATCATAATTAACATTAATCTCATCAAAATTGTGCATAACATCATCAAGCAGATGTGGGAACTCATTCAGAATTTTCTGATCAACATCTACCAAGCACAACTTTTGATCCAGTGACATGTAGCTACAGTCTTACTCATCTTAGAACTCATGCACCTCAACCTGAACTCTTTTATCCGTTGGTGATTTATCCCACACAAAGTCACCTTCTCTATTATCAGGCCTTTTTGAACTAAAAGTTGGAAAACGTCATTGACAGTAGAGGAATTAACCCCCTCAGCATCTTTGGATCTGGTCTTATCGACCTAGCTAGTGGAAGGTGCAAAGGAACCCCCAGAAGAGCCATTTGCACCTCTACTTTGTCCCCTAGACTTCTATCCAAACCTACCCTATTCTGAGTGCCCTTGTTGGCCAACACCATCAAGACCACTTTTTTTATTCCTATCTTCAATATCATCACCTAACAAATCATCCTCCTGGAAGTCATCAATATCTACATCCAAATCCACAGAGAACCCCAATTGGAAGAGGCTTGCATGGAAATCAAACAACCTACTAGAAGGCATCTTACTGGCATCTCTACACTTAATTTTCACCCTCACTTCCTTAGCATTATTCGTAAATATACTGAGCCAATCTACATCCTTCAGAATCCCACAAACGGACATGGCTTGGTCCAAGATGTTCTACTCACACCATTTAGTCTGTAGTCCTGTAACCTTCACCCAGATATCAGTCAAAGTTTCCACAGGTTCAGGATCTTCATTCCATGCTTCCACCTTGACCCACACTCCCTCTTTAACTAGAGCAAATTTTGGATACCCTATGACCTGTTCAACATTAATGTGGGGAGGCAACTTCACCAGGAAAGAACCACTACATCCTAACTCCCTTATCTGCCAAGGCCAATTAGTCTTGTATATCTCCTGGTTCACCTAGTCGAAGAGATTTCCATTCTCGGTCATGTATTTCTACACAATATGTTCCCCTTTGAGAGGTTCATGGGAGTGTTAAAGAAATATGTTCATAACCGTGCTAGGCCAGAAGGAAGCATCTCCAAGGGCTATGGAACAGAGGAGGTCATTGAGTTCTATGTTGACTTTATTCCTGACCTTAAGCCGATTGGTGTTCCTAAATCACGGCATGAGGGGAGACTGAGTGGAAAAGGCATGCTAGGAAAGAAAGCAATGATATGTAGGGATGGACAATCTTTCACTCAAGCACACTACACGGTTCTACAGAATTCCACCTTGGCAGCTCCGTATATCGTGGAACACAAGAATATGCTCCAACAACCCGAGAAAGCCAGACTCCTAGATTAGAGATGAACACATGAAGACTTTCGGCAGTTGGTTGCGAATACATCTAATGAATGACACCACTATTGGAGATCAGCTCTACTTGTTGTCTGGGTCAACATTTTCTACTATATTGAATTACCAAGGGTACGAGATAAATGGAATACATTTTACACGATCGCCCAAGATAAAAAAAAGCACCAACCAGAACAGTGGTGTCCGCTTTGATGCACCCGACGATAATGGCAAAAAGGACACATACTATGGTTACATACAGGAGATATGGGAACTTGACTATGGAGTTTCTTTTAAGGTCCCTTTGTTTTGGTGCAAATGGATCAACCTGACTGGAGAAGGTGTAAAGGTAGACCAGTTGTACGGAATGACAACAGTAGATCTCAGCAATCTTGGTTACAGAGACAAACCATTTGTCCTAGACAATGATGTGGCAAAGGTTTTCTATGTGAAGGACATGTCCTCCATACCCAAAAAAAGAAAAAATAAGCAAACGAATACATCACACGATGAGCTAAAGCGTCACATAGTTCTTTCAGGGAAAATAAATATCGTGGGAGTCGAGGACAAGACAGACATGTTAGAAGATTATAATAAGTTTGATGAAATTCTGCCCTTCACAGTGAAAACTGACCCAAGCATCCCATTAAGCAAAGAAGATGCTCCATGGTTACGGCCCCCCAAGCGACCATAAACAGGCATAAGAAATTCAAAAATGGTCCAAACAATGTAAATCCTTTGCATGGTGTCATATTATATGACATAGTTGCAACGAAAAATACCAAACTTGGTATATTGATTATGTCTCGAAGAAACCTTCACAAAATGACCTATCATGTTCGAGGTTTCATGGCTTTCGGTCCAAATGACCAATTTTATGTGCATAATCGAGGCATAGTTTGTGATAATGTGCCCATATTGTGCATGCATGTGCATCTTTGGATGGCTAACAATGTTGCCGGAGGAAGTTTTATTTTTCGTCGCATGGAAAAGACATTTTCTATTTTCCGAGTGCCAAAATCGGGGCGTTTTGTGAAGCAACACCAAACGTTAAATAAAATATGGTACCACCCCATTTTAAAAAAATACTAGACCACCTTACATGAACAATATCCTAACTAGGGATTTTAAAACCTTTCCGTCCACCCCTGGAGAAAAAGACAAATGTCTACCAAATCGATAGGAAGTGGGTCTGGTTTGACCTACATGTACATGATCTAATGCTCGTGATTTTTTGAAAAAATCATTTTTAGACTCATAATGTGATGTTTCTTCAGAGATCCAATGCAAGTTTTAACGAGGCTCATCCCCTATCTTCGTGCTCGCTGTTATGACCATAGTTGGAAATGGGTAAATTTTGAAACGGGCATAAGAAATTCAAAAACGGTCCGAACAATGTAAATCCTTCACATGGTGTTATATTATATGACATAGTTGCAATGAAAAATACCAAACTTGGTATATTGATTATGTCTCGAAAAAACCTTCACAAAATGACATATCATGTTCGAGGTTTCATGGCTTTCGGTCCAAATGACCAATGTTATGTGCATAATCGAGGTATAGTTTGTGATACTGTGCCCAAATTGTGCAATCATATGCATCTTTGGATGGATAACAATGTTGCAAGAGGAATTTTTATTTTTCGTCGCATGGAAAAGCCATTTTCTATTTTCCGAGTGCCAAAATCAGGGTGTTCTGTGAAGGAACACCAAACATTAAATAACAAAATGGTACCACCCCATTTTTCAAAAATACTAGACCACCTTACATGAACAATATCCTAACTAGGGATTTTAAAACCTTTCTGTCCACCCCTGGAGAAAAAGACAAATGTCTACCAAATCGGTAGGAAGTGGGTCAGTGTTGACCTACAGGTACATGATCTAATGCTCGTGATTTTTTGAAAAAATCATTTTTAGACTCATAATGTGATGTTTCTTCAGAGATCCAATGCAATTTTTAACGAGGCTCATCCCCTCTCTTCATGCCTGCCGTTATGACCATAGTTGGAAACGGGTAAATTTTGAAACGGGCCTAAGAAATTCAAAAATGGTCTGAACAATGTAAATTTTTCGCGTGGTGTCATATTATATGACATAGTTTCAATGAAAAATACCAAACTTGGTATATTGATTATGTCTTGAAAAAACCTTCACAAAATGACCTATCGTGTTCGAGGTTTCATGGCTTTCGGTCCAATTGACCAATGTTATGTGCATAATCGAGGCATAGTTTGTGATACTGTGCCCATATTGTGCATGCATGTGCATCTTTGGATGGCTAACAATGTCGCAGGAGGAAGTTTTATTTTTTGTCGCATGGAAAAGCCATTTTCTAATTTCCGAGTAACAAAATCGGGGTGTTTTGTGAAGCAACACCAAACGTTAAATAAAAAATGGTACCATCCCATTTTTCAATAATACTAGACCACCTTACATGAACAATATCCTAACTAGGGATTTTCAAACCTTTCCGTCTACCCCTGGAGAAAATACAAATGTCTACGAAATCGGTAGGAAGTGGGTTAGTGTTGACCTACAGGTACATGATATAATGCTCGTGATTTTTTGAAAAAATCATTTTTAGACTCAGAATGTGATGTTTCTTTAGAGATCCAATGCAAGTTTTAACGAGGCTCATCCCCTATCTTCATGCCCGTCGTTATGACCATAGTTGCAAACGGGTAAATTTTGACCTATAGGTACATGATCTAATGCTTGTGGTTTCTTTAGAGATCCATCCCTTATGGCCATCTTAAGGGACATGCCTAAGGACTAGATCCTCTGGCATCTCCCTGAAGCTGGCCGCAGTATTGTCCCTACTCTCGCACACCATCTTGGAGTTTATAACTTCTGTAGCTAGATCAATATGCCAAATAGCTAACTAATTTCACATATTAGAGAGTGCCTCTATGGCCAGTTTGTTGGAGATGCTAGAGGACTGGGCTCTGTCGGCATCTCCCTCAAACTGACCGTAGTGGTGTCTCTGCTCTCACACAACATCATGTTTGTGTTTGATAACTTCACAAGGATGCATATTTATAGATTAAGCAGCACAACATAGTGTCGACACTCACAACATAATGTCGACACTCTTGTCGGTAGTCCCGGTTGGAGGCACTAACTGGGACTAAAGATATTTCCCGCCATTTCCCACCGCTTCCCGCTATGCTTTCCCGCCCTTTTCATCTAACTGGGTCTTTTAGTCCCGGTTTGAGGCACTAAACGGGACTAAAGATATTTTCCGCCATTTTCCACCGCTTCCCACTATGCTTTCCTGCCCTTTTCATCTAACCGGGTCTTTTAGTCCTAGCTGGAGCCACTAACTAGGACTAAAGATATTTCCTGCCATTTCCCATCTCTTCCCGCTTTGTTTTCCCACCCTTTACCTCTATATCTAGGCCAACCATGTCATGGCTATCCACACAGCCACACCTTCATCTCAAAAATGGACACCACATACTGGGCCATTCTCACACTCGAAGAGACCGAGGTGCTATGCGCCTCTAGCTACCCATGCCCGTCGGGCTATCGGGTGCCCACTAACTAGATGTTGAATGTTGGAGGAGTTCCTATCCCTCCTGTGCCTCAAGGTTCTGCCCGCCAGGCGGCCATCACGAACCACTTCTACCTAGAGCTCACGTCGGAGCAGCGGATGGATCCCCATTGGGATCCTGACAACTACGACACCTGGAATGCCTTCTTCGCTAACCGGCAAGAAAGGGAGCTCGCTAGGTACGAGGGTGACGGATCGCCCCCGGTGAACCACAATGAAACTGTTTGTCGCCTTTGGTGGGCCAGACTATCGCCGGTGTGATGCGCTACATCACTGAGGGAGATCATCCTCACCTGCGGTACCCACACTTGGACCCTCCGCAAAGCCACAATAAGGGTGGCTGTGGTGAAGGCCGTGGGCGTAGCGGCATCATCATCCGGGAGCCCCCCCCCCCAAGTCGTGCATCCGAGGCCGGAGTGGTAGCTGCCCCCGGAATATTTCATGGTTCACGGTCCCTGGTTGCCCCCTACACAAGTCGGGGAAGGGCTGAGGATCCCCGAAATATGCCATAGCAACGATGACGAAGATGATTCGGAAGATGACCCTGAAGGTGTGTACTATAGGGCTTGATATGATTATCACTAAATCCATTGGTTTGGACGAATGGTTCGTTTGTGTACCCAAGATTGTCGAGAGATCCACTGTTTTCATTCTGTAATGCATTTTTATTTGAAAATGGCTAAATGGAAAATAGTTTGAACAATTATTTTAGGAAACAAAAAATTGTTCTGCATTATTTATTAAAATTCAAACACTTTTCATGTTGAAAGTGTTTCAAATTCAAATACTTTTCATGTTGAAAGTGTTTTTAAATTCAAATTTAAACCATTTCAAATTTAATAGTTTGAATAATTATTTTATAAGACAGAAAGTTTTTTCAAATTCAAATCATTCAAATGTGAACACCTAAATAAGAAATAAGGCGGTAACATCTGAAAAGTTTGAAAAACTTTTGAAAAAAGGACTTATAGTCCCGGTTGGTGCCACCAACCGGGACTAAAGGTCCTCTGCGCGCGCCCCTATGGTGGACATCATTCGTCCTGGTTGGTGGCTCCAACCGGGACGTATGCTCTAACCTTTCGTCCCGGTTGGAGCCACCAACCGGGACGTATGGACTTTTCATCCTGGTTGGTGGCTCCAACCGGGACGAAAGACCCTCCCCTTTATAACGCGTGTCGTTTCTTTCTCCTTCCCCATCTCGCATTTCTTCTAAGTCCCGACGTGCCGCTCCGCCGCCCTGAGGAATCCCACGATGCCGACAGGCTGTCCGCGCGCCCCACCACTGGACCACCACCGTCATCGCTCGTGCCGTCACCCGAAGGAATCGCCCGCGCCATCCCGCGTAGCGCCACCGCCGCATCGTCCAGCCACCCGGTGCCGCCGCCACACCTGACCGCCCTACCCAGCCGTGCCATGCCAGGATATCGCCGCTGCCGTCGTCTCTCGACCACCACTCCACCACTAGGTACGCCTCGCCGATCCTGACCCTCTCTCCCACGCGCTCTCGGTTAATTAAGTTATTAGTGTAGATTAGTTAGTTATCTAGGTTATTTTATCTAGGGTTGGTTAGCTAGGTTAATTAGCTAGGGTTAGTTATCTAGGTTAATAAGTTAGTTAGTTAGCTAGGTTAATTAGCTAGGGTTAGTTAGCTAGGTTAATTAGCTAGGGTTAATTAGCTAGGGTTAGTTAGCTAGGGTTAGTTAGCTAGGTTAATTAGCTAGGGTTAGTTATCTAGGTTAATTAGTTAGTTAGGTAGGTTAAGTAGGTTAATTAGTTAGTTAGCTAGGGTTAGGGAATAGTATAGGTTAATTACTTAGTACCCGACTGCGCTGCCGCCACACTACCACCACCGTACCCGACCACACTGCCGCCACACCGTCCGGATCGCCGCCCTCTTTCGAACAAGCCCGCGCACGCCCCCTCCCGAGCCCTCTAGCAACGTCACCGGACACCACCTGACCGTGCTCACCGGTGAGCCGAGGTGGCGTTGAATAGTAGTAGTAGTGGTAGTGGTAGTGGTAGTGGTAGTGGTAGTGGTAGTGGTAGTGGTAGTAGTAGTATTAGTAGTAGTACTAAAGGCGGGTACCCGCCAGCGCGTGAGACTTGGCGGGTCTAACTTTTTACCAAACCCTCCCCGTTTAAGGTGGGTACCCATCAGGTTTGCCGGTTTCGGAGTTACTGCTTTTCCCCTTGGAGTTACATGATCCCGCCGGTGTTTAGGTTAGGGACAGGCGCGGCAATGTGCGCGATATAGGGATGATGGACGGGCGTGGCAACGAGCGCCATATAGGGACGATGGACGGGCGCGGAAACGTGCGCCATATATTAGGGTTTCTTTGAATTATGGTTTACACCCCTAGCCCATCAAACCACGCCTACCTAACCTCCTCGCTTGGCCGCTTCGACTCATCCGCTTTTCCCCTTTTGCAGAAACATGGAACCCAGAGACGAAGAAAAGGAAATGGTGCTTGAGGATATGATCAGCGAGGGAGGACATATTGATAACGATGTCACCTCGCTATATCTGAACAACTCTGGTGAGGGAGATCCAGGTTTTGACCGAACAGACGGCTCCGGTGAGCCAGAAGCCGGCGAGGGAGAAGCTGGCGAGGGAGAAGCCGGCGAGGTGCATATATATTAATAAATTAAGCCTTTGTTGTCTATATACATATATATTAATGCTCTTTCTTATTTTAGACCTCTTGATCAAGCAAATCTTCTAAAAAGAATAAACGAGGCCCAGCCAAAAAGTTGGGAGACCATGAAAGGTACAGGATCAAAGAAATTGCTCTAGACGGCGAACCGAAGGCTCCCATTGATGCTGCAAATAAATTTATAAGGCAATGTAGAGTTATTGTTAGGGACTACGTCCCGATCACCGTTAGAGAATGCAATAGGTCGTCAAAGGATCCGGAGGCTCTATATGTTAGTGACTTAGTCAAAGACACTCTTTGGAAAAAGCTCATGTTTAATTTCACCCTACCAACGTTAGAGGTGTATCCAGATGACTACGCTCCAGATGAGGAGATTCTGACTCAGGAGGAACTACAGAAACACATGGAGCAAGCCGTCAAGGAGTACGCTCTTAAGAAGATGGCCCAGGAATTCAACAACTAGAAGAAAATATTGCACCTTGACTTTGTCGTGAAAGAGAAGACTCCGGATTTCACTACTAGAGCGTATGATAAGATAAAATACTTTGGCGCCAGCTAAGAAAAGGTCTAAAACGAATAAGAAAAATGTTGCTAAAAAGCAGTATCACCATACTATGGGGAAAGGTGGTTACAAGGCTAGCAAGCCTAAGCGGGAGAAACTCGAGGCCGACCAGATAGCTAAAGGGATCACCCCACAGCCATACAATTGGATCCAACGGGTAAGGAATTGGTTTTACAGGCACGGAGGCACGTTGGAATCAAAAGGGAGTGCAAATATGACATAAGACATAAAGAAACTCCCATAGCCATCAAAGACATTAGAAATGCAGTAAAGGCTATTGAAGATGGGAAATTCATTCCCGATAGAGAATGACGAGCTTGCACTCGCCCTTGGGAACAAGGAACACGAGGGACGAACACGAGGCACATAAGGCTCCAAACCATGGAACCTTGGTTTTGCCGACCATAGGAAGAAATATCCAGATAGAAACCGTCAAAGGAGAAAGTAAAGGGAGGAACTTGAAGTAATGAAGCAGAAAGACCGGATGCGCGAAATAGAACAACAATTAAAGCAGCATCAGAATCAACTTGAGAAACTTAGCCAACAAGCTACCGGCCCATCTCAGCGGCACATGGTAGACGAAGTTGCCTTCAATGCTATCGGCCCATCCACTAATCGAAAAAGCAGCATGGCTTCCACGGAGCTCCCCGGTGATGATGTTGATGATGCACCAACGATGGCTCCTCTTCGCTACCCAGTCGATGATATCATGGAGATGACACATTGTGAGCTACATGTGAAAGTTTTCAACATAACCATGAAGGTGGCGGTCAGCTATGCCTTACCATTAGTTGGACCGGTACCAACTTACAATTTTTGTCCGATTCCATAGGGCTACGCTATTGTCGAGGTGGATGAAGTTATGGACGGATTCGCATAGCTCAAGCTTGACTACCTTGCAGGTGAAGGGGATGTGACTGAGCTGGGAGAAGCAAAAAACATGACCATTCTATGGCGAAAGGAACACACCATGCTTTCAGGATGCCAAGGCCATCCACTCCTCAGAGCATGATACGTCCATTTTGCATCACTATTCTATATCATAATTTACTATTATTCATTGATATATTTCATATTAAGAGATGATACTTATGTTATTTCATCTGTTTTTGCATGGTTGATGACTTTTGGAGCATGGACCGCTGCCATCGGGATTCTGATGGAAAAGGTGTTGTTTGGAGGCAAAATTCGCGAAGATCAGAAAATCTAGGAAAATACATGGAAAATCCTATTTTTCGAGAAGACGACGAAAGCCAGAAGGGGAAGTGGAGATGGGCCACAGGGGGCCCACACCACCCCCTGCCGCGGGCCACCCCAGGCCGCGCCACCAGGTGGTGTGGCCGCCCTGGTCCACTCCAGGCTCTCCCCTATGGCATATATTATCGTCCCGAAACCCTAAGACTTGGAGGGAGACCACAGAAAGATCCGCTACCTCTGCGCGGCGGAAAACATCGAGAGAGAAAGATCTCTTTAGCAAACAGAATTCTGTCGAGGGAATTCCTTCTCGGAGAGGGGAGATCATCGCCATCAACACCATCATCAAGCTGGACTTCATCGGGATCATCACCACCATCATATCCCCCAGCACCATCATCACCACCTCATACCGCTGTAACAATTGGGTTGAATCTTGCATAGGTCTTAGGGGAAACTTTCCCGGTGTTGATTACTCCTTGTAGTTGATGCTATTGAGTGAACCATTGAATTATCGTTTATGTTCAGATTGTTACGTATCATTATATCATCTCTGATCTTGATCCATATGATGTCTTCTGAGTAGTTTGTTTAGTTCTTGAGGACATGGGAGAAGTCATGTTGTTAATAGTCGAATTGTGTTGAGAAAGATTCAATGGTTTGATATTTAAGTTGTGGTGTACTTCTTCTAGTGGTGTCATGTGAACGTCGACTACATGACACTTCACCTATATGGGCCTAGGGGAATGCATTGTGTATTTGGCTACTAATCGTAGGGGTAGCCGGAGTGACAGAAACTTGAACTCCCATTAGGAAACCATTGCACAAGGGACGTCAGGGTCTTAGAGTTTAAAGTCATGGTTAGGTTTCTACCTTAACTACTTTCTTGTACTTGTGGATGATTGCAAGGGGTATAATCACAAGTATGTATTAGTCCTAGGAAGGTCGGTACATTAGCACAGGTTCACCCACACAACACTTAGCAAACTAAAGAAGGTTAATCATATGAAGTGAAAGCACTTGAAGGTATTCCCATTTGTCCTCGAGAACGTTTGGTCATCTTAAGTAATACAACCAACTTGTCCTTTGCTAAAGAAAGGATTGGGCCACTTGCTGCATTTATTTTTATTGTCTTTTATTTACTCGTAATTTATTTACTTGCATTATCAAAAACCCCTAAAAATCCGTTTGCTAAGTATTTACAGAGAATTCCTGCTCCTAGCCACTCGCCATCACCTTCTGCTCCTCGTTGGGTTCGACACTCTTAATTATAAAAAATACTGCGATACACCCCCTATACTTGTGGGTCATCAAGACTATTTTCCGGCGCCGTTGTCTTGGAGTGAAGCGCTATTGGAGAGTGGAACTGGTAAAGGAAACTTCTGCTGTGAGTATTGTTTAGTTCTGTTAGTTGCTTTATTTGCAATATGGATAATTCGCTGAGTTTGTTATTTCGTAATGCTACTACCACTGCTAAGATAGTAGACGAACCACCACCTGTTGAGAATGATACTTTTCAAATACCTACAAGAATTATTGATCGTGTTATGGATAACTTTTATGTTGGAGATGGAACTGTCCATCCCGGTGATCATTTGCTCTTTATACACGAATTATGCGGGTTGTTCAAGTGTGCAGGTATTACGACAGATCAAGTCAAGAAGAAGTTATTCTCATTATCACTGAAAGAAAGAGCTGAGGACTACTATAATGGTCAAGCTCTTGAATGGGAGGAAATAGTACCTCTCTTTTATTCAAAGTTTTATCCTCCTAGTGAGATTCATAAAGATCGGAATAAAATATACAAATTTTGGCCTCTTGATGGAGAGAGTACAACTCAAGCTTGGGGGAGATTGAAGTTACTAATGCTCAAATGTCCCATTCATGAGCTCCCCAACAATATTATTATCAATAACATTTATGAAAGGCTTTATCTTCATGATAAGGATTTATTGGATGCCTCTTGTGCTGGATCATTCACTCGCATGGAAGAAGAAGTTAATGGGATCTTCTGGACCCTATTCAAGATAATGCTAAAGCATGGGAGAATGACAAAGGAAGAAAGTCAGTATAAATTATGATTATGAATGCATTGAATCTTTTATGGGAACTGATGACTTCCAAAATATTAAAAATGCTTATGGTCTAGACTCTCAAGCTATTGCAACTTATTTTAAGGCTTTTGCTTCCTATATTGAAGTGCCTAAAAAGAAATGGAATAAGTATCATGCACCTTATAAAGACATTGTTAAGTGTGTTCCTGCAAGAAATACTGAAGTTTATACTGCTAATCATGTTTTACCTAAACCTTACATTGAGAAAATGCCTTTCCCAGTTAAGATAAAGGAACATTCTATGATAGCTAGTGTGGTTAATGAAGGTACAAATAAAGTTGTTGAACCTGATAAACAAATGGATGATGATCCTATAATGGCAAATGTGAAAGATTTTGTCGCTAAATATGTAGAAGATGGACACATTATCCTCTATAAGGATGTCCCTAATATTGTTTCACAAAGTAGTGTTATGAGGCTAGTGTTCCTATGTTTTCTGTTAGGATAAGTGATCATTGCTACCATGGTTCTTGTGATAGCTATATAAATAAATTTATGTATGATACTGAAAGTTATTATGAGAGAGGGAAGACTGTTCTTATGCACCTCAATAATATCAAGTTTCCTCGTTTTATGCTAAAGTTTTTATGTTGCACTTGTTTTGCCTTCCTATGCTTGCAGCTTCTGGTTTCAACAATTTGTTTGTTTACAAAATTACCTTGCATAGGAAGTGGGTTAGACTTAAACATGTATATTTTTGCTTCTTAATGCTCTCTTTCACTTCAATTCATATTCTTATGTGAGCATCATCAAAATTATCATGCCCATCTTAATGGCTATAAAGAAAGAGCTTTTTGGGAGACAACCCAATTTATTTTTTGCTTTCAGTTTGTTTTTGTTTCTTTGAGTCTTGGAAGTTATTACTTCGGTAATGACCTCTCTTTATCCTTTTGTTTGGTTTTTGTGTCAAGATCAACCTCTAATGAGAGAGAAGTAAGATTTGGGAAAGTTGTTGTCCCGAAACAGATTTTTGTGCTTCACCGTAAAAAATCGTGAGAGATCTCTGTATGTCGGATTGAGCTGTAATTTTTTGTGCTTCTGCCCCAGGTTGTTATTTAAATTTCGTTGGTTTTGAACTTTTTGATTCGAGCAACAGAAGATTTTCTTAAAAAAATGATCTTTACCTGCTGGTCTGTTTTGACAGATTTTTGCCACTCTTGCATTTGCTTCTTAAGTCGATTTCCTTTTTGAATTATTTTTGGGTTTTCGGAAGGAGTTGCTACAGTAGCTTATGGTTTGACGGATTTCAGTTGAAATTGAACCCAAAAGGTTTATTACCTCGCTTGCACTAATGTTGCTAATGAGAATCGTGTGAAGTTTAGTGTGAGAGAAATTTCCAAGTTAGTGGAGAAAATGGTGTAATAAGAAAGTGAAAGGTTTCATGACTCAAGCAATAAGTGTATGAAGATGAAGATATTGATGCTATTCAAGTGGTAACTCCGGAAGAATTTATCAAAGACCAAATTCAGAGACCTGCAGAGTCCGTTTTCGAATAGGTAACAGATTTGGTAAGAAAAGTTTTGCGAAAGTTCTATCCAGTTATATTTTTATAGTTTTTATACAACAAGAAAAACTATGAAGCGAAAGAGGGATAGAAACGGAGCTAGGGTGGCTCACACCATCCCCTGGCGTGGCCCCCTGTCCGCGCCAGCAGGTGGTGTGGCCACCTCGGACCTCGTCTCCGACCCGTTTTCTCCCAGTACCTTCCTTTTGTTGTAAAACTTCGTAATATATAATCCCCCAGATCCCCCGAGGTTTGTATATCGTGTTCTCGTCGTATTTTCATTTCGATCTTTTTCTACCAGGAACTATTCTTAAAAGTTAGAAGCGCAATGGTGCCCGCCAAGGATAAGGGAAAGGATCCTATGGAGGAAGATCTCCAAGACCCCGGGCAAGAGAAGGAGATCAAGAGTGAAGATGAAGAGGAGGCAAAGCAAAGCCAAAATCCACACACCGGCACTACAATTGCAAGCATTGGAGTGGTGGCAAAACCTGCCAAGATCAGAAGGACTGCACGGATGTCAATTGGAGGGAAACCTCCGTGTCACTGTTTGGCTCCACGGTCACTTCCTCCACGCACCAAGAATCCTTTCCATACCCTTATCCATGAACATCAATACCAGAATATGCCCAAGGAGAAACTACCCTCCAATTGGGATTTCCCTCATTCTAGCCATGCAGGAAAAGAAGACTTCAAGGAGGAAGAGTGGGGAAAGAATCGCAAGAGCTAGAATTTGCAACCCGACATGATCATGAGCCGCATTGAGCAAAACTCACAGTTGATTCGTAATCTCACCTTCGAGATTGAGGACTTGGGGAAACTAATCAAAGATCTCATCGAGAGAATACCACCACTGAAGGAGTAATTCGTCATCAGGTTTTGGCATCCCCTTGGTTTGTTCCAAGCTTGGGGGAGTGTCGCGGTATCACATCACTACCTTCTATCTTTTTACCTTTTTAGTAGAGTCATATCATGAATAGAGAAGTTAATATGTAGGATGGTTTGTATTATGGAAGTAGTCCCCCTCTCGTTATATATCTATGTATCCCTTGGTGTGAGTTGCCATTATGGAATATTAATGAGAAGTTCTATCATTTACTCTCTTGCATATCTTATTTTAGGTTTCAATTCATGGTTATATGATTGATCTTGTCATTGGTATTGGTATCACTTTGGGATCATTGAGTTAATTTAGTTGGTTTTGGTAAACCTGGCTCGGTCAGTAGCAGCACTATTTTGAGAATTGAATGAAAAGATAAAAGTACTCTTAAAAATATAATTTCATCATCTTTCTTTCTTGATTTGCTCATAAGTTTAGTATTCTCTAGTTAAGATCTTTTGTGCTTCCAAGGAAGATTGCATGTTTGTTTTTATCACGTGTATGTTTGTTTGCTTCCTTCAACTCTTATGCTTGCTACCCAGCCTTGCTAGCCAAAAACCTGTACTGAGAGGGAATGCTTCTCGTGCATCCAATCCTTAAACCAAAGCCTATGCCATTTGTGTCCACCATACCTACCTATTAGCACTTTTGCTATTCCAAGTAAATATATGTTTTTATCTACCTTCCAGATTAAACTTGTTATGTGAAAATTAGTGATTAAAGGTCTCACAAACTTGATGGTACACTTTACTTTCTTGCACTTAATAAACTTGAACCATTGTTCCCATCTATGTTGCGTATATGCTTGCTCTTTGTAAGTTGTGAATTAGCAGAACCATGCTGCCATGGGGAACGCTTTCAACATTGCACCGGTACTTTGTACCTAGTTGATATCATGTTTTTGTCTATGGATGTCATCGTTGTGAAATGAAAGGGGTGCTTGTAAGTCCATGGAGTTATGTATATGTGTTAGAGAAACGCCTGGGCCGCTGGTCTAATCCATGCCTAATCATGGCGGAAACCTGCAGCGTAACCATAATGAGCATCTATGAAGCATTCTTCTTATAAAAAGAGATAGAGATTGAGAAAAGGAGAAAAAGAAAAAAAGATGAGAAAAGAGGAAAGAGAGAAAAAGCACCATATTCCAATGGTAAATAAGAAGATTACTGAGATGCTTGTTGTCTGCTTGCCTTGTCATTTTGATATGGGGATTCTTCTGTATCATCGGGCAAGGGGTACCCCGTTAGCAGTTCTCTATGATACACATGTACTTATTATGACAAGAACTTACCGGTGACTAAACTTGAGTAGCATGAGGAGCGACCCTCATATTCAAGGGACATGAGATTTTCAACTTGCAACTTGTCAAGCATATCCTCATATTTGATCACTTTAACCTTAATCACCTAAAGATGCTTATGATAGGGGCAATGAGAGCTAAAAGCTATTAAGTACCATAATTTTTGGAAGCTCTTTATGAAACTTGAAATCCTTGCTTCCCTCTACGAAGGGCCTTTCCTTTACTTTTTAGTTGAGTCAGTAAACCCATTCTCTTCTACCTCAGCAAGCATTTTGAGTTGTTGTGATCCATTCATTCATATGATGACTGATTCAATCATGTCTCTTATGTTCCTTGTTTTGCACATTGCTCTTATCTTAGTGTCTACTACTTTGAAAGCTAGCATTGAAAATCAGTTATTTGTCAACTATTCTTCGACCAAGAGCTAAGTTTGCCATTCCCAATTGTAATTTACTTTATGTATCATTGTTGTGTTTCCTTTACTTATTGTAAGTTAAGTTATATAATAGTGAGTTGTCTTCTATTATGACTTATGTATTGATGAATGTGATGCTTCTTGTCTGTATTCTTTTATCGACTCTTCACTCCATAAACCCGAGGTCATGTTTATTGAGTTCAGTTTCGCTTGGGGACAAGCAAAGTCTAAGCTTGGGGGAGTTGATACGTCCATTTTGCATCACTATTCTATATCATAATTTACTGTTATTCATTGATATATTTCATATTAAGAGATGATACTTATGTTATTTCATCTGTTTTTGCATGGTTGATGACTTTTGGAGCAGGGACCGCTGTAGTCAGGATTGTGATGGAAAAGGTGATGTTTGAAAGCAAAATTCGTGAAAATCAGAAAATCCGGGAAAATACATGGAAAATCCTATTTTTCCAAAAGACAAAGAAAGCCAGAAGGGGAAGTGGAGATGGGCCACAGGGGGCCCACACCACCCCCTGGTGTGGGCCACCCCAGGCCGCGCCACCAGGTGGTGTGGCCACCCTGGTCCACTCCAGCCTCCCCCCTCTCGCGTATATTATCCTCCCAAAACCCTAAGACTCGGAGGGCAACCACATAAATATTCCACCGCCTCTGCAAGGTGGAAAATACTGAGAGAGAAAGATATCTCCGGCAGACAGAATTCTGCCGGGGGAATTCCTTCCCGGAGAGGGGAGATCGTCGCCATCAACACCACCATCAAGCTGGACTTCATCGGGATCATCATCATCACCACCATCATCTCCACCAGCACCATCATCACCACCTCATACCGTTGTAACAATTGGGTTGAATCTTGCATAGTTCTTAGGGTAAACTTTCCCGGTGTTGATTACTCCTTGTAGTTGATGCTATTGAGTGAACCATTGAATTATCGTTTATGTTTAGATTGTTACATATCATTATATCATCTCTGATCTGATCCATATGATGTCTTGTGAGTAGTTCATTTAGTTCTTGAGGACATGGGAGCAGTCATGTTGTTAGTAGTCGAATTGTGTTGAGAAAGATTCAATGGTTTGATATTTAAGTTGTGGTGTACTTCTTCTAGTGGTGTCATGTGAATGTCGACTACATGACACTTCACCTATATGGGCCTAGGGGAATGCATTGTGTATTTGGCTACTAATCGTAGGGGTTGTCGAAGTGACAGAAACCTAGACCCCTGTTAGGAAACCATTGCACAAGGGACGTCAGGGTCTTAGAGTTTAAAGATGTGGTTAGGTTTCTACCTTAATTACTTTCTTGTACTTGCCGATGCTTGCAAGGGGTATAATCACAAGTATGTATTAGTCCTAGGAAGGTTGGTACATTAGCACAGGTTCACCCACACAACACTTAGCGAACTAAAGAAGATTAATCAACTATATGAAGCGAAATCACTTGACGATATTCCCATGTGTCCTCGAGAACGTTTGGTCATCTTAAGTAATACAACCGGCTTGTCCTTTGCTAAAGAAAGGATTGGGCCATTTGCTGTTTATTCTTATTGTATTTTATTTACTCGTACTTTATTTACTTGCATTATTAAAAAAACCTAAAAATCCGTTTGCTAAGTATTTACAGAGAATTCCTGCTCCTAGCCACTCGCCAGTACCTTCTGCTCCTCGTTGGGTTCGACACTCTTACTTATCGAAATACTACGATACACCCCCTATACTTGTGGTTCATCAGAGCACAACTCCATCTTCGTCGCAGCCTCACCCGTCCCCAGCGCATCAGCCGTCTTTGTCGTCGCCGCGATAGGCGCCGTCTCTGCCACCGCGTCAGCCGTCTCCAGCACAGCCGTCTTCGCCGCCGCGTCACCCGTCTCCAGCACGGCCGTCTTCTCCGCTGCGTCAGCCATCTTAGCACCTCCCAAAAGTACAAAAGGGTCAGGGCCAAAAGCGAAAGAGTAACCGATCACCGAAGCGTCTACCAGAGCCCCTCCCAAAAGTACCAAAGGTTCCTCCCAAGAGAGCTTACGACTATACTGAAGAGGAGAATGCGGTGATCGCAAAGGCCCAAACGCAACAGTGGTTTGATAGCCTCAAGCTGACAAAAGTGCCACAGTTCCCCAACACTAAAAAAGAAAAAGCAAAAGTGCAAAAAATATTGAAGACCCTTCATCAACCCGAGCCAAGGCTTTCATCAGACTATGACCGCTCTATTGTCAAGTCACATCAGTCAATGGTGTGGTTGAAGAGCACTAGTGCAAGCGAGAATTCAGTTCCCCAGCTCAGTTTACAGAAAAATAAGGAATGCCCCCCGCTCAAAGTGATTTCTGATACCATGGTGGAGTCGAGCAAAGCTGCGAACGAGCAGTATGACCAGAAATTGTTGCACTGTATGGAGAAGCAGTCGCTGCTCAAGGTATGACTATTTCTTAGTACTTAGACCAGTTAGATCTCCCCGTGGCTGAGGAAGCATAGAAATACGAGTATGGAAAACCTCTTGTCGGACCTGAGGACGTCAACTATTGTGAAGATTGCATAATTGGTACAGTAAAGCCACAAAGGAAGGGGCAAACTGGATAGTGATTGGAGTTCGAAACGAGCATTACGAGTATCGAGATGCCCAAATACTGATTGAATTTCCTAAACTACATCAGTTTTTCAATCAAGACACCCTCGACAAATCGATCGTCAGTGCCTAATGTCTGTAAGTATTATTTCTCTAATAATTAAGTCTCTAGTTAGCTCACCTCATTTATGTCGCATGTATAATCATACTCACTATATTATGCAGACTGAAGATTCTCGAATGCAGAAGAGGATAGATCTATGACATTGGGTTCATTGCCCATATTGGGTTCATGAAATTACTGTGGAACTTAATCCCAAGGACACAGAGGATAAAATCGTAATGGCTCTAAGGTTTCAAGAAACCAAAAGGGAAATATTATTACCTTACAACTTCGAGTGAGTGTTATTGTCTTGTACAGATTCTGTTTCGCTTACTCGATGTTAAATGTATAATTGATGAGTTATGCATGTGCAGATTCCATTATATTCTGCTAATCATTCAACCTGACCATGGAGTAGTACAAGTCATGGACTCTAAATGTAAACCCCTTGAGAAGTGGGCCCCCATGCAGGATATGCTTCAGTGGTAATTTCCGTCATTATGACACTATATTGGCAACTTTCGTTTATTTACTTATATCAAGTAATTAATTACACATTTCATTCATTTTCTTTGCTGGGAAGCACTTGGAAACGGTTCACCAACAAGGCTAAGGGTGCCTAGAAAGAGAACCTCACATTTAAACCACTAAATGTAAGTACTACTAGCTAGATCCATGCATCTCTTTTATTCTAGTTTCGATACCATTATCATGCTTAATTATTATTATTTTGATTGAACTTTGTTCTCGTAAAGTGTCTGAGGTAGCCAGACAGAAATAACTTATGTGGATACTATGTCTGCGAGTTCTTTCTCAGACGACCTGTGAGAAGAGCAGAAACTTAGAACAACTTCAAGTATGTAAACAATATTTAGAAATTTGTTTTATTACCATCAATTGTGTTTAGTTTCATTCATATATGTTGACTCATTCTTTTAAATTAGATCGAATGGTTACGGGACAATCTTCTACGAAAGGATCGCATACAAGCAATAATCCAAGAGGAAATTGCGGGATTCCTAGATGCATAGGTCCTAAATCCAAAAGGAGAATACTATCGGAAGATTATGATAATGTAGTAGGGGTCATAAAACACTTTATATTGTATATATGCATGAATGTAATATATTCGATACTTGATGTGTAATATAATCAGAAGATGTTTTATAATATAATGATTCCCTTAAGGTAGATGACACTTACCCTAGCACTATGTTGTGAGGAATGCTCGTCATCATAGTAGATGGTGCGAGGTTGATGTTACCGAAAGTGGATTCGCATGGAGGCATGGTGCGGATTTGAGGGGGACTCCATGCCTCCATGCGAATCCACTTTTGGTAACATCAACCTCGCACCATCTACTATGAGGACGAGCATTCCTCACAACATAGTGCTGGGTAAGTATCACAAAATAAATACTGCCCAAAACACAAAAAGGAAATAGATAAAGGGGAAACAAAATAAATGAAAAATATACAAAAAAAATCTCTGCCACGGCACAAAGGTGCCCAAAATGCTGCCACAGCAGAGACGCATAGATCCTGGTTCGTATTACGAACCAGGACAAATGCCCCTCCCCCTAGCGATAGCCAGCGGCCACGTGGACATCCCTGTTGTCCCGGTTCGCAGCCCAATCGGGACTAAAGGGTTAGGGCTTTAGTCCCAATTGCCCCATCCCGGTTGGGCAACCGGGACTAAAGCCCCTTACAAACCGGGACAAAAGGCCCTGTTTCTACTAGTGATGTGCAACACGCTCTGGGAGTCTGGCTCCACTCGATGCTATATTATGTTGTGGTGCCACTCCTAGGAAAGATCCGGTATATGTGCTCAGCTGCTTAGGAAACTGTGAGTAGAAAAAACTATGACTAGACTATGGTTGTGTTCTGCCGTGTTGATGGCTCACCGAGCACCATTGTTGGATGACCAGTCTATTTGTTAGTACTTGATCAGGTGCGTCTATTTGGGAATATATTCCAAGTATATATTGTTATTAGACATTGTGTATGATTTTCCACAAGCTATTGCATTGATGCAATTACAATTTTAGGCTTTACTACAAGTTAGAATACTGCGAAGGAGACAAGTATGGGAAAATATTTTAGTATGCAAAATAAACATGAGCATATTGAACCTAAAAATTTATCACAACATAATTTTTGAGGTAGATGATACATCAATTCTCGCAACTGCAGGTTTTTGATGTGTAGAGAAAGGACAAGATCCACATGCACATGGGCAAGAGCATCAAGAACCAAGGTGTAAGAGATAGATCCATAAAAAATGTGATTTGTTTATTGCAACTTCTCATCTGTAAAGGTTCACATATGTTATCTAGGTTGTAAACTACATATAGACACCCACTCAAAAAAACTACACACAGACACTAATGGACTTACCTTCTGTTTTTTAGTTCCTTTGACAAAAGGGATGGCCATATCTTGCTGTGATTCTATTAATAACTGGTCTTAGGTCATCAAATGTACTCTTAAATATATGTACGGCATAGTCATGTTTATCTTATCACAATTTCCTGCTATTTTCTTTTATTTAAAAATATATATTAAGCTTTTAGAACATTAATCACCATTAAGAACATGGATGAAAAGTTGCTCATCTTAAGGCAGTCTTTTATTTTAAAAAAATTTGATTTATTTAATCAGTTTGTCCTACAAGGATGATATTGACATATAAGTGTGCAATTTATCATCAACATTTGTGCTGAGAGAGCCACCATTTTCCGCCAAAGATGTGTGACAAGGAGGAAAATGGTATTGCAGGTAGTAACCACAAATTTAAATGCTAGAGTGCATGTGACAATTTATGCTTATAAGTCACACTTGGACAATTCAGATTCACTCACATAGCAATATCTGGTGCTAAAAATGAATTTTAGTTGTCGATTTTAATTTCTTGAGTATCAAAGAATAGCTTTGCTATCCCTTGCAACTGTAGCAGCTCATATGGAACTAGAGACGAGCCATATACTTATTGATTCATACTTATCATGATAAACTGAAAATTTACATTCATCAGTGTTATATGATTGTTCCTATAAGATGTGATCTTTTCTAAAACAATGGAATGTTTTCCCCTTCATATCAACCTTTTGTATTACCCACACATCATCATCAATAACAACGAGGTATAAATATGTTATGTTGTTTCCTCTTTAATATGTAATTTATTTATATCGAAATTTTTATTTAGACTCAACTTGTGTATAATTCATCTTAATAACTTTTTTGTGTATATATTTTCTGACTAATTTGTCAAATTTGACTGCTTCATTGTTATTACCTCAAAAAAAACTCACCATACATCAACATCAAGTGGTACCTTCCAAAAAAGCTCCACGAGGTGCTCCTCACTTAGCATTTCTCCTTAAGGATTCCTAACTAATGCCTTAATACCATAAATTTCTTTATAGCTAAGTATTGGCACCACAAAACCCTTTATTTAAATAAACATTCAATAACAATGTTTTCACATATTATTAAAGTTTCTATTTACTGGAAATGCCATTTTGTATACTAGAACTGCTATGAACAAGAAAAATAATGGACTAGCTATTATGTCGATCCTCATTGGTAATTATATAATTATCGATATAGATCTAACTTAGAGGGAAAACATGGCTCTCACACAGACATAAATATGGAAACTATATTCTTTTCACCCCTTTACAATATGTAATTAAAAGTAGATTCCTCCATTTGTGAAATATCGACCTCTATTATGATTATGTATTCTATCTCACTATGAGTGTCAATATGAGTGTCAAAAATACCCTCATTGCGACTATCTACCAGCCTTACCATCCCAATTTTTGATATGCCATTTTGTTTATTATACTATGAATTTAAGAGTTCCAACAAATATATTAGTATGAATTGTTTTCTATATTGTATAATAAATCACATATGCTAGATAACATGTATTTTTATTTAGTGGTTCTAAGCGGTAAAAATACTAGAGGGAAACATACAATTCAACGAAGGGCACGAGTGATCCAAATGTTAGTGGATGGAGATATTTCTTTTTAAATGCTAAATGGAGTTACAACTTGAACCACTAACCAAATATTTTAAAATCTCAGTTCAGATGTGAGATATTGGATATGCATACCACATTAGAAACAAAATATGGATAAATAAGACCCAGGATTAAAACTATGAATAACCACCGACAAAATTTTGGTATATAGAGAAAATTATTTTTTGTTCGATGCAGGAAATATTCTAGCAAGAAAAAATAATAAAAATTCATACTTCATTTGCATTTGGGATTGCCTAACTTACATATACAAAATTTAATTGATGGCTACAAAATTGGTTTGACTTTTATTAAGGAAAAGATTGTTGGTATTATATTGTAATAATGACAATAAAATGAATTGCGGGTCAATGGAGTTGAAAACTGTGGTACATAAAAGAGTATGTACTTCAAGTTGGATTCTCTCGAATCCTCTAGGATTTGCTATATCTATCACGAGGAGGTAAAACTATCATAATGTAAATAGTAGTGTAATAATATTTTAAATTGTATAAATTTAATTTATAAGTGCGACATAAATATCTTAAGTTATATGAATATTCTAAATCTTAAAAGAACAAATTAAGACATTGTCTGCACATGTGCATGGGTCACTATGCTAGTTGATTATAATGATGTGTTCTCTATTTGTAAAAGCATAGTTCCATTTTCACATTATTTAGTATTGTGGCTATGCATGATCTTGAGTTTGATCAGATAGATGTAAAGACTTCTTTTCTACATGAAGAGTTTGAGGAGGAAATATGCATTGACTAATAAGAAGGGTTAGTAGTGCCTAGTAAAGAAGATTTTGTGTACAAGTTAACAAAGTCTCTTTGTGGTTTAAATAAATCTCCAAGATAGTGGTATAAAAAGATTGATTCGTTTATGATCTCACATGGTTTTGAGAGTTCTCAATATGATAGTTGTTTTTACATTAATTTTTTTGACGAATAACCTATACACTTGTTATTATATGTTCTTGTTATTTAATTGCTGCCAAGAGCATGAAATAAATCACTACTTTGAAGAAAAACCTAAGTAGTGAGTTTGCGATGAAGAATATTGGTGCTACTAAGAAGATCTTAGGTTTCGAGATTACTCGAGACAAATCTAGTTTGTTATTTCTTAGTCATTAAATTTATTTTGAGAAAGTTCTTCGTCATTTCAATATGCATGGTGCCAAGTTAGTTAGTACTCCTATTTTTCATCATTTTAAGTTATCAGTTTCGCAATGTCCTACTACTGATGAACAATTTGAGTACATGTCCATGATTCCATATTCGAGTGTTGTTGGTTCCTTAATGTATGTCATGTTTTGTTATCGTTATGATTTATCATAAGCTATGAGTTTGATAAGTATATACATGGCTAACCTGGTAAAGAACATTAGAAGGTTGTTTAGTGGGTTTTCGGGTACCTTCATGGCACTAACAATGCTTGTTTAAAGTTTGGCAAGATCGGTGAGGGACTCCTTGGCTACGTGGATTTAGATTTTGCTGCTGTTTTAGATAAAAGAAGATCCCTCGCAGGTTATTTGTTCAATGTTGATGGATATTGCTAAAGCTTGTAAAGAATCTATTTGGTTGAACGGTTTGTTACATAATCTTTGTGGAGATGATTTTTGCATTACTTTTTTTTACAGTAAGAGTGACATATACCTTACAAAACATCAGATGTTCCATGAGAAACCAAAGAATATTGATGTCAAGTAACATTTTGTTAGAGACAATTTTGCTCAAGGTAAATTAAAGGTAAGTAAGATTAGTACTCATGATAATCCTGCTGATATGATGACTAAACATGTTCCTGTTGCAAAGTTTGAGTTATGCTCAAACTTGGTTAGTTTTTATGTTTTGGGAGAACAATAACTTGTATTGATTTGATAGAGATTACATAGAATATATATAGGGGAGCTGGCTGACTTCGGGTTTATCCCAGCCGACTATAGGGAGTCCTAATCCTATACAAATACATGTCTAATACCCTCCATAGTATCAACATCGGGCGCCACAATATTGAGACTAGCGCGAATATCAGTTAAAGTAATAGTTGGTAGACCCTTGGTGAAGATATCTACAATTTGTGCACTTGTTGGAACATGAAGAACATGAACCTCTCCAAGAGCCACCTTCTCACTAAAAAAATGAATATCAATCTTGATGTGCTTGGTAGGGCGATGCTGAACCGGATTGGAGGCCATGTAGACCGTAGATATGTTGTCACAATAGACAATGGTAGCATGCTCAATAGGATGATGAAGCTCGATTAGTAGTTGACAGATCCAAACCGCTTCAGTGACTACATGGGTAACTGGTCTATATTCTGCTTCAGCTGAGGACCTAGAAAATGTAACCTGCCTTTTATAAGACCAAGAAACAAGATTATTACCCAAATAAACACAAAATATGGATGTTGATCGTCAGACTTGGCACGGAGGTGAATGGTCCAAACATAATGAGATTAATCATTGAGAATAACAAGATAATATTTGAAACCAGAAGCACTAGGGATTGGAGATGTCCATAGATCACAATGCAATAATTCAAATGGAAAAGTACTATAGGTGGATGAAGTACCAAAAGTTAATCTAACGTGTTTGCCGCATTTACAAGCATTATAAAGCGATGTATCATGAGAATAATAAGCCCTATCACTAGGAATACTAAACTCTTGAAGTAAATAAGATAGTGTATTTTTATTGGGATGGACGAGCTGACGGTGCCAAAGGTTAACGGAGGCGATCATGGCTTGATGTGTGGAGGTTGGTGCACCATGGAGAGGGTAGAGATCATCCAAACTATTTTAGCAAGCGAGGACCTCCCCCATTTTCAGATCCTTCACATACAAACTAAAGGGATCAAATTCCAAGGAAACATTGTTGTCAATAGTAAATTGTTGAACAAAGATGAGATTTTTTATTAAGGATGATGCAACTAGAATGTTGCAAAGAATAAAATTTGAGTTTGGATTAATGATGTAAGACTAGCCAGTGCAATATATAGGAATAGAGGAGTCATCACCAATAGTTATAGAAGAAAAGGAGAAGAAGAACAAGCTGAAAAATAATCCATATTTGAAGATATGTGTGAAGAAGCACCTGAATCAAAAATCCAATCCGTACCTTCATGGTTGTTGAGTGTAAAATTCTTTATGGCGGCGATGAAGGCAGCTTGGTCCCAGCTTGGTTGAGCGGTTGATGGAGTGATTGATGGCGATGGAGAATTCATGTACTGGAGTGCAGGAGGAGCAATGTGCGTGTAGGGCGTTGGCGTCGGAGAGGCCATGTAGCGTGTGTAGGGGTTCGTATATGAAAACAATAAATTTTTACCCTACGCCCTTGAACCCCTTTGTTACCAGGACCTATCTATTAGTAATTGATGGCTCAATGCACGGCGCACACAAAATTGCTTGATGGAGGTGTTGATGTAGAGCTCGTTGGGAACCCCAAGAGGAAGGTATGATGAGCACAGCAGCAAGTTTCCCTCAGTTATGAAACCAAGGTTTAATCAAACCAGTAGGAGCAAGGAAACACCCCAAAGGTGTTACTAGCTGAGCTTCGGCAGGGCGCACTATTGGTGCTAGTAGCAACGTGAAGACCTGCACAACACAACCACAGAACTTTGTCCCCAACTTGCGATGAGGTTATCAATCTCACTGTATTTTATGGAAAACAAAGGATTAAACGTATCGAATGGAATAGAGTAAAATTTTGCAGAAAGTAAACACAAAGTAGTAAAAGATTGTAGATTGTATGTAAAGACAAAGGACCGGGATCCATAGTTCACTAGAGGTGGCTCTCCTTAAGATAGATAACATGCTGGGTGAACAAATTACAGCGGGGCAATTGACAAACACCGAGAAAGCAATACATGCATATACTAATCATCTTGACTCCTTTGAGACTTGCTTGGGCATTACAACATAATACATAAAACGCCATCCAACTGCATCTATGACTAATAATCCACCTTCAGGTTATCATCCGAACCCCCTCCAGTATTAAGTTACAAGCAACAGATTATTGCTTTACGAACTACGTGTAAAGTAAACAATACGATTGTTCTATGAACAAAGGATTGTTGTTTTCTCCCTAGTAGCAACAACACATCTAGTACCTTAGAGATTTCTATCACTTCCCCATATTACCAGAGGCATGAACCCACTATCGAGCATAAATACTAACTCTTGAAGGTTCTAGCATCTACTTGGCCAAGATAGCTACTAACAACGGAAAGCATGCAAGATCTCAAATAACAAAGACATGATAGAATCAATAATCAATCTAAAATAGCATCTCCATATCTATCGGATCCCCGCAAACACAACATGCAGAATTACAAATAGATGATCTTGATCATGAACGGAGCTCACAAGATCTAAACTTGAAAGCACAAAGGAGGAGAACCAGCCACCTAGCTACTACATGGATTCGTAGTCCAAGGATGAACTACTCACGCATCACACCAGAGGCTTGCATGGTGATGAAGAAGGCCTCTAGGGTGAATTCCCCTCTCTGGCAGGGTGCCGGGAAGAGCTTCAGATCCCTCCCGATCTAGGGATGGAGATGACGGCTGCTACAGACTCTTTCGTGGATTTTTGATCGGGTACTTAGGGTTTTCGTCCCGAGGGCAATATATAGGCGGAAGGAGAGGCCGAGGGGGTGCTGGGAGCGGCCACACCACCCCCTGGCACGGGCCAGGCCTGGCCACGCGGCCAGGTGGTGTGGTGGCTCCCTGGCCCTTCCCCGTCTCGTATTCTGGCACTAAATCACTTCTGGAAAAATAAGCACTTTGGCTTTTGTCCCGTCCAATTCCGAGAATATTCATTTTCTGACTTTCCTGGAACCAAAAACAGCAGAAAATAGGCAGCTGGCATTGTGGCTCTTGTTAATAGGTTAGTCCAAGAAATCATATGAAAAGTACTCCAAAGTTGGAACAAAACACAAGAAAGTGGATAAAACCAAGCATGGAACATCAAAAATTATAGATACATTTGCAATGTATCAACATCCCCAAGCTTAACTCATGCTCGTCCTCGAGTAGGTAAGTGATAAAAAGAAAGAATAATTTTTGAGGTGACATGCACCATCAAAGACTTGATCAAAGTATGTTTAAAACATTAAAAGCTGGGATCATAGTACTTCAATCATAACATGAAAGACAAAGTTCTAGCAATAAGCAAAGAAACTATGATGCAACATGAAAAGGCACAAACAAAAGATATATGAATAACAATGCTTTGCAAGACGTTTGTTTGTTTCACATAAAGAAAACATAGCATAATAGTATTCAGCTTGTCCCTCAATAGAGTGGCAGATATAAATGCATAGGACACCTTCAAAGTTCATAAGAGTGACTAGATACAATAGTTTAAAAACAAGCAATAACAAGTTATGCATCAATCAACTAGTCCTGGGACACTGCACATAGAACTAAGAATGGACACTATGCTCTCAAAGTAGGTGCATTAAGATAGAAGGTGGAGACTCAATATAATGGTGGAAGAAAAGCCTTTTGTAAAAGGAAGTAGGGATTCAAGTATCATAAAGAGCTTCCAAGAATTATGGTACTTATAGCTTTCAGCTCTCATTGCCCCTATCATAAGCATCTTGAAGTGATTAAGGTTAAAGTGAACAAACTATGGTGTAAATGCTTGACGAAGTATAAGTCAGAAATCTCATGTCCCTTGTATACGAGGGCCGCTCCTCATGCTACTCAAGTTTAGTCACCGGTAAGTTCTTGTCATTGTAAGTACATGTGTATCATAGAGAACCGCCAACGGGGTACCCCTTGCCCGATGATACGGAAGAATCCCCATATCAAAATGACAAGGCAAGCAGACAACGAGCATCTCAGCAATCTTCTTATTTACCATGGGAATATGGTGCCTTTTCTCTCTTTCCTCTTTTCATAATCTCATTTTTTTCTCTTTTTTCTCAATATAGGACTCTTTTTTATATAAGAGGAATGCTTCATAGACAGCTCATTATGGTTATGTTGCAGGTTTCCACCATGTCAGCATGGATTAGACCAGCGGCCCAGGCATTTCTCTAACACATATACATAACTCCATGGACTTACAAGCTCCCCTTTCATTTCACACCGACGACATCCATATACAAAAGAGCATGATATCAACTAGGTACAAGTACCAACTGCAATGTTGAAAGCGTTCCCCGTGAAAGCATGGTTCTGCTAATTCCCACCAAATAAGTGCAAGCATACACAACATAGAAGACACAATGGTTCAAGTTTATTAAGGGCAAGTAAAGTAAAGTGTGCCATCAAGTTCGTGAGAGCTTTAATCACTAGTTTTCTCATAACAAGTGGAAGGTAAACAAAAGCATGAATATACTTGGAATAGCATAAGCTAGTAGGTAGGTATGGTGGACTCTTTGGAGTATCTTGGTTCAGGGAGTTGCATGCATGAGTGGAACTCATACTTTGTTGTGGAGGCTAGCAAAAGACTGGGAGCGACAAACTAAGATTGCAATAATGGCCATAATCATGCAGAGCGACAAAACATCATTAATCAAAGCATAAAGTGATACTACAAGTTGAAAGCTAAAGGATCATACAGGCTATGGTGACTTGAGATAGTCATAACATGGTGTGAGCATGCGCCAAGTCAACCCAAATAAAGCATCAAAGGAGAATACCACTATACTATGCTTTAATATGCTAAAACAACGCATGATTCATCCAAGGCACATTAAGAGATCTCAATTTTTTATAACAAGTCATGCTACAGCAAAGAATACTAAGCATAAATCCAAAATAATATCAAGCATGGCATGACAAAACATAGGCCACAGTCAAAAACGAGCTCTTTTTACCACATAAGTATGAACTTTCCTACTCTTTTCCAAACCAAACCAAACTATTTGCAAACCAAATGTATGAAAGAGGGGGTCCGACCAATTTATTAAGCAAACTACACAAACCAAGCAAACTAAAAACCAAAACGAAAAAGAAGACGCTCCAAGAAAAACACAACTGTACATAAAACAATAAAAAAGAAGCGTTTGGAAGAAACCTGGGATTTTTATTGATGAAGAAGGGGATGCCCAAGGCATCCCCAAGCTTTTACGCTTGTACTTCTTGGATGTTTCTTGGGGTGACACGCGTGGCATCCCCAAGATTGAGATTTAGTCCATCCTTCATCTCATTACTCATTCCTTCCATACACCTGAAATTTTTTCTTCATACAAAACTTCACACAATCTCATTAGCAACATTAGTGCACTTAAGATAAATAAGTCTTAAGGTTCAGCTCTAACACCAAATAAACTTCCATTAGAACACTAGCTACTGTAGCACTTCCCTCAAAAAGCTCAATTCCCCAAAAGAACTCAAGAAGAAACCAACAAGAAGCAAATGCAAAAAATGGGAGAAATCTGTCAAAACAGACCAGCAGGTAAAGACGAATTTTTTCGAAGACCTTCTGTTGCTCAAATCAAAAAGTGTTGAACTAACGAAAGTTAGATAACAACCTGGGGCAGAAGCAAAAAACATTACAGCTCAATCCGACATACATATCTCTCTCACGAATCTTTACGGTGAAGCACAAAAATCTGTTTCGGGACATCAACTTTCCCAATCATTACTTCTCTCTCATTAGAGGTTACTCTTGGCACAAAAAGCAAATAAAAAGTATAAGGAGAGGTTATTACAGAGGTAATAACTTCTAAGAATCATCTAAAACTTTTGGGTTATCTCCCAATAAGTACTTTTTTTAACGCCTTTAAGTTAGGCATAAGAAGCAAAGAAAGAATCAAGTGTTCTCAAATGAAGAAGCATTAAGATCAATACTAGAAATATTTTCAACAAGGTAAGGTATATCATCCAAATAAAATCTATAGGATCCTCTCTCAATGCTCTTAGGTTTACTACTCTCATCAAAAGGGTTTGCAAGAATAATCCAATCAAGATTCTTTTTATGGCATCATGTATTGCTACTAGTTTAAAGGGTATTGGTATCTTAGGTTCCTCCCCATTAGGTTCAGTTTTGTTCATCTTTTCTCGTGTACCAACAACATATACACATGAGCCTAGCATATTGAAACATTCAAAGACTTTACTAGCTTCTTTGGCAACATCATAGAACTCTTTAAACAAAGTTTCTAGTATAAAATCCCTCTTTTCAGGGTCTTCAATTTCCTTAAGCTTAAGAAACATTACTTGCATTAAGGGGTTGAGATTAACAAACCTAGCTTCTAACATGTGAATTAAAGAAGTTGCAACAATCTCATAGTTTGGAGCAAGTTCTACAAGGGACCTATCCTCAGTATCTTCATGCTTACTAACATGATTAAAGAATTCTTCAATGTTATCTTTCCCATCTATAGAACCACTACCAATTGGAAGGTCTTTCAGGATGAATTTGGGGATCAACATGGTGAGCTAAGGAAGAGGTGACAACTAAAGGAGACTTTTTTGTGTGTTTTTCAAATAAGAAAGCAAACAAGTAAAACTAATTTTTTGTGTGTTTTTGATAAAGAAAGCAAGCAAACAAAGCAAAAAGAAACTAAGCAAAACAAAAACAACAAAGTAAAGAGATTGGTTATGAGGGACTCTCCTCGTGAAGATGTCCTTGACTCCCCGGCAACGGCGCTAGAAAAATGCTTGATGGCTCAATGCACGGCGCCCAGAAAATTGCTTGAGGGCGGTGTTGATGTAGAGCTCGTTGGGAACCCCAAGAGGAAGGTATGATGACCACATCAGCAAGTTTCCCTCAGTTATGAAACCAAGGTTTAATTGAACCAGTAGGAGCAAGGAAACACCAAAGGTGTTACTAGCTGAGCTTTGGCAGGGCGCACTACCGGTGCTAGTAGCAACGTGGAGACCTGCACAACACAACCACAGAACTTTGTCCCCAACTTGCGATGAGGTTGTCAATCTCATCGTGTTTTGCGGAAAACAAAGGATTAAACGTATCGAATGGAAGGAAGTAAAAGTTTGCAGAAAGTAAACACAAAGCAATAAAAGATTGTAGATTGTATGTAAAGACAAAGGACCGGGATCCATAGTTCACTAGAGGTAGCTCTCCTTAAGATAGATAACATGCTGGGTGAACAAATTACAGCGGGGCAATTGACAAACACTGAGAAAGCAATACATGCATATGCTAATCATCTTGACTCCTCTAAGACTTGATTGGGCATTACAACATAATACATAGACCGCCACCCAACTGCATCTATGACTAATAACCCACCTTCAGGTTATCATCCGAACCCCCTCCAGTATTAAGTTGCAAGCAATAGATTATTGCTTTACGAACTGCGTGTAAAGTAAACAATACGATTGTTCTATGAACAAAGGATTGTTGTTTTCTCCCTAGTAGCAACAGCACATCTAGTACCTTAGAGATTTCTGTCACTTCCCCAGATTACCAGAGGCATGAACCCACTATCGAGCATAAATACTAACTCTTGGAGTTGATAGCATCTACTTGGCCAAGATAGCTACTAACAACGGAAAGCATGCAAGATCTCAAATAACAAAGACATGATAGAATCAATAATCAATCTAAAATAGCATCTCAATATCCATCGGATCCTCGCAAACACAACATGCAGAATTACAAATAGATGATCTTGATCATGAACGGAGCTCACAAGATCTAAACATGAAAGCACAAAGGAGCAGAACCAGCCATCTAGCTACTACATGGATCCGTAGTCCAAGGATGAACTACTCACGCATCACACCGGAGGCTTGCATGGTGATGAAGAAGGCCTCGAGGGTGAATTCCCCTCTCCGGCAGGGTGCCGGGAAGAGCTTCAGATCCCTCCCGATCTAGGGATGGAGATGTCGGCGGCTACAGACTCTTTGTGGATTTTTGATCGGGTCCTTAGGGTTTTCGTCCCGAGGGCATCTTATAGTCGGAAGGGGAGGCCGAGGGGGTGCCAGGGCTGGCCTCACCATCCCCTGGCGCGGGCCAGGCTGTGCCACGCGGCCAGGTGGTGTGGTGGCCCCCTGCTCCCTCTCCGTCTCGTATTCTGCCACTTGATCACTTCCGAAAAAATAGGCACTTTGGCTTTTGTCCCGTCCAATTCCGAGAATATTCATTTTCTGACTTTCCTGGAACCAAAAACAGCAGAAAACAGGCAGCTAGCATTGTGGCTCTTGTTAATAGATTAGTCCAAGAAATCATATGAAAAGTACTCTAAAGTTGGAACAAAACACAAGAAGGTGGATAAAACCAAGCATGGAACATCCAAAATTATAGATACATTTGCAATGTATCAGTAATGCAGTAACGGGAGGGGCTTTTCGCGAACTTACCCTCGAAGACCGAAAAGCGTTGTCAACGCTTGGGATAGCGTGGTTGATGTAGACGAGTCGAAGCCAATCTCAAGGTTGTGATGAAGTCCTCACGCTCCTATGGCTCCAACGACTTATAGTGCCTCAAATGTTGCACCTCGCAGGGAGTTACATGCATCCGGTGCCTAGCGATGACTCTCGCTTCCCCGATCCAGCAGCAGTTGTGGAAGTAGAGCTCCTGGATCCCGAAGCGTGACGATGCTCTGCGGTGAAGATGTCTCTTGTTCGCGCAGTCTGAACTTGGGACCACGGTCACGGGAGAGATAGATAGAGAGAGAGAGAGAGAGAGAGAGAGAGAGAGAGAGAGAGAAATATCAATTGGAGGTCTCCCCAAAAGTGAGGAAACCTTGAATATTGTGTGTATTATTTGGTCAAAATACCCCCACTATATATAGGGGAAATCCCACCCCATGGCTAACTAGCTTAGCCATGTGGGACTAAACGAAGGAGGGATGAGATGGGAGAGGGGAAACCACCGGCCAAGGCCCATGTGGGTCCCGTGCAGGGTGCCTAGGGCCTAGCCGGCCACCCGCTCTCTCTCCTCCCTTTTCTCCTTTCCCTCATGGGCCTTCCTCCCTCCGGATTTGGCCCAATAAGGTATTTTAACCCTTTAATTGATATCTCTTTAATTGAATAATTATGAATAAATAATTAAATCAATATTTAACATTCATTCACATATTATTCAATCTCCGTGGCTATGGAACACCTTCCACCTCCACTCCGGACATCCTCCGGACTTACCGAAACCCTTCCGGTTTTCTCTCTTCTGTTTCTTCGGTGATTCTACCAATCGTATAAACACTCTCTAAGCATCACCAAGCCCTTAAGTGTGATTCCCCATGGTTCGGGAACACTACAGACATGGTCGGGACACTCTCGGACCAATGATCAACAGAGGGACCTGGATGGCCATGTGACCCTTGTGCATTCCATGAAATATTTCGTCGTTTGAACCATGAACATCGTGTCTTATTCCTTTTGTCTCTCGATACTTGCATTGACCGAGATCTGATCAATGACATCACCATGTTGGGTTCAATATCATTACCGAAAAATGCTACTTGACTCGTTCCGACAAGTGATATCCCTATGATCAAATCACACGATGTGCAACTACTCGACATAACTTCTCCGAGTGGGCCCTCGAGTATCTTTCCATCACGCGGATGGACAAATCCTGCTCTTGACATATAATGCATCTACTATTCCTCAGAATACCTGAACACACCTTTATGATCACCGTTTAACCGTGTGATGTTTGATGCTATCAAAGTACCCTCAGGAGACAGTGATTGATATAGCATCACGGTCTAAGAAATAGTACACTAGGTCTATTCTAATCATCGTAACTTGAACTTCATGACATGATCAAGTCACGATGTTTAGGTTGGGTATTAGTTCATCATCTCATTCTCATAATGAGGTGACTCCATTTCCAACTGGCATAAATGCCACATGACCAGGAAACCTTGATCATCTGTTGACCAATGAACCAGTGATTAGAGTTCCACCGGAAACCCCTGGTTGTTTATATATCACATGTGTTTTGACGTTTCCTTTCAATACAGTTATAACATGATATAAAACTTAATCATAAAATTTATGAAATATGATAATAATCCTTATTACTATTTGTCGCTAGGGCATATCTCCAACAGTCTCCCACTTGCACTAGAGTACAAATAAACTAGGTGCATTTGTTCTTAATCATTGGCACCATATATCCTGGTACATTGAACATGCTTGCTCATGGAAGAGTTTGAGTCTTGGGTATGTACTTTATAGTCCGAAATCCTTTGCAACTTACTAATGTCACCTTGATTGACATTAATACTTTATCATCACATGATAACATCTTTGTGCATGCATCGTAATCATGGCAGCAGAATGTGGTCAGTTTCCAGGAGCCTAGAGTGACTTTAGATCAACCTCATGGGATTTCTCATGGGCACTGTGCCCTGGGACACACATTCTACGTTAAAGACGACCTAGTCCCGCCATGACAGTATACATCACTTTAGATGGTACCCTTATCTATTATTATCAATCTATTTATCGAAACACTAGTGCACCATCTGCAACTTTCGATGTTTTGTTCACCTCGCTTCCTACTTGACTTTAGTTGGTATTATCGATATAGGAGTTTCCAACCTTCTTACAACATAACCCTTTATGCTTTTAAGGTATGTCATCCTTCATGGATTTGGAAACATGTCTACAGTTCTCAATTAGAAGATGTGGACTAACTTAGCTCAACGTTCCGTAATTCGTGTTCAGTCACTTTTCAAATGTTCCTTCTTGGATCATATATTATGTTAAGTTATCACCATGGTTTTCTAAGACAGAACCTATGTCTCAACATAGTGGATGATGATCATCCTTTTCTTTCTCTCAACCATTGATGTTTAACTTAATGCCATTCCTAATTTGAGTTGACCAAGGACCAGTCCTTAATCAATTCCTATTCTGAAACTCTTTTCAAAATCCCTTTAGGAATACTACAAATATCGTAATATAGTTATTATCAACTTCTAATCCCTATAAATCAATATTTATCGGTTCTTGTGCTTTTATTCTTAATGTGTCGTGCAACACTCAAGAATCACTCTTTTAAGCTCCCACTCAAAATATGTTCCCAACATATTTGAGTATGAGTCATTACTCCTACTCAAAATATGTTCCTACATATTTGAATCTGAGACTTACATTGCTCCCACTTACAAATATGTCATTCACATATTGTTTTAGGAAGACTTTCATAGCTCCCACTCAATTTCATGCAAATTGCATATCCACTCACTATTTTGAATAACTTCAAAATCCTTTGATCAATTATCAAACTGAGAAATTTATTATGAGACACTAGTATGTTACTAGTATTAAATCCACTAGACTTTCAGCACATCTGAATCAAATTCATTTGAATTTGTCCAATACATTATTCATGATAAATTATGCCTTTTCATCCACCCTTTCCTTCATGACTTTGTAGTCGTTTGGAAAATTCAAGTAACCCCTTTACTTTTTAAGATTCGGCAACAAATTGTTTTCTAATCTTAAGTGAATTTTATCTTTAGGATTTTTCATAACTTTAGTTCACCATTATTTCCTTAGTAGTTTGTAGGTATGTCATATTCCGGTAATACGACAAATGATTCACAAATGTCTCCATACAAGATATAGGGTACATTTTGAATCCTATTTCATGTAGTGAAAACACTAGTGGGGAAAACACAATGATCATTATCATTGATTCTTTCCTTTATGAAGAGAATCATTCAGGAACGCTTTCCGTTGCGCTCCTCAACACTCTGATGCAGGGTTTTGAATCCTCGTCGTATTTTCACTATCTCCCATAAGCTTCACATTCGAGAACACAAACTTTCTCGAAAAAGCACAAAAACTTTAAGCAATAGTACTAATTTTGCCTTTCTTTTCGTTCTAGCCATGGATTTCGTATTCAAAATATCCAATGAATACTCTACAAGGACTTATTCGCTATTGTTTTTGTTATATCGAATAACCCCAAAACTTTCACGATGATTCATACAGGATATGGCACCGACCTCACGAATTCATATGGTTCACTATATATTGTAATTGAGTGCTTAACTATTTCTAACTAATGGTCTTTTACATCTATACTACAACGATTTATTTGGCGTCATCTATTCACCCACTTGATATCTAGTATCACATTGTGATGCTTTGCATTTTGACATTTCAAACGCATTGCGTTTCACAATTTCTTATGCCAATCTTATAAAGTCGAATTTCATTACTATTGATCAAAACGTAGTAATTAGATTTTCTTTTATCTTTAGTACCCTTGGTTGATGAAATACTTTGATCATATCAAATAGTTTCATACTCATGTTTCCTTTCCGTAAACTCTTTACAAAATTTAAACAAGCATATAATGATAATTATCATTTTTGTTGAAATACAATACATCGAATATGTATTAACTTTCAACAATTCATCAAAACACTTTGTATTCATGTAATACACGGTGTTTAAGTTACTTTGCCAAATTAGGCATGATTCATATGTGACAAGAAATCAAATGACTTTCACATATTATCATATAACTATGAATTCAAACAATTGTTTCATTCGAAATGAATATATCATTAAGTTGGGTATTTTGAAGGCATTCTAATAATTTACAAATGTTCATGCATTATCAATTAGTTTCAAGACTAGGATAATTCACACATAATCGAACAAGATATGAACACGAATATAAAGCATTCATAAAAGCAGAACAATTGTTTGTTACAAACTCATATGAATAACCGTCTCACGAAGTGTGAGACACACTAAAGAAGGTCATAATCTATTGATTACAATAATCATCCTAAAACCATAAACTAAATGATCAATGTCGAGGGAGAGTGTCGTTGGCCATCATCATGCTCGCCATCAACACGCAACGTCACCTCCTCTCCAGCAAGCAACTCTCAGCAAAAGGACCTTTGTCATCGATGACCTCTCCTGTGATTGGTTCAACCTTTACATTTCTCAAACGTAATATGAAATCCTGGAAATGCAATGTTTTCGTATCACCACTCATGATGCTACTCCAGACATGTCCTTCATAGCTGGGAGGCAGTGACCGAAGCAGTACGCCTATCGCAAATGACTCGATCATCCATTGGTCTAAGAAGTAAACCAGTCTCATGTGTGCATCAAGCATGCGCCCCAAGTGACTCTTCAGACGAGTGTGTTCTTCCATCTTTATGGAAAGGAACTCTCCAAGCAGCTTGTGCTTCCACATGTGCACATGGCTTATGAACTCTGGTCTCAGCTGATCCACCATCGAATATGGGTCAAGATCACCCATGAGCAGATGTAGTTCATCCACCATCTTGTAACGCATTATTATCTAGATGAAAGTTGACATCTCTTGGCGATAGTAGTGTTTTGCCCGCTCTTGTGGGGTCTCATAGCCGTCCAGCTTGGCCAATTCCAGCGTGCGGCGTATGTAATCTACCACATGATTCCTAGTAAGGAGATCATTCAGGCGCACAAGCTAACCAGGGAAGTTGGACCCATCAAGTCTAAGTTTCTCACCAACTACCCACTCATCAATGTCAAAGTAAGCTTCACGGTGAGCCATCTCTACAGTTATAATTGCAAAAGGAATTTAGACTAAGTTTATAATTAAATGAGTTAAATGATATCTCCACTAAAAACACCTATCCTATAACATCTCAAAACTTAAATCCAAGCTTATCAAGATCTAAATCATCAAATTTGGGGTTAACAAAAACTTTTGCAAATTTAAAATAAAAGCATTCATATATGTGTGCATTTAAAATAGGAGTTGTTTTGAATTGCCATGGTTGTGTGATCCTTTGCTTCTAAAATGTTTCTTAAGTGAAATAAACATCATCTAAGTCATTCCCAAACTTTTTCCAAAGGAGAACAACTCAAAATGAATATTTGAAGTGAATGATCATTTTGGCAAAATTAACTCTCATGCCTACTTTGGCTATTCCTAGTAATCAAAACATAATAGAAACATGTGTGGATCTTTACACCCCTTGATAGTACACATAATGAGGTACCAAGGCCCATTTTGTGATCTGCTAAAAACTTTCAAATGCTAATTTTAAATGACAGTATAAAATTGAATCTAATTCATATGGGAAGATCCCATTATTTCAAAAACCACCCAAGCAAGCTCAATTTTCAAAACCCAAGCACCCACAGAGTCTCAAGCTTATTCCTAGCAAACCCACCAAAAATATTTTCAAAATTCAAAACTAAATCTCATGCGGCCATTTCATCAAACACTTGGCATGCATGATTTCCACCCTAATCCTAGCTCACTCTTTTGAACAGGGTTTTGCCCCCAAATGATCTACATTTAATCTCTTTGTCCCCCTAGAGTCTAGCCATGCCATTAGCACCCATTCCCTACACCCCTAGTGGCATTGCCATGCCACCCCTCGCCGGCCAACCTTGCCCTCACTGCAGCAAACCATCTCCCGCTCTCTCTCCATGTCTAGGAGGTAGCTCACACCACACCACCACCCACTATCCCCTGCCCGAGCCAAGTCCTGCAGTGGACCACCGAGGAAACCACGCGCCCAGTGCCACCGCACCATGCCGATGCCGCCCGTAGAGCACGCTCTGCCCCCGCGTGCACAAGCCGCCGCTCGACCGCAGCCCGCCGATCCGCCATGACCTAGGGAACACCCCAGACACCCCCGTTTGCCGCCCAATGCACCACAGCCACCGCTCGCCGTGGACACCGCCGTCTCTGCCGCTCAGAGCGCCACCTCGCCCAGATCGCATGCCACCGCCCCTACGGCCGCATTCACTTCCTAGAGCACCGCCAGGGGACCGCCCGTCGATCGCCACCCTCAGCCATGCCTCTACCTAGCCGTAGCCATGTCGCCACCGTCGCCTGCCCATCCCGCTCGGTCTCACCGTCGGGCCTCTAAAAGGAGGCCTCCCCAGCCTCTTCTCTCCACACCACTCCACTCCCCTCACCTCTCTAAACCTCACCCACCTCTCGCCGGAGCAAGGGGAGCAGCAGCTCGCCGGAATTGGAGCTGGAGCCACCACCTCTGGAGGAGAAGGGCGCCGCTGATTGCGACCACCCCCGGAGCTACCACGACCGTCCCTGAGCTTGCCGTCATCTTCCAGTTCGTTTGCCCGCCTCGCCGTCGTCGCTGGAGCCCTGGTATGTCCCTAGCAGACCCCCACCGAGCCGTTAGGGTTCGAGCTCACCGGCGACCTGTTCGTCGTCGATGGCGACCCTCAACCGTAGATTCCCCTTCTAATCCTACGGCCCATAGCGCGCGTACTGTTTCGCGTGTTAAGTGTCGCTGACAAGCGGGACCCCCTGTCATCTGAGCCCCGCGCCGCGCAGCGCCACTGGGCCAGCCCAAGTCCTTTCCCACTCTAGCCCACCCGTTCAAATCTGGATTTTTCTTTTTAGTTAAATCTAGTTTCTGTCCACTATTTTAAAATTCAATTCTGGGAGTTTTACAAATCCAAATTGCATGAAACTATTTTTTCCTGAAAGGTATTAAGATGATCGATCCAAGACCGTTGGATTTAATTCAATTAGAGTTATAGATCTCTCCTAATAAAAATAACTAAACAGAAACATTTGCAACTTGCAACATTTTTATAAAATCAACCAAGTTAGCTTTTGAGTTGATTCCAACTCTCAAAAATTACATTTCATCATATCTATCTAGCTATGTAATAATATTAAGGTTTACATGCAGTGAATTTGGACTAGTACCAAAATAATGCTATATAGGCATTTCTAGTCACTTTAAATCATTAAATAATGAACTTAAACCAAAGTAATTTTGATCCAACCTTTAATTCTCATTCCCACATGTTAGAATATGTGGTCATGACATGTGTCAACATGATCCCATATTTTAAGTGGTGAATATTAAATCTTAGTTAATTTTTCAATGAGTAGAAATTACTTTTCTAAATTAAAAAGGAGGAAACAATTGAATTAAACGTGTGATGTTTGTGATGATAATAGATCATCAAATGTGTATCTTAGAATGCTACTTAGCCTAGTTAAGTATTGTTTGGTGACTGTGTACTCCGTATGTATTTATAGACGATAGTACCGACCAAGCTTTCGAGGAGGAGGAGTTCTACCAATAAGAAGAAGAAGAAAACTTCAACCACTGCACCAACCAAGGCAAGCCACCATTAACAGTGTAAGCTAACACTTGCAAGTTTAGTGCTTAGCAAGTTAGGACCAAACTAGATGGTTTAGTAAAGATGCCTTAAGCATGCCTTGATCACACCCGTTTGACTAGTACTACCCCAAGTTCTATTTACAAGCTTTACACTCTTAGTTTACACAAAGTTCTTTACTTGTTTTGAAGGTAGCATAAAAAGTATAAAACTTGACCTATTTAGAAACCTTTAGATGTCATTCTATGGCAAGAGATTGAACCCATCTTCTCCACCTTAGTGAACACTCTTAACTTAGTAGTTTAGAGTAGATCAAAAACTTGAGTCACTTTAGATGGGAACACTTGGTGAAAATGAATTATGAAAACCTTGGAATGATGAGTCATTCTATTGAGATGTTTTGACATGTGTTGAGAAACACAAATGGTTGATGATGATGAAAATGTTGAGGCATGAGCCTTAAACCTTTTATAAAACTGATGGTTGGATTCGGATGCGATACCATTCCAAATTTACCGTACAACCACACTACCTGAATTGGGTAAGGCTTAGCTGGAAATTTATATGCATTAGTATTAGTTCCCTCACGGGAGAGGTCTGAGCTGAGGCTACCTCTCAAGATGTCCACCTATGCAGTGCCCAAGATGACTGATGGTCATGGTTGGGAGGCCATGCTCATAGGAGAGGTGCTTATACTAGGGTGTGTAAAGGGAAGGTTATGTTTGATTATCTGCATACTAAGTATGATGATTCAGGGTCATCCCTGACAGATGTATCGAATCTTGTGGTGAAAGTGTACCACCTCTGTAGAGTGTCAAACTATTCGAATAGCCGCGTTCGCGGTTATGGACAGTTGGAATGGCCATACTGTTTCGTTGTCAGATGTTTTCTAAATACTTTGAAAAGAATGATGAATCTTGACTTGACCACAACAGGGTTGTGTTTATGACACTAGCTTCCCAACTTAAGTGATTCTAGAACTTTAATTTATCTTTCTTTGCTTCTGAACTCAGCTTAGGTTTCAAACTTAACTTTATAGTGAAACATAGAGTTAGCACTTTAACTTTGAACTATAGTACTTGTTAGTGGTAGTTTGCGAGTACTTAAAGAGTACTCATGGCTTTTGTCACTAGCTATTATCATGGCCAGACTATGAAGGAGACTATCAAGATGACGGCCAACAGGACGGCTATGATAACTACGTCTATCTGCCTTCGTCAGCATTGCCTGTGCCCCTGAAGATGGACCGCACCGCTACGCTTATCTTTTATTTCCGCTGCTTGTTGTATTAAGACTGGATCATGAGATCCTTATTTGTGTAAGACCTTAAGTATGATTTGTAATGGATGATGTACTGTGATATCCAATTCGTTATGTCTCGCAAAAATAGTAATCCTGGGATTGCGAGGTATGACATAATGGGCATCTGGGATTAAACATTCGGGTGTTGACAAGTTGGTATCAGAGCCATCCTGACCATAGGAGACCCTAGTTAGAATGGACGTCAAACAAAAACTTAGTTTCAAAACCAAAGTGAGTATTTATGAAAAAATATCTCCTCTCTTACCCTTGTGGATTCTTTCTCAAAAAGTCATGATACCCAAAATTCTTACACAACTACTTAAAAATTTGACACACTTGATCACTTCACTAACTTCCTCATCCTTAATTCTTGTAGATGGAGACTCAGTTCAGCAAGTTTTACCAGTTGGGAAGCGGAGGTCAACTGATCTTCGAGAGGGGTCTGGATTCACTGTCAGAGTTACTAGGACGCCCGCATCCGGAGTTTCTTGGAGCTCAACTTCCAGGACCCCCAGGAGGAGACCTACAGTGGCTAGTCACCGCAGATCTTAGAGGAAGCATTGAAGCACCAACCTTTGGGAGAATTCAGTTCTCCGTGAGAGAGAACATTTGGCTAGATGGATTAGCCAGGGCAATGCATGAAGCTCTCGCACGTCTATGTGCCCTCAGCGTCAACAAGACCCAAGGAACCCGTTTTTCCCACTATGCAAGATGTGACTTCATGGGAATGCCAATGGAGATGCCGGGCCACCCAGAGTTGAGGCGTCAAGTGGAGAACCTTGACTTCTTGCTGCATGACAGACAGCAGGAACTGGACAATGCCAGGGAGTTAGCCAACCAGAACCGTGCCATTGCCGACCAGAAGGCCCAACCTTTCGCACTGCTTGTCCAAAACCGTCAGTCTCTTTGCCGCCAGCGTGCCAAGAAGGATCGCACCATCGCCCGTCTTCGCAAGAAGGTGGCCGACCTCAAGAAGACCATCAAGGAGCAGGAAGCTCAGCTTGTAGCAAAGGAAGAAGAAGATGAGGTTGAAGACATCCAGGGAGACATGGATTCTTACCTCAACAACGATGATGATTTTATGGAGGAGGATGCCGTGGACTTCTACACTGATGATGAGGACTCCGACTTCATCGACGATGAGTAGATGCACTAGAGCACTGTTGTAGCATGAGATGTATCGGTCTCACTATATCGTAGCTTGAAGAATGGTTCTTCAAACCATCTGTTTTCCCTTTGAGTGTTGTGGTGTGTGTTGTATCGTGTGCTTTCTTGCATGAATGAAAATGAAGTTAGTTGAAAAACCTGAGTCTAACTCAAAGTTTTAGCTTTGAAAACCCAAAACCCTGAACCTTAGAATTCCCCCTTACCCCTATACCTCAATCTTCAGATGACTCGTGGAAACCAAGGAGGGAGCAGCTCATCGCAAGACCCAATGCTACAGATACTGCAGAATCTCATCGCAGACCGTGAAGCAAGCCGGGCAGAATGTCAAGCCAACTTAGCAACACTTCAACAGATCGCCTAGATGGCTCTCAACAACCAAGGGCATGGAAACCAGGATCATCAAGGATCCAAGCTCAAAAACTTTCAGAACACCAATCCCCCAATCTTCAACCAATCTGAAAACCCATTAGATGCTGATGACTGGTTATAGACCATGGAAAACAACTTAGATGTTGCCGGAGTTGATGAAAATGAGAAAGTTCTCTTCGCCACCCACTATTTGGCAGGGGATGCAAGAGCTTGGTGGAATAGCATCCGCAATATGAACCATGGTCAAGTGATGACATGGGAAGCATTCAAAGTCAAGTTCAGCCACACCCATGTGCCGCAAGGTCCAGTCAACAGAATGAGAGATGAGTTCTGCGAATTGAAGCAAGGAAGAATGACTGTGGTGGAGTACCATGACAGATTCCTGTCACTTGCCAGGTATGCACCTGATGAGATCAACTCGGAGGCCAAGAAGGAGAGATTCTTGAACCGACTGCATGATGAGATGCAGACTGTCCTCGTCAATATCCGTTTCCAGGATCTCGAAGAGCTAGTCGACTCTGCCATCCAGATGGAAGGGAAGATTAACCAGGCAAACAACAACCGCAAGCGTCGTATGATGCAACAGTCTGGATCCAATAGTCACCAGAAGTACCATCCCAACCCTTCACTAGGATATGCACCAAGAAACAACCGACCCCCAAATTCTCGCCCAAGCTACCCCAACCGTAGAGGAGGCAATGTGAAGTCCGGAGGAAACAATCCCAACTCCGGTAATGCCAACAACTTCAACCGTGCACCTCCCAAGAACCACAACAACAACACTGCACCCAGAACCGGCAGCAACGTTGTGCCTATTGCAGTCAAGGACAAGTCCCAGATCACTTGTTTCGAGTGTGGAGTGAAGGGTCACTACTCCAATGAGTGTCCCAAGAAGACTGCAGCCAATGCCAATGTGAATGCCCCAGCTCAGCAGCAGCGTTGTGTTCAACCAGGAAGGAGATTTGCCCCAAGGAACCCTCACAACCGCAACGGCCGTCTCTTCCACATGAACGTAGAAGAAGCCCAGGAAGCGTTAGACGTAGTGCTGGGTATGTTTTCTGTCAACTCAGTTTTAGCAAGAGTATTGTTTGATTCGGGAGCATCGCATTCATTTGTCACCGAAGAATTTGCATGCACTAGTAAGATTCGTCCAACCAACCTGAAGCATGTCATGATAGTTCAAATCCCCGGTTCAACAACCAAAGCTAGAGAAATTTGCAAATCGGTACCTATAAGAATACATGGGATAGATTTTTAGGCCAACCTAATTGTACTTGGAACCAAAGGATTGGAAGTAGTACTAGGTATGGACTGGATGTCAAGGCATAAAGGATTGATAGGCTATGCTAAGAAAGCCATCACCATGACCAGTAGTTCTGGAGTAACAGTACAGCATATCTCTGAAACCTTACCCCGTCAATTCAAGTGCAACCAGAGTGTAGCCTTGCCCACCATAGACCAAGTCAGAGTAGTCTATGAATACCCTGACATATTCCCAGATGAATCGCCAGGTATGCCCCCGGATAGGGATATTGAGTTCATTATTGAACTAATCCCCGAAACCGGACCTATAGCCCAGAGACCCTATAGCATGAACCCCTCAGAGTTAGTGGAACTGAAGAAGCAGTTGGATGCTATGCTAGCCAAAGGATTGATTCAACCAAGTGCATCGCCATGGAGATCACCAGTGTTATTCGTCGATAAGAAAGATGGAGGCAACCGGCTGTGCACAGATTACAGAAAGTTGAATGATGTCACCATCAAGAACAAGTACCCCTTGCCAAAGATAGAGGATGTGTTTGATCAGTTGACTAGAGCCCAGGTATTCTCAAAGATTGATCTTAGGACTGGTTATCACCAACTTAAGATTCGTGCAATGGATATTCCGAAGACCGCCTTTACTACTCGCTATGGTTTATACGAGTATACCGTTATGTCTTTTGGATTAATCAATGCCCCTACTTATTTCATGAATCTCATGAATAAGATCTTTATGAATCTCCTAGATAAGTTTGTAGTTGTGTTTATCGACGACATCCTTATCTACTCCAAGTCGGAAGAAGAGCATGAGCAACATCTGAGAGTTATCCTAGAAACCCTGAGAGAGCATCAGTTATATGCCAAGTTCAGCAAGTGTGAGTTTTGGTTGAAAGAAGTAGGATTCCTAGGACATATTGTGTCTGCCGGAGGAGTCTCTGTTGATCCCGCCAAGATCAAAGATGTCGAAGAATGGGAAGCTCCAACCACTCTAACCCAAGTCCGTGCTTTTCTCGGATTAGCGGGATATTACCGCAAGTTCGTAGAAGGATTCTCGAGCATAGCCCGACCAATGACCCAATTGTTGAAGAAGGACAAGAAGTTTGAATGGACAGACAAATGTGAAGCCAGTTTCCAGGAGCTGAAGAAGAGATTGATATCCGCCCCAATTTTAGTCATGCTAGACATCAAGAAGCCCTTTGATGTGTATTGTGACGCATCCAAGATTGGTCTAGGATGTGTATTGATGCAAGAAGGCAAACTCATAGCGTATCTGTCTCGACAACTAAAGTAGCATGAGCAGAACTATCCGACCCATGATCTTGAGCTAGCAGCTGTAGTTCTGGCATTGAAGACATGGCATCATTATTTGATGGGTAATCGCTGTGAGATTTACTCAGATCACAAGAGCTTGAAGTATATCTTCACTCAGAAGGACCTGAATATGAGGCAAAGAAGATGGATAGAGTTAATCAAGGATTACGACCTTGACATTCACTATGACCCCAGCAAAGCCAATGTGGTAGTAGATGCTCTTAGCAGATTGCCGTGTAGGCTTAACACCATGATCAAGGAGAAGCAACCAAGTTGTATGAAGAGTTGGAGCAGTTCGGAACTGAATTAGTTAGCAAAGGATTCTTAGCTAGCATTGAACTTTAACCCACTTTGATTAGCCAAATCAAGGAAGCCTAGAAGGGAAATGAAAGTATCGACGGAATCAAACGTCGTATTGGTTCAGGAAAGGTACCTGGATTCACTGAGGACAAAGAAGGAGTACTGTGGTACAAAGGACGTACCTGTGTTCCAGCAGATTCGGAGCTGAAGGAAGTTATCATGAAGGAAGCTCATGATAATCTTTATTCTATCCACCCCGGAGGAACAAAGATGTATCAGGATTTGAAAGAGCAATTTTGGTGGCACAAGATGAAGAGAGAGATCGGAAGCTACATCGCCAAATGTGACATCTGTCAAAGAGTCAAGGCAGAGTATCAGAGACCTGCAGGACTACTACAACCATTGCAGATTCCGGAATGGAAATGGGATTCCGTCGGAATGGACTTTATCACCGGTTTGCCTACGTCTAGTAGGGGAAATGACTCAATCTGGGTCATAGTTGATAGACTGTCCAAGGTAGCCCACTTTATACCTGTCAAGACAACTTACCAGAGTGCAAAGTTAGCAGAGCTATACATTGCTAGGATTGTTAGTCTGCATGAAACCCCCAAGACCATAGTATCAGACCGAGGAACTCAGTTTACCTCGAGATATTGGCAGAAAGTCCAAGAAGGAGTATGAACCAAGTTGAACTTTAGTACAGCTTATCACCCGCAAACTCATGGACAGACTGAGAGAGTCAACCAGATCCTAGAGGATATGCTTAGCGCTTGTGTGTTGGAATATGGATCAAAATGGGAAGATTGCCTGCCCTTCGCAGAATTTTCATATAACAACAGTTATCATGCTAGTTTGCAGATGGCACCATTTGAATTCCTATATGGAAGGAAGTGTCGTACCCCTTTGAATTGGTCGCAAGTAGGAGAGAGTCAGATCTTCGGACCCGACATTCTCCGAGAAGCAGAAGAGAAAGTTCACAAAGTCCATGAGCACCTCAAGACCGCCCAATCCAGACAGAAGAGTTATGCTGACAAGAGAAGGAGAGACCTGACTTTCAATGTCGGAGATTTTGTATATCTCAAGGTTTCACCATTGAAAGGAACTCAACGCTTTAGTCTGAAGGGAAAGTTAGCCCCCAGATATATTTCAAGATTCTGAATCGTCGAGGGGAAGTATCATATCAGCTGGAGCTTCCTAAAGAGATGTCAGCCATCCACAATGTGTTCCATATCTCATTACTTCCCGAATATTTGGAAGTGCCGGAGAAGACTGAACTTTTCAAGAACATTGATCATAGAGCTGTAGAAATCAACAATGATCTGACTTATCGGGAAGTACCCATCCATATCTTAGAAGAAGCCTACAGAACCACCAGGACCAGGAGTATCAAGTTTCTCAAGATTCCGTGGAGCAACCATACCGAGGAGGAAGCTACTTGGGAGCGCGAGGATTACATTAGGACAGAGTTCCCAAATCTCTTTAGTTCCTAGTTTTCTTTGTAAATCTCGAGACGAGATTTTGTTTAAGGGGGGAAGGTTTGTAACATCTCAAACCTTCAATCCAAGCTTATCAAGATCTAAATCATCAAATTTGGGGTTAACAAAAACTTTTGCAAATTTGAAATGAAAGCATTCAAATATGTGGGCATTTAAAATAGGAGTTGTTTTGAATTGCCATGGTTGTGTGATCCTTTGCTTCTAAAATGTTTCTTAAGTGAAATAAACATCATCTAAGTCATTCCCAAACTTTTTCCAAAGAAGAACAACTCAAAATGAATATTTGAAGTGAATGGTCATTTTGGCAAAATTAACTCTCATGCCTACTTTGGCTATTCCTAGTACTCAAAACTTAACAGAAACATGTGTGGATCTTTACAACCCTTGATAGTACACATAATGAGGTACCAAGGCCCATTTTGTGATCTTCTAAAAACTTTCAAATGCTAATTTTAAATGACAGTTTAAAATTGAATCTAATTCATATGGGAAGATCCCATTATTTCAAAAACCACTCAAACAAGCTCAATTTTCAAAACCCAAGCACCCACAGAGTCTCAAGCTGATTCCTAGCAAACCCACCAAAAATATTTTCAAAATCCAAAACTAAATCTCATGCGGCCATTTCATAAAACACTTGGCATGCATGATTTCCACCCTAATCCTAGCTCATTGTTTTGAGCAGGGTTTTGCCCCCAAATGATCTACATTTAATCTCTTTGTCCCCCCAGAGTCTAGCCATGCCATTAGCACCCATTCCCTACACCCCTAGTGGCATTGCCATGCCACCCCTCGCCGGCCAACCTTGCCCTCACCGCAACAGACCATCTCCCCCTCTCTCTCCATGTCTAGGAGGTAGCTCACACCTCACCGCCACCCACTGTCCCCTGCCCGAGCCAAGTCCTGCAGTGGACCACCGAGGAAACCACGCGCCCAGTGCCACCGCACCATGCCGATGCTGCCCGTAGAGCACGCTCTGCCCCAGCGTGCACAAGCCGCCGCTCGACCGCAGCCCGCGCCCGCTGCTCCGCCACGACCTAGGGAACACCCCAGACACCCCCCGTTCGCCGCCCAACGCACCACAGCCACCGCTCGCCGTGGACACCGCCGTCTCTGCCGCTCAGAGCGCCACCTCGCCCAGACCGCATGCCACCGTCCCTACAGCCGCATTAACTTCCTAGAGCACCGCCAGGGGACCGCCCGTCGATCGCCACCCACAGCCATGCCTCTACCCAGCCGTAGCCATGTCGCCACCGTCGCCTGCCCATCCCGCTCGGTCTCACCGTCGAGCCTATAAAAGGAGGCCTCCCCAGCCTCTTCTCTCCACACCACTAAACTCCCCTCACATCTCTGAACCTCACCCACCTCTCGCCGGAGCAAGGGGAGCAGCAGCTCGCTGGAATTGGAGCTGCAGCCGCCACCTCTGGAGGAGAAGGGCGCCGCTGATTGCGACCACCCCTGGAGCTACATCGACCGTCTCTGAGCTCGCCGTCATCTTCCAGTTCGTTTGCCCGCCTAGCCGTCGTCGCTAGAGCCCTGGTACGTCCCTAGCAGACCCCCACCGAGCCGCTAGGGTTCGAGCTCGCCGGTGACCTGTTCGTCATCGACGATGACCCTCAGCCGTAGATTCCCCTTCTAAACCTACGGCCCAAAATGCGTGTACCGTTTCGCGTGTAAGTGCCGCTGACAAGCAGGACCCCCCTGTCAGCTGAGCCCCATGTCGCGGAGCGCCATTGGGCCGGCCCAAGTCCTTTCCCGCGCTAGCCCACCCGTTCAAATCTGGATTTTTCTTTTTAGTTAAATATAGTTTGTGTCCACTATTTTAAAATTCAATTCTAGGAGTTTTACAAATCCAAATTGCATTAAACTAATTTTGCCTGAAAGGTATTAAGATGATCGATCCAATCCCGTTGGATTTAATTCAATTAGAGTTATAGATCTCTCCTAATGGAAATAACAAAACAGAAGCATTTGCAACTTGCAACATTTTTATAAGATCAACCAAGTTAGCTTTTAAGTTGATTCCAACTCTCAAAAATCACATTTCATCATATCTATCTAGCTACGTAATAATATTAAGGTTTACATGTAGTGACTTTGGACTAGTACCAAAATAATGCTATATAGGCATTTCTAGTCACTTTAAATCATTAAATAATGAACTTAAAGCAAAGTAATTTTGATCCAACCTTTAATTCTCATTCCCACATGTTAGGATATGTGGTGATGACATGTGTCAACATGATCCCATATTTTAAGTGGTGAATATTAAATCTTAGTTAATTTTTCAATGAGTAGAAATTACTTTTCTAAATTAAAAAGGAGGAAACCATTGAATTAAACTTATGATGCTTGTGATGATAATAGATCATCAAATGTGTGTCTTAGAATGCTAGTTAGCCTAGTTAAGTATTGTTTGGTGACTGTGTACTCCGTATGTATTTATAGACGATAGTACCGACCAAGCTTTCGAGGAGGAGGAGTTCTACCAAGAAGAAGAAGAAGAAAACTTCAACCACTACACCAACCAAGGCAAGCCACCATGAACAGTGCAAGCTAACACTTAGAAGTTTAGTGCTTAGCAAGTTAGGACCAAACTAGATGGTTTAGTAAAGAAGCCTTAAGCATGCCTTGATCACACCCCTTTGACTAGTACTACCCCAAGTTCTATTTACAAGCTTTACACTCTTAGTTTACACAAAGTTCTTTACTTGTTTTGAAGGTAGCATAAAAAGTATAAAACTTGACCTATTTAGAAACCTTTAGATGTCATTCTATGGCTAGAGATTGAACCCATCTTTTCCACCTTAGTGAACACTCTTAACTTAGTAGTTTAGAGTAGATCAAAAACTTGAGTCACTTTAGATGGGAACACTTGGTGAAAATGAATTATGAAAACCTTGGAATGATGAGTCATTATATTGAGATGTTTTGACATGTGTTGAGAAACACAAATGGTTGATGATGATGAAAATGTTGAGGCATGAGCCTTGACCCTTTTATAAAACTGATGGTTGGATTCGGATGCGATAGCATTCCAAATTTACCGTACAACCACACTACCTGAATTGGGTAAGGCTTAGCTGGAAATTTATATGCATTAGTATTAGTTCCCTCACGGGAGAGGTCTGAGCTGAGGCTACCTCTCAAGATGTCCACCTATGTAGTGCCCAAGATGACTGATGGTCATGGTTGGGAGGCCATGCTCATAGGAGAGGTGCTTATACTAGGGTGTGTAAAGGGAAGGTTATGTTTGATTATCTGCATACTAAGTATGATGATTCAGGGTCATCCCTGACAGATGTATCGAATCTTGTGGTGAAAGTGTACCACCTCTGTAGAGTGTCAAACTATTCGAATAGCCGCGTTCGCGGTTATGGACAGTTGGAATGGCCATACTGTTTCGTTGTCAGATGTTTTCTAAATACTTTGAAAAGAATGATGAATCTTGACTTGACCACAACAGGGTTGTGTTTATGACACTAGCTTCCCAACTTAAGTGATTCTAGAACTTTAATTTATCTTTCTTTGCTTCTGAACTCAGCTTAGGTTTCAAACTTAACTTTATAGTGAAACATAGAGTTAGCACTTTAACTTTGAACTATAGTACTTGTTAGTGGTAGTTTGCAAGTACTTAAAGAGTACTCATGGCTTTTGTTCCTGGCTATTATCATGGCCAGACTATGAAGGAGACTATCAAGATGATGGCCAACAGGACGGCTATGATAACTAGGACTATCTGCCTTCGTCAGCATTGCCTGTGCCCCTAAAGATGGACCCCACCGCTACGCTTATCTTTTATTTCCGCTGCTTGTTGTATTAAGACTGGATCATGAGATCCTTATTTGTGTAAGACCTTATGTTTGGTTTGTAATGGATGATGTACTATGATATCCAATCCGTTATGTCTCGCAAAAATAGTAATCTTGGGATTGCGAGGTATGGCATAACGGGCATCTGGGATTAAAAATCGGGGTGTTGACATATCCCCGGAAGGGTTCTAGTGATTACACGATCCCTTTTCCCCACATATCCACCGATCGTCACGGCCATCGAAGTGGGTGCTAGGGTGGACTTTACTGGTTGATCACATCATCCATGTGACTCGTGCTTGTTCTTTCGATCGCTGTGTTCCGAGGTGTTGGGGATATACTTTCTGGGTATCCTCACTGTGCATCACTGACTACGGCCCACTTCGGGTTAGAGCTTTGCTTCACGGGCAGCCCAGTTAGGGAGAAGACACGGACTGGACTGAAACCAATACTCTAAGCGCCACTTTGTCATGCTGCAGGGCTTGGGCAGATGAATTACCATCTGTAATATGGAGTTTGCGAACAACTCTGAACAGGTCAACTGGATACACACCTTTATTCTTGGTCTATGGTGCAGAAGCAGTTCTTCCTAGCGATTTGATTCATACTTCTCCCTGAGTTGCGGCGTATATTGAAGAGGATGCCGAGATTTCTCGACAAAATGATCTCGATTTAATCGAAGAAGTTCATGTCGTTGCTGAGATGAGATCAATAGCCTATCAACAGAAGTTACACAAGTATCATAGCCAGAGTCAGAAACTGGTCTTTCAATAAGGGTGATTTGTTTCTCCGGCTTGTGCAGAAAAGAAAGCACAAACTTTCCCCAGTATGGAAAGGGCCCTTTTTAGTTAGCCAAGTATTGCACAATGGTTCTTACTATCTAACTGATATGCGACCAGTCAAAGAAGGACCTTCTACTAAGAAAAGAAAGAGAGCTGGAGGCAGTACAAACCCGGAAGAATTCAGACCGTGGAATATTGCTCAGCAACGTCCCTTTTATTCTTAAAATTTCTTTCTTTGTAATCATATATGTGTACATGTTCAATGAGAAATAAAGTATTGGTTGCCTCAAAATTTTCTGAGAAGTTTTGTATTACCATCTTGTTTCGAATGATCATGTCACAATCGAAAATCCTAGAATACTTGAAAGTACTTTATGCTCATGTCTGTCTTGGTTAGATTTCCGATTCTAAAAATGCTACCTTCGGGTATAAATCTAAATTTTCTAGTCTATACTTGGGTTCTTTATCTGATTGCCAGATGCGGCTATTTTCCGAGTAGTGAATTGTTGGTACTGAAAGCCGGCTCTGTTTCCCAGTTTAAACTGGTTTAGCAATTGAGCTTGGTAGCTCGGTAGAGTTTCCGTGTGGAAGGTTGGCTGGCTCGCGAAAGGGACGAGCCAGAAAGCCAGATAAGCGATAAGTATAGGCAGAAACAAAACATGCTTATGTAAAAATTCCAGGCACATCAAAATAAAGCTAAAAGTGTTAAATAGAAGCATCAAATCTTAGCACTAGCAAAATATTATACTACTTATTACACATTGTTTTTTCTGATGCTCTACGATGAAGGGGGAGAGGTAGGAGCTGCCGGCTCACTGGACACATCGCCCTCGCCTTGATATCTCTCCGAGACATGCAAATCGGATACAATTTGCTCGTCGTCGAAGACTTCGACTATTTCTTCAGCAAGCGGAGGACGAGTTTCCACGCGAGTGAAGAAAGGAGTGTTGTAGATGGTCAGATCATCTACATGACATCCATAACCGGCGCACGAGTCCATGATGGCCTTGATGTCTTGCTATGTCCGTCTTCATCCACAGTTGAATAATCCCTGATTACTTGCCAGATCTCCATGCTTCCATGGTGGCTCATAACCATGGTAAGAGCATTCTGTGCTACGGTCCACGCATAGGACATGTTCCAATCTTGGATGAGTTGAGGCATCTCCTTGGCCTTGTCTCCCACCTCAAAGGTGGACATTCTATTCATGTTCGGAACTTTGAGAACTTCGCCAATATCCTCCAATGATTGGCGGAAATCATGAAGCAAATCACCGACTTCTGTAAGCCGCCTGGTGCGAGATTCGGTGGAGGAAGAATCCAGTAAATTCAAAGGAGCTACATATACAAAAGCAAATTCATAAGTATATCCGGATTCTTAGGAATCGGAAAAAAGCTAAAAGTCAGAGATAGGGAAATTACCAAAGATGGAATCATCAACTTTAGTTTTCTCCGCTCGAAGACTCTGGAGTTCATCTCGGAGAGCTTGAGTGATGTCCTTTTCTCTGAATAACTCATCAATGAGATCCGAGATTTTCTGATCTTGGACCGTGATTTTTTGATCACGTTCTTCGGTGGCCATGGAAGAGGATTCTAGGATGCTAGCAATGTTGCGCTCGTGATCCGCTTTAAGCTCATTAAGCTCCCGCCTTAAGTCGGCGTTCTCCACCTCCAGGATCTTGAAGTTCTCGGCCTCTTCAATCATTTTACATGAATGTTCGACCAGTTCTGTAAACAAAAAACAACATTTGAATAGGAAATTCGACTATGGCAGCAAAAATAGATAGCAAGGTTAAGGACTGAAAAGCTTACCTTCAGCCTCATCCTTTGATATCTTCAATTGAGCATTTAAAAACAGAGAGCTTTGACCTCTCTCCGCTTATTGCAAATATTCTTCAATAATTCCTCGTTATACGCATTAACTTTCTGTAAGTTAGAATAATACCCAGAGTCAGAAGTCTACTAAATACTCGGGCTAATATTTTAACTTATATCAACACGAGCCTTGGGGCTACACTAGTTCGTTCTCTGGTATCCTATGAAAGCATAAATCCAGATTGTCTATCCAACTTCATGCTTGGCGGCTAGGGGATATGATATGAAATAATGTAAAAAATAGAGTTGGAATTCCGACTTACATATTGTTCATGAGTAAGCTTTCTTAGTCTCATGTTCACCTCAGTGGTAACCTTCTCGGTGAGGGTCAGCGGGATTACTAGCGTTGGCGGAAGCACGCCGACCTTCAGCTTCTCATCGTGAAGACGAACTTGGTCAAGAAGTTCGGAGTACTTGACATCCTCGGCTTCTTGTGCCTCTTCCTCGACGGTGATGTTCCGACTCTGCAAGCATTGCTGAGCTAGCCTTTGGATCTCCTCTGGAGATTTCCGAGTAATGCCAAGTTTGGCAATACCCGGATTGTTGAGAAGATTATCGGCAAAAACCTCTGCCGAGGGATCATTACCCTGTACGGGTTCACCCTTGTCAAGTGTCGGGTCACTCATGGTGACGTCGGTCTACGAACGAAGGTTCGTTGGCTCAGAATGTTGAGTCGGATATTCTGCAACAGGCGGAGATGGAGTAATCTCTGGCGTTGTAGAAGGCTTTGGGGCAGGAGTCAGAGGCCCTATGGTAGGAAAAGTTAAATTCAACTTTGATTGGCGAAGGGGCATTGATGAGCCACCTTTCCCTTTGCCATTGGTGAGTTGTTTAGCTCTGAGGAGGTAATAGAACAAAGATCGTTACACTTTAGAAGGAATGAGAAAACAAAATAAAGAGACATTGTGAGGAAATTTACCTCTTCACAAATGGCACTTCCTTTGTGCCGATAGACACTATTAGAGTCTTACGCTTTCGGGTAAGCACTTCCGGCAGTGCAATCAATTCTCCATTGTCCTAAGATAACTCAGGAGGATATCCCTCGATAGGAGCAAGCTCCGACTCGGGGAGGTCAACAAGCTGAAAAGAAGAAATATCTCGGTATTGCAAAAAGATAGAACAATGTATAGATGAACACTTAATTCGAGTGACTATTGGAAAACTTACTAGTGTCACAGGATCTTCAGCCATATGCATGTCCAAAGATAGCTCTGGAATTTTCCTCTCGACCCGCTCTCTGATCAACCATTTGATTTGGGATTCATATTCCTTCTTCGAATAAGGTTTGGAGCAGATTCGGAGAGAATCCGTCTTGCTGTTGGTGATTGAATGCATGATCCGATCACCATGGTGTTGGAGAGGTTGGATCCGGCACTCCAGCCAGCAGTGGATCAAGTCAGATCCTTTCAGACCCTTCTGCTTCATCAAATATTTGATCCGCCTCTTAGCAAGAAGCAGATGGTCAGTAAGAGCCAGAGCATCTACGTCCCAGGACTCTTGGGGTGTGGCGGCACCGTCAACAAAAGCCGGCAAAGCGGTGGCTTTGCCGGGACCGGTCTGTCCTTATGGTAAAAGAACATGGACGGCCACTTCTTCATAGACTCACTAGCTTTAATCCTAGGATAGATTCGTTCTTTCCTAACAGACAAGCTAAGAGTCTTGGTAATGTAAGGATTACCGGCAGTGATGGAATTTCTCTGGGTATGAAAGTAATACCGGAAAATAAGAAGACTCGGCCTAATACCGAGATACCCTCACACAAAGATGCATAGTGATTTATAACCTCGAAAAAGAAGTCTGAGGGAGGAAAATTTAAACCTTTGTCAAGGTGGGTGCCAAAGTGCACTCGCTCGTCGGTGTTGGGGGTGGGGATGGTTTGACCAAAGCCTCTCCACCAGTCGCCAGCACGGAGGAGACCTTCCTTCTCGACGACGCGAAGCATGGCATCATCAAGGGCGTAGGGAATCTAGATCCCGCGGAAATTCTCCCTCTCCGTTTATGTGGATACCGCCATCGTTGTCGCCGTCATACCGGAGGATGAAGCGTCAGCCATTTTGCAAGATGGGTAACTTCCTCGCGAGGATTATGCCACCTCGATCTCTGCACACGCATTAAAATGACGCCTCGGTTCCGCAAAAGGCAGACCCACCAACGGTCGTGCTGATAGGAATGTCTGTCAGTGACGTGACTTGACCTTGACTCATGTCAGGTTACGTCAGAGACTAAGTTCCGCCTTAAGTTTGAATTTCAAGCTAGAAACTCGAATAATGTACTCATAGGTTTGACTCGCTTTGAGACTCGGATCCTATCCTTTCTTTTGAAGTTTCAGGAACCCTTCAAGATTCTACAAGCCAAAGGTGAATCATGCTAGACGATGGTGAGATCCAACTCTGGATCTTGGAGGCTTTCGGGGGCGGCTGTTGGGGATATACTTTCCGGGTATCCTCACTATGCCTCACTGACCAGGGTGGCCCACTTCGGGTTAGATCTTTGCTTCATGGGCGACCCAGTCAGGGAGAAGAGACGGAGTCTAGTCCGGCTACGGGAAGGTCCAGAAGACTTACTGACATAGGCATGTAGTGTTACTTGTAGTTCAAGATGTACTCTATAATCGATTCTTAGTCGTAGCCGGATAGGTCTCTCATGTAAACCCTAGGTCGGGTATCTATATAAGTCGTCCTAGGACAAGCCTTTAGGGCACCACACAATAGTCTACAATCTCACCTTGCACAGGCGAAACCCTTGTAACCCATATTCCGGCTCTGCCGTATTACTAGATTGCTAGCAGGAGTAGGATCCGTCCAAAGCCGGCGGATTCGAACCTGGGTAGACTTGTGTTCTCACCATCCTGGAACACCGTACGTCTCACACCCCTCTCTTTCGCACGCCTCGAGGACCCCCTCATGGCGTACTTGTCATTAATCCGATGACACAAGGCCATGTCTACACATGCTAGGCTCACCAACTCAACCTTAGTGTATTCATTGTGCAACATGGCTTACACCCACTGTATGGGAATGTAGATATGTCTGACACCTGATCGTCACGCCCTGCCTCATACCGAAGAACTTTCTTGGCGGTGCACACTAAGGGAGATCACTTTCATTGGTATTTTATTAGGGATCATCTTATTAGGCTACCATCGAGTATATAATACTAGCACACAATAAGATATACAAACAATAAACATTGAATGTAAGAGTGATGCGATATTGTCCTTCTCACTGTGATCTCCATCCCGTGCCTCCGGAATCCGGCGCCAGGGTTTTGGCACCGTGAGCACCAGGGTGATAGTGCCTTCCGGCGTGGTAGTCTGTTGCCTCCGTGACCATATACTACTACTTAGCAACATAAGGTAATTACTTTACCTTTGCCACAACCATATCACATCACAATGCCCCCTGCAAAACAAAGTTAGATGCCTCTACTTTATCTTTGCATGTTTTACGTGGTCGATTAGGCTTTCGCATAAGAACCGTTCTTACCTACAAACTATCACCACAACGCAGATCGAGTAGTTGTCTATACTACAACCCTTTCGGGGACCTCCGTTGCAAATGGTATACCAACTAAGGCAAGAGAGAGACACCCTCCCAAAGCCACTTTATACGATAAAAGCCGTATGTCAAGCGTTGACTAGTCTCACGAATGAACGTGTAAAGTCGGTTGGGGGCCGCTTCATCAAGCATTGCTGCGGTATACACAAGTACACGCGGGAGGATAACAACTAAAAGATCAACGCCCACACGCTACATCTCATGTGTTCTACCTGTACTAGCAATACTACGCATAGATCTAGCTTTGATACCACTGAAGGGGTTCGCGTATGAAAACAATAAATTTTTACCCTACGCCCATGAGCCCCTTTGTTGCCAGGACCTATCTATTAGTAATGTAGCAACGGGAGGGGCTTTTCGCGAACTTACCCTTGAAGACCAAAAATAGTTGTCAACGCTTGGGAGAGCGTGGTGTATGTAGACGAGCCGAAGCTGACCTCAAGGTCATGATGAAGTCCTCGCGCTCATGTGGCTCCAACGACTTCTAGTGCCTCAAATGTTGAACCTCACAGGGAGTTACATGCATCCGGTGCCTGGGGATGACTCCCGCTTCCCTGATCCAGCAGCAGTTGTGGAAGTAGAGCTCCTAGATCCGAATCCCAGAGCATGATGACGCTCCATGGTGAAGATGTCTCTCGTTCGCATGGTCCGAACTTGGGACCACGGTCACGGGAGAGAGAGAGAGAGAGAGAGAGAGAGAGAGATCAATTGGAGGTCTCCCCAAAAGTGAGGAAACCTTTATTGAATATTGTGTGTATTATTTGGTCAAAATACCCCACAATATATAGGGGAAATCCCACCCCATGGCTAACTAGCTTAGCCATGTGGGACTAAACGAAGGAGGGATGAGAGAGGGAGGGGCAGCCGCCGGCCAAGGCCCATGTGGGTCCTGTGCGGGGTGCCTAGGGCCTAGCCGGCCACCCGCTCTCTCTCCTCCCTTTGCTTCTTTCCCTCATGGGCCTTCCTCCCTCCGGATTTGGCCCAATAAGGTATTTTAACCCTTCAATTGATTTGTCTTTAATTAAATAATTATGAACAAATGATTAAATCAATATTTAACATTCATTCACATATTATTCAATCTCCATGGCTATGGAACACCTTCCACCTCCACTCCGTACATACTTCGGACTTACCGAAACCCTTCCGGTTTTCTCTCTTCTCTTTCTTTGGTGATTCTACCGATCCTATAAACACTCTCTAAGCATCACCAAGCCCTTAAGCATGATACCTGATATTTACAAGTGCATAGATCATTTGTAGCTAGTTTCAATGTATAGATATCGATCCCATAGGGAGCCCAAAGGTAAGTGTTTATGAATGAAGTCTCTGTCACACTCAAAGTTGTCACATGTCTTCGAGTGAATTGACTGTAAGTGTGGAAATAAGAATGAAATTTGGATTAAACTGAATGTATTTAAATAAAACTAAAATGTAAACTTCAGGAATAAAAAGCATAAAAGTAAAGAACGACTCGATTGTTTGTGGTTTACTTCAGATGACAAAGAAGGCACGGGAAGATACAGTTCATGGTGATAGTGACTGTGCCAGGTGGACGAATAATAAGTGTAAAAATTATAATCTTATAAGTATATGTGTAGGCGAGCAACCCATAATTAGCCGGAACTCCTCTTGGTAGATTTCATCCCAACTTCAATAATCCTACTTGTCTGTTACCAAAACCATGGTCAGTCGCTAGACGATTAAGATCCTTTAGGTTGCTTAGCAATTAAGCTCCTTGGATCAGAGTAATGCAATAAGCACAGTGGTTCCTCGTGATCCTCGAGTCAACTAGTTTCCCATGATATCCCCGTGTCACTCGGGGGTCGCTGGTCTGCTAGCAAACAAGATCCTATCTATGTAGACCAAAGCATCATATTGTCTGGGCCCTTAATTGGACAACAAGCATTAGGCATCCTAGAAATAGTCAATCACACATAATATAGTAATTAAAATCAATCACAAACTAATGGAAAATATATGGAGGCATATCACATCTCACCAATCTCTTACATCTCCACGCCTAAGGAACTAACAAAAAGGCATAGACATGTTTCCAAAAAAGATAAAAAAAATCTTATATTTTGAAATGGATGGAGTACATGTTTCGTTTAAGAACTGACCAACCAAAAGAAAACAGAAGCATCTTCTGGCATTCTACGTCAATTGCCTACTAAACCTATAGTATATCTACCTATGATTCAGTTGTGGCAACCCCTAGGCGCCGTCGGAGGGCCCTCAGATTTAGCCACCGCTGACCTCCCTCCTCTAGATCCCATCCCTCCGCCACTGCCGCCGGCGTCGGCCGCGGTTACGGCGTCCCCCTAGTACCTAAGGTGCTAGGGGTGGTGGCTGCGGTGGTCTTCTTCAGATGGGCGGCTGGGGTGGCGCCGATGGAGCGTACCGGGGGCACCAACCTCGGCCAAGCGGCGGTGGGTGCTCCTGCAGCCGTTTCAGGCGGCGGCATTACGCTGTGGGCCTAGGGCATCTGCCTAGGCTCGTCGTCTTCCGGGCGGCACGGATCGAGGGCTTAGGGAGGAGGAGGTGTCATGGTGGCAGCATTGGAGGCGATCTTGCAAGGACTTCCTCGGCGGCGCTGATGTGCGTCTGCCATGGCGGGCGGCGGTTGCATCGGGTATGCCTGTCGTCAGATTGATGACAAGTACGCCATGAGGGGGGTCCTCGAGGCGTGCGGAAGAGAGGGGTGTGAGACGTACGGTGTTCCGGGACAGTGAGCACACAAGTTTACCCAGGTTTGAATTCGCTGGTTTTAGACGGATCCTACTCCTACTAGCAATCCAGTAATATGGCAGAGCCGGAATATGGGTTACAAGGGTTTGCCTGTGCGAGTTGAGATTGTAGACTATTGAGGGTTCCCTAAAGGCTCTCCCTAGGACGGCTTATATAGATATATGGCCTAGGGTTTACAGGAGAGACCTATCCGGCTACGACTAAGAGTCGGTTACAGAGTACATCTTGAACTACAAGTAACACTATGGGCCTATGTCGGTAAGTCTTCTGGGCCTTCCCGTAGTCGGACTGGACTCCGTCTTTTCTCCCTGACTGGGTAGCCCGTGAAGCAAAGCTCTAACCCAAAGTGGGCCACCCTGGTCAGTGAGGAACTGTGAGGATACCCGGAAAGTATATCCCCAACAGTAGCCCTCGGAAGTCTCCAAGATCCAAAGTCGGATTCATGATCATCTAGCTTGATCTTCGGCTTGCAGAATCTTGAAGGGTTCCTGAAACTTCACAATAAAAAATACGATCCAGGTCTTAAAAATAAGTCAGACCTATCAACATGTTACTCGAATTTTCCAGCTTGATTTTCAAACTAAGTTGGAACTTGGTCCCCGACGTCATCTGACAGTAGTCATGGTCAAGTCACATCATCTGACAAATATCCTGTCAGCACGACCGTTGGTGGGTCTGCCATTCGCGGAACCGAGGCGTCATTTCAATGCGTACGCGGAGATCGAGGCGACGTAATCATCGCGTGGGTCCTTCCCAGTTCCTTCCACGACGCATGGCATTTACACTGTGCCGTTTGCACGAATCTTGGCGCGGTTAAGTGGATATAAGGGGTGAGGATTCTCCTTCTCCCATCTTCACATGTTCCCCTTGCCATTTCTTCTCCTCCACTTCTCCCTCGCACATAGAGCTCTCTCGCCTCCCAGATTCCTAGCGCCGCCCATCCAAGGTCACCAGCGCACCGGAGAAATGGCTTCCTCTTCCTCATCCGGCTTGGCAGCGGCAGCGGCAGTGGCGGCGGCGACGGCAGCGGCAGAGAAGGAGAGCAACCAGGGGGTTTGAATCCCGTGCCTACTCGACGACGAGAAACTCCATGGCGTGGAGAATGAAGGTCTCCTCCTTGCCGGCGACTGGCAGAGCGGTTTCGTCGAAACCATCCCCCACCCGCATGCCGGCGAGCGGGTACACTTCGGCACCCACCTCGACAGAGGTTTGTCTTTCCCTCCCCCGGAATTCTTTTTCGAGGTGATTGATCATTACGATGTTCAGCTCCACCATCTTCCCCCGAACTCCATCTTAGAGATGAGTTCTTACGCAGCTTTGTGCCAGGGGTATCTCGGCATTAGGCCGAGTCTCACTTTGTTTTGTTTCTACTTTCATGTCCGTAGAAACTCCATCACTGCCGGTAATCCTTACATTACTGGCACTATTAGCCTTTATGTTAGACGCGAGCGTAGTTATCCTCGTATTTCTGCCAGTGAGTCGGTCAAACAATGGTCGGCCACTTTCTTCTATCATAAGGATATTCCTGCTCCCGGCAAAGCTACTACTTTGCTGGCTTTCATCGACGGAGCCGCCACGGCCCAACTGTCTTGGGACGAGGCTCCTCCGGCTCTCAGTGACGATCTGATCCTTGCTAAGAGGCGGATCGAATACCTGATAAAACACAAGGGCTTGAAAGGATCCGACCTGGTCCAGTGCTGGGTCACCCGCCGGATCCAGCCTCTCCAATACCACGGCGACCATCTGATGCACTCCATCACGGCGTCAAAGAATGATTCCCTCCGCATCAGTCCTAAGGCTTTAAAGCCACAGGATTACATAAGCCAGATCAAATGGCTGATCAAGGAGTGGATTGAGAGGAAGATTCCGGACTTGTCTCTGGACATGCATACAGTGGAAGACCCTGTAGTTCCGGTAAGCTTCAATAATAAACCCTTTTATGTGTTTCACCTTTTAAGTTATTTTGCAATACTGAGATATTTTCTTCTTTTCAGCTTGACGACCTTCCCGAGTCGGAGCTAGCTCCTATCGAGGGATATCCTCTGGAGTTTTCTCAGGAGGCTGAACTGGTTCCACTGCCGAACATTGTGCCCAGGAAGCGCAAAGCTCTGACAGTGGCTTTCGGCACAAAGGAGGTGCCAGTCGTGAAGAGGTAACTTTCAACACAACTTTCGCCTTTGTACCTTACTCGAATTTTTTCCGAGATGTAATGTTTTCCATTCTATTACATTCTCAGAGCTAAGTAGCTCATCAAGGGCAAGGGCAAGGGAACTTCTTCGAAGCCCTTGCGGCAGACGAAACTGACTATGGCCTCTCCTGCTGCGGCTCCTCCGACTCCTACTCCTCAACCTTCCACAACGCCGGTGATTACTCCATCAACAGTTGTCGCAGAAGATCTGGCTCCTTCAACAGGGCCAGTGATCCTTGAATCGCAGACTGACGCCACCATGGGTGGCTTAGATTTAGATAAGGGTGAACCCTCTTTGGGTAATGATCCCTCGGCAGAGACCTTTGCCGAAAACCTCCTGAATAATCTAGGACTTGCCAAATTTGGCCTGTCTCGGAAATCTGTAGAAGAAATCCAGCTTTTGGCCCGGCAATGCCTGGAGAGCCGAAATCTCTCTACCTAAGAAGTAGCACAAGAAGCGGAAGACATCAAGTACTCCGACCTTCTTAAACAAGTCCGCCTTCGCGACGAGGGACTTAGAGCTGGTGTGCTTCCACCACCTCCGGTTATTCCACTCACCCTCGCCGAGAAGGTTACCACCGAGGTGAACATGTGCCTGAGCAATCTCACACATGAACATCATGTAAGTCGGAATTCCAACTCACGATTTTCTTTATTGTACTTTATATCATATCCTCTAGCCCCCAAGCATGAAGTAGGATATACAAACTGGGTTTATGCTTTCTTAGGATGCCAAAGAATGAACTAGTGTAGCCCCCAAGGCTCGTGCTGATATTAGTAACAATATTAGCCCGAGTCTTTAGTAGACTTCTGACTCTGGGTATTCTGACTTACAGAAAGTTAATTCATATAACCAGGATTTGTTGAAGAATATCTGCAACAAGCGGAGAGAGATCAGATCTCTCCGACTTGAAAATGCTGAGCAGAAGGTTTAAAAGGATGAGGCCGAAGGTAAACATTCTGAGTCTCAAAACTTTGTCTTGGTTTTCATAGTCGAATATTTTTTACTGAACTGTTGTTCTTTTGTCTTACAGCACTGGTAAAACAGTCCTGTGCTATGATTGAAGAGGCCGAGAACCTCAAAACCTTAGTGGTGGAGAATAAAGAACTTCGCCAAGAGCTGGATAAGCTCAAGGCAGATCATGAGAAGAGCATCGCTCAAATTCTCGAATCCACCTCCATGGCCACTGATGAACGTCATCGCAAGATTGTGGCTCAAGATCAAAAAATCTCGGATCTCAACAATGAGCTTTGCAGAGAGAAGGATCTTTCCAAGGCGCTCCGGGCTGAACTCCGGAGTCTTCGGGAAGAGAAGACCAAAGTTGATGATGTCATCTTCGGTATGTTTTCCATCTTTCTGACTTGCCTACATTCTTCGACTCTTTCGACGTCGGATTTACTTAACCGTTTTTGTGTTATATGTATAGGTCCTTTCAACTTGACGGACTCCGTTTCTACCGAGCCTCGCACCCACCGGCTTACCCAAGTCGGTGATTTGCTTCATGACTTCCGCAAATCCATCGAGGACATTGGCGAATCTCTCAAGGTTCCGTACATGCATGGCATGTCTGACTTTCAAGTGCGAGACGAGGCAAAGGAGATGCCGCAGCTTGTCCGGGACTGGAACATGTCCTACGCGCGAACCGCAGCGCAAAACGCTCTCACCATGGTCATGAGCCACCATGGAAACATGGAAATCTGGCAAGTGACCAAAGGGTACTGCAAGGTGGACGAAGACGGACAGGAGCAAGACATCAAGGCCATCATGGACTCCTACGCTGGATATGGGTGCCATGTAGCTGATTTAACCAGCTACGACACTCCCTTCTTCACCCGCGTGGACACACCGCATCCGCCTCCGGAAGAAGCAGCTGAAGTTTCCGACGATGAACAGACCGTATCGGATCTGAACATCTCAAAGCGTTATCAAACCGAGGCCGATGCATCCAGCGAGCTGGCAGCTCCTACCTCCTCTCCTGTATCATAAATTACCAGAAACAAATGTATTATTCCGAGAAACATTATGGGTTTGAAAATATGCAGTACTATAATTTTGCTAGTGCTAAGCTTTAATCTATTTAGCACTTTTGCCTTAAATTTTTGTGTGCCTAAAATGTTTACATAAGCACTTATACTTTTTCTTCTACACTTATCGTTTATCTGGCTTTCCGCCTCGTCCCTTTTGTGATCCGGCTAAACCTTCTGCACGGAAACTTCGCCGAGCAACGGAGCTCAATTGCTAAACCAGTTTAAACTCGGAAACAAAGACGGCTTCCAGTACCAACAATTCACTACTCGGAAAATGCCCGCATCCAGCAATCAGACAAATAACCAAAGTATAGACTAGAAACTTTAGAGTTATACCCAAAGGTAGCATTTTTAGAATCGGAAATCTAAACCAGAACAAACATGAGTACACAGTTCTTTCAAGTGTTCTGGGATTTTCGACTATGACATGATCATTCAGAAATAAGATGGTAAAAAACTTCTCAGAAAAAACTTGAGGCAACGAAGACTTTTATTTCTCACAGAACATGTACATATGTATGATTACAAAGAAGGATAAACTAAGAATAAAAGGGATGTAGCTGAGCAATATTCCATGGTCTATCTAACTCATCCGGATTTGTACTGCCTCTAGCTCTCTTTCTTTTTTTAGTAGCAGGTCTTTCTTTGACTGGCATCATGTCAATTAAGTAGTACGAACCATTGTACAATACTCGACTAACTAAAAAGGGCCCTTCCCATACTGGGGAAAGTTTGTGCTTTCTTTGTTGCACAAGCCGGAGAACCAAATCGCCTTTATTGAAAGATCTGTTTCTGACTCTCTAGCTATGATACTTGCGTAACTTCTGCTGATAGGCTGTTGATCTCATTTCAGCAACGACGCGAACTTCTTCGACTAAGTCGAGATCAATTTGTCGAGAAATCTCGGCATCCTGTTCGATATACGCGGCCACTCTAGGAGAAGTGTGAATCAAATCACTAGGAAGAATAGTTTCTGTGCCATAGACCAACAAGAAAGGTGTGTATCCGGTTGACCTGTTCGGAGTTGTTCGTAAACTCCATATTACAGAGGGTAATTCCTCTGTCCAAGCCCCCGCAGCACGTCGTAGTGGTACTTCGAGTCTCGGTTTTAGGCCTTGTAGGATTAAACCATTTGCTCTTTCAACTTGTCTGTTAGCCTATGGATGTGCGACTGACGCAATGTCAAGACGGATATTTTGTTCGTTGCAAAATTCGGCCAAATCTCCCATAGAGAAATTACTCCTGTTGTCCGTGATAATGCTATACGGATAACCATACCGGATTATAACATCATCGACAAATCTTTTGGTTGTTGCTCCATCACAACTGGTGACAGGTTTAGCCTCAATCCATTTAGTGAATTTATCCACCATCACTAAGAGGTGAGTAAATCCACTTGGAGCTCGTCTAAATGGTCCTACCATGTCAATCCCCCAGACCGCAAAAGGCCATGTTATAGGTATTGTTCGCAGCTGATCAGCTGGAACATGAGCTTGTTTGGCGTACTTTTGGCAGCCCTTGCACGTCTTGACTAGCCGTTCGGCATCTGCCTTGGCTGGAAGCCAGAAAAAACCGTGTCTAAGCTTTTGCCACTAAAGATTTGGCTGCAGCGTGGTGACCACACTCGTCTTCGTGGACTTCTCTTAAGATTTCCACTCCTTCTTCTGGAGATACGCAGTGCTGAAAAACCCTGGAAACACTCCGTTTATAGAGCTCACCTTTAACTATAGTGTAGGTTTTTGCTCGTCGGACAATCTGCCGGCTCAGAACCTCATCTTCGGGTAATTTGCCATCTACCAGATAATCAAGGTAGGGTTGGGTCCAGCTAGGAACTACATCCAGAACTGCTATTAGAGGTGAGTCGGATTTGGTCGGATATTCCTCATCCACTCCCTTTATTGAGGGAACTTTGAGGTGCTCTAAAAAAGTGCCATCCGGGACCTCTTTCCATGCAGAGCCTATTCGAGATAATGCATCTGCTTCCTCATTTTCTGCTCGAGGGACGTGTTGAACCTCAAACCCTTCGAACAATTTAGATAAATCATCCACGACAGCTTTATAAGCGTCCATGTGTTTATTTGCATTACAAATATCTGACACTTGCTGGGCAACAAGATCTGAATCTCCGTAACACATCAAACATCGGATGCCGATATCCTTAGCAATCCGGATTCCATGCAGCAGTGCTTCATACTCGACAATATTTGTCACTGTGAAGCGGATCTTCAACACGTATAGAAGTTTATCTCCTTGGGGTGATTTGAGTACCACGCCAGCCCCTGAGCCCCCGTGAGCCTTAGACCCATCAAAATATAGGGTCCAATATTCCGACTCAGGGACGGTCATATTCTCCTTCGTTTCTGTCCAATCAACAACAAAGTCGGCAAGGATTTGGGATTTAATTGCTGCCCGAGGTTTGTACTCAATGTCGAAAGCTGAGACCTCTATGCCCCATTTGGCGACGCGTCCTGTGGCGTCACTGTTATTGATTATATCTCTCATGGGAGCTGTGCTCACCATGGTAATTTGATGCTCCTGAAAATAATGTTGTAGCTTACGAGAGGCTAAGAAAACACCGTAAGCCAGCTTTTGATAATACGGATACCGTTGTTTGATTCTGTTGGGACCTCGTTGACAAAGTAAGTCGGACGCTGCACCAAGTGTTCCTGATTTTCCTCCGGTCTCTCCACTACCATAACGATACTAATGACTTTATTTGTCGCAGCAAGATAGAGCAACATCGGTTCCTGTGGTTCCGGTGTAGCAAGGATAGGAGTAGATGAGAGTACTTTCTTTAGGTCTTGTAGTGCAGCTTCAGCTTCGTCGGTCCATACAAAATCATTGGTCTTTTTCAGGAGTTTGTATAATGGCGCGGCTCTTTCACCTAGCCGGCTTACAAACCGACTGACTACGGCGATGCAACCAGTTAGTCTTTGTACATCCTTCAGGCGAGTTGGCCTAGAAATATTGAGTATAGCCTTGATTTTGTCTCGGTTCACCTCTATGCCTCTTTGGGACACGATGAAACCTAACAATTTTCCGGCTGGGATTCCAAAGAAGCATTTCTTCAGATTAAGCATAATGTTGTATTTTCTTAGATTAGCAAACGTTTCCTCCAAGTCGGAAATCAATGTTTCCTTCTTTTTGGACATCACCGCAATATCATCCACATATGCATGTATGTTGCGTCCGATTTGGTCGTGGAGGCAACGCTGCATTGTGCATTGGTACGTAGCTCTTGTGTTCTTCAGCGCAAAGGGCATCGTAACAAAACAGAAGGTTCCGAAGGGGGTTATGAATGAAGTTTTGACTTTGTCAGATTCCTTCATTCGGATTTGGTGATAACCGGAATATGGGTCGAGAAAACAGAGGAGTTCCAAGCCTGCCGTGGAATCGATAACTTGATCAAATCCTAGGCAGAGTGAACAGATATTTTGGACAAGCCTTGTTCAAGGCAGTATAATCAACACACATCCTTAAATCAGTGGTGTCCTTTTTAGGGACCATTACAGGATTGGCCGACCACTCAGTGTGGATGACCTCTTCTATGAATCCGGCTAACTCGAGTCGTGCTAGTTCCTTAGCTATTGCCTTACGCTTTTCATCGCTAAAACGTCGTAAGGACTGTTTGACGGGTTTAGCGTTTGGGTTTACATTTAAAGACTGCTCGGCAAGTTCCCTAGGTACTACGGTCATGTCAGATGGCTGCCATGCGAAGATATCTTGATTTTCTTTGAGGAACTTGACGAGCGCGCTTTCCTATGCGCTATCTAGGCCTACGCCTATTTGGGTCACCTTGGAGGGGTCATCATCCTTCAACGGCATCTTCTTCGTCTCTTCTGATGCCTTGAACTCCGGATTTGGCTTTGTCACCTCCTACTTTGTTGCGGGCATCTCGGACGGATCCATGCTCTTCTTGATCTCCTGGTACTCTTGGGCGTGCAGCACGGCTTCAGCAAAGGCGGCATTTCCATCCTCGCACTCTCGCGCTTTCTTCAGATCTCCCCTGATGGTGATCACGCCGTTGGGACCTAGAATTTTCATCATATTGTAAATGTAACACAGACGAGCCATAAAAGCCCAATAAGCCGGACGTCCGAATATAGCATGGTACGCGCTCTTGAACGGGACTACTTCGAAGGAAAGTGCCTCCGTCCGATAGTTCTTTGGAGTTCCAAAGGTAACATCCAAAGTGATTTCTCCCAGGGAATTAGCTTGTCTTCCTAGGACAACTCCGTGAAAGATCACAGAGCTATGGTTCAGCTGGGTCTCCGAGATCTTCATCCGGCGTAGCGTTTCGACATATAGAATATTGATACTGCTGCCACCGTCCATGAGAGTCTTGGAGAAACCATAACCGTCAATAAGTGGATTGACGATTAAGGCGTATTTTCCTCGCCTATGCAACTTAGGCGGATGATCAGCGCGGTCAAATGTGATTGCCACTTCCGACCAGTCCAAGGATTGGGGGACAGCTGGAACTGTTGCATTGAGCTCATGTAGAATTGCTTTCTTGACCTTTGCTGGTTGAGATCCGAGGAAGGTGACATAAGTGTCTTTCTTCGTGGGAAATTTTTTCTTCCCTTCCGGCTTGGGATTCGAAGCATCAGCTTCCTCCATGTCGGAATCTTCCTTGGTCTCTTTATCTTTTTCGGGATTCTTCTTTCCCTTCTTCCGCTTAGCCCTGTAGCCAGCGGTATCATCTCTCTTAATGTCGTCATTGAAACGACACTCGGCGTTTGTGTGGGACGAGACCCCATTGGTGTCTAAGTGATTCACACATGGGTTATTGGCAATGTCGGCCCAAGAGTAGGTTTTGCCTGGTTGCTGGTCTCCTCTACCTTGAACTCTTGAAGTCCCACAACCGCGTCCACGACCTCCGCCACGTCCTCCTCGTCCTCCAGACCCGAAAGTAGCAGTGACCACTGCCTTTTCCGCGTTGGGTTTCTCTTCCGAGGTATTCTTGCACTTTTGAGCTTGTTGCTTTGGTTGTTTTGCCAACTCTGGCACAGCTAGGGCGTTGAGTAATACTTTTGCATCATCGTCAGCATCTGCATACTTGCTCGTTGTTTCTATCATCTCTCCCAAATCAGTGACCTTGTCACACTTCAAGCGATGACGTAGTAGACCAATTGGGAGACCTGCAATGAAAGCTTCAATCGCAGTTTGGTCATTTACTCCTTCACAGGAGTTCTTGGTGTCGATCCATCATTCGAGGTAATCCCGACAAGTTTCTCCGGCTTTCTGGGTGCAACGCTGTAGGTCTCTGACCGTATAGGGCCTTCGGTATGTGCCTTCGAAATTCCAAAAGAACGCACTTTGAATGTCATACCAGTTGTGGATGGTGTTCTCCGGAAGTTCATTAAGCCATGATCGTGCCGTCTTCCGCAGCATGAGTGGGAGATATCGGGTTGCGACCAGGCTGTTTCCGCCTTTGGCGATGCAACAAGCTTGGAAGAAATCCTGCAGCCAGGTGTCTGGCCGAGCAATGCTATCGTAAGCTTGGATATGTCTTGAGGCTTCCCCATTGCTATGTTTCCGAGGCTTCCCCATTTCTTCTCCGAAAAGGACGGCGTGAATCTGCGGGAATTGGTTGTCACTAGTATGACACTTCCTGGTCTTCTGGTATTGCCTGGAGTTGTACTTCTCCGCAGATGCTATGCATTTCTTTTCCTCCTCAATGTTTCTGGCTTCATCGAGGAGTACTTGACGACGCACTTCTAGAGCATGTGCCCTCTCGTCCAGTTCTTCAGCAGTAAGTTCTGCAGGTGTAGGAATAGGTGTGGTTAATGCAGCATCGATGAGTTTACGCGCACCTTTGGTGATCACGTGTCCATCCACCGATTCTTCTTTTTTAGGCTCGTCTGGGATAAGTGCTCCATCCGAGTCTTCCTCATATTCCTCGGCAATCACCTCCTCTGCCGGAGGATCTTTTGTTGGGGTCTTGTTCTTCTTGTTCTTCTTTGCCTTCTTGGCAGCGCCGGTAGCAAAGACGGCTTTGGGTCCATTTCCCGGAGTCAAGCTCTGATCGGTACTTTCGGACATCTGGACCTCGGGATTATCTCCGATTTCCATGTCATCCTGCGCTTTGGGAGAGTGTTCCCCGGATCCTTCATCCATGGCTTCTCCTTCCTCTACAGCTTTTGAGTTATACTCCTCTTCATATTCCGCGGAGAACTTTCAGAAATCTACTGACATCATCGATTCATCCGAGGATGCGGGTACATCGGCGTTTGTTCCGATCGCCTCCAGCACAGAGTCGGTGTTGTCTCCAGCATCAGCAAAGCCGGATCCGGATCCCACATATCCGACGAAGTGCGACACGTGCTTCCTAAGGTACCTGCGGCTCTCGCGATCGGCCTCGTCGAAACGTTTGATGGTCTCGAGGATTTCATCTATGCCGGAGTTTTGCATCATCATGCGTCTTAGCGTGTATCTCAGGAAAGGCATTTCTGTCCCGGCGTCATGAGAGCCGTAATCAGTGTCGTTGCTATGCTCCTCCTGGATTTTGACTTCAGCGGATGGGTCGATCTGGGATTCGGTCTCTCCAAGGAGATCCACTCCAGATTCGACTTGGACCGCTAGGTCTGCTTCAGGCTCGGATTTCTCCACTATCTCCGCAACTAGTGCGGGCTAGGTGGGATTAGGGTTTTCTGAGATCCGGAACTCTGCCACCTCCGCGGACAAAGGGGACCCAGAAATTTCCTCTACCTCTATCATCACCGTTGGGGTGGGTGGGACAGGTTCAGCAAAACCGATGTAAACATCGATCTCGCCAAAAGACATGATGGTGTAGGCAGTCATAGCCTCCCTAGCCGGAATCCAGGTCTCGTCGAGGATGATGAGAGGGACGTCGCTGGCGTAGAGGATGCGACCGACGGCGATAGTCTCGTCGATTCCGATTCTTGCAGATTCCGCTCGGAATGCAGATCCGAAGCTCACTTGCCCCACGGTGGGCGCCAACTGTCGTCGGATTGATGACAAGTACGCCATGATGGGGGTCCTCGAGGCATGCGGAAGAGAGGGGTGTGAGACGTACGGTGTTCCGGGACGGTGAGCACACAAGTTTACCTAGGTTCGAATCCGCCGGCTTTGGACGGATCCTGCTCCTGCTAGCAATCCAGTAATACGGCAGACCTGGAATATGGGTTATAAGGGTTCGCCTCTGCGAGTTGAGATTGTAGACTATTGAGGGTGAGGCTCTCCCTAGGACGGCTTATATAGATATCCGGCCTAGGGTTTACATGAGAGACCTATCTGGCTACGACTAAGAGTCGGTTACAGAGTACATCTTGAACTACAAGTAACACTATGGGCCTATGTCGGTAAGTCTTCTGGGCCTTCCTGTAGCCGGACTGGACTCCGTCTTTTCTCCCTGACTGGGCCGCCCGTGAAGCAAAGCTCTAACCCGAAGTGGGCCACCCTGGTCAGTGAGGAACTGTGGGGATTCCCGGAAAGTATATCCCCAACAATGCCCGGATCCGATCAACACCTCTGGCTGCGGAGGCATATGCACGCTGGTTCTGGCGAGCCGCTTCGGTGGCATGCTGGACTGTCTTCTCCTCTACCTCCGACTAGCGGCGAGGGGGCTGTTGGCTCGGATTGAATAAAGGGGGTGGTCCTATGGTTCAACCCACGCCAAGAGGAAGACCCGCTTGATGTTTGTCTCCATTGTTCTGGTTGCACTGTCGTGTTCCAGAAGGCTCCATCGGCGAACACCAAAGTGCGCATATGCCGAGAGATCGTCGGATCGGATGGGATTCGGTCGTGCGCACCCATGTTTTTAATCTAACCGTTTGGGTTCAGAGGGAGCACTTTGAAGCTCTATTGGCTCTTAATATCATGGGGCATGTTCTCGTTTCATCATACCGACGAAGAATGTCATGAAGATCGAGATCTGAGGGGTTCGAGTCCGGATGGTGATGAGGAATTGGCTTGGTGACTTGCGACTTGGTGCAGTGGTATGCAAGTGGGGGCGACAGTACATGTGAAGCATGATCCTATCTTCCAGGGTGAAAACCCAAGGTCTGGTCTTAATTGGTTGACTTGTAATGACCTTGTTGAAGGTATTGTTTTGAAAGCGTGGACCTTCTTCAGGGTGAAAACCTAGATCTTTGATCGGACCCTAGATCTTTGATCGGCGATGACAGTGTTTGTGCATTATTCCCTTCTTGGAGGCATCGTTTTTGGAGAAGATGGACTTGGGTGATGTGGTGGTGGTGGTACTACTGTTCCAATGAATGAGAAACTGTAGCGGGACTTTTCTTTTTTTTAATCTTCTTTCTTTTTTGGTTGTGTACAGCCGTATGACCGCTAGGACGATGCGTTGTTACAGAGCCTGGGTGTAATTAGTGATATTAATATATGCTCCTTTCAAAAATCGACCTATGATATCCCTCTGTTTCCTATTTCTTACAAACTGGCCGAATGGCTAATCTAATCCTTTCGTGAGGGCAGAAGCATCAGAACTGCACTCTCATGTCCATTTGAGCCTTATCTAAACTTTGCAAAATGGTGCAAAATCAGTAATCATGAACGCGGATATGTAGCCCGTTGGCAGCTTCCACCCGGGGGAATGTCAAAATTGCGTTCCTTCCTTCTTCCTCCCATCTGCAAGATTCCCAAGCATGTTTTAGTAAATACTAAATATAGTGCTGGACATGTAGTTAGCAATTTGGGTGCGGATCAAGAAGAGGGACATACCTGTACCGAGTCACGAAATAGTGGAGGAAAGTGGCAATTTCTGCTGTTCCTACTTCCTTCCCCGGGCACATCCGGCCACCTCCTCCAAACAACATGAAGTGCGGATGCGCTTCCATGCTCTTCTCCTATTTTCAGTAAGCAATACAAGATTAGAACTTCCTCAGCTAAGTATGGTAGTAGCGGTAATACTGGTGTTTTTGTGGTAGTAATAATTTCTCGCCCTTTTACTTACCAGCCATCTCCATGGATTGAAGGTAATCGGGTCATGATACATGAATAGATCGTAGTTTATCTCTCTTGTGTAAACATAAATTCTCCAACCTTTCGGAATGACATACCCTTGAAGAAATTTGTAATATACAGTTAGAACTAACTTAATACCTAACTAGAACATGCTAAGTGTAGTACAGTAGCTAATTTCGATCATATCTCACCATTCATTTCTACATCCTGAGTAGTTTTCCTCAGCAGCCCATTCACAACTGTAGCTAATCTTAGCGTCTCAAAAATGACCTGCACGGTACAAGCATACATGAGTTCATCAGGATCATGCTCATATTATGTTCCTACTCTGACTTCATTTTGTTGTGTTTTATCTTCTACTTACAGCTCTAGTGAAGGTCATGGACTTAAAATCCTTGTAGTCTATAGCGTCCTCTGGTGATTTAAGCTTCCTAATACCAATATGCTCTTTCTGAAGAATTGAACAGATCATCAGTAAACTCTAGAAGCAAATGATTTTGTCGTGCAACTCAAATTGATTTCAAAGTATGTGTACCCTGAGTTCTTCGAGAGCTTGTGGATGGTCCGACAGGTACTTGACCGCCATCATTGAAGTCGTCGACATGGTTTCATATCCAGAGTAAATGAGGGTGATGATCAAGTCAATGATCTGCTCATCACTAAGCTTTTCCCTGGTCCCATGATTGCCGCTTAAGAGCGCATCCAGCATGTCATCGTGAGCATGATCAGAGGATCGTCGTTCTGCAATCAACTGCTCTAACATGGATACAAGTTTCTTCCTTGCCTGAGAAAATAAATAAAGAACAGTGATTTGTTAGGAGGGACAAGTCCATCTGTGATCCATGTTGGTAACGATAGCAGGTTGGTGGTGGTGGTGGTGGTTGTACCTGGAAACCTTGGTAGTAGCTGGTTCCTGGAAGGTTGATGGGCAAGGATATGGTGCCAAGTACAAGGGTGTATAGCTCTGTCTTGAGGGCATTAGAGAGTGGGCCAGCAGTGATACCAGCAATTTGCCTCAGTGCAGATAACAATGCCATCTGAAGAGAAAATCAAATATGAGTAAGATTCTGTGATATGTCATGCCATGCAAGGAGGTCCACAATAACCACAAAGGAGGCAAATTTCGAGTGGAGATTCGATGCGCATAGTCACCAGTAATCCCGTTAGAAAAATTCGAAAAATCATATTCCTGAGTTCTAAAAGATTCTAGAAATAAATCGGTAGGTAGCCAGTGATGTATATCAAAAACGTGGAAAATATCAATTAGAAATAATGTGTATTTTGAGCTACACAAGAATGAAAAAACCGTAGATCTGATTATAGTGATTTCAAATTAAAAAAAATCCAAACTCTGTCATTTTTATGTAGCTCATAATACAAACATTTCAAATTGAGATTTTGCACGTTTGTGGGATACATCATTAGCTACTTTTAAGATTTTATTTTACAATTGTTTGAAACTTGTTTTTCAATAAAGGATGCTTTTATTAGACTAAAAAGTTTACATCAAACCATCATGGTGATAAAATGCAGAGCCTAAATATAGTTTTTTTTTATACAGGGAGCATTGGAGCTCGGTAGCCAGACGGAATTTCAGGTCAAATTTCCTTCTAACAAGTTTTTCTGTGTGTGCATTTAGACATGTGATGATGTGTAAAGATGCTCTCCCCTCTGTCTACTCCTTTTTTGTGCTTTGGAAAGAGCTCATAATTTTTGGTTATCCAGCGGTACAACTCTTCTAGAAAGCTAAAGATTTTCCTCTGGGTTTGAGAGGGGAAAGTGGGATTTTTCCGAGTTTAAAGTGGGCACCATCATCATCTGTTTCTGCCACTGGAGGGCAAGTGAAGTGAACAATGGTAACTAATTCATCAGTAGTAAAATAAGTCAAAAGAAACGACCAGTACTTTTTTTTTGAGGGAAAAGAAACGACCAGTACTAGTTGCGGAGTTGCCAACCTTTGTCAACAAATGTAGTAAAAGAGAACCAATGTTTTCCCACTGCGGGACCCACAAAACTACCCTTTTAGCAATGTTAGTGCTTTCACGGAAGAAAAAAAAAATAGAACTTCTGTTGCTGCTGCTACTAGTAGTACTAGTGTATCTAGAAAATGGCCATTTTGTTCAGGCCATGAAAGAAGAGAAGAAAGATTGTGTGTGGACTGACCTCCTTGGTCTTGTCCTGGATGTCGACGACGGTGCCGGCCCAACCGTGGAGGTGTGAGCGCATGAAGGCGTCGATCTTCGGGAGGAGGCAGTCCTGGATCATGGCGGGGCGGACGAGGCCAAGCATAGCGCCACGCATGGCACGATGGAGCGGTCCGTGCACCGCGGCAATGTTGTTCCTGCCGAGGATATCTATCATCGACTGCGGGTAGCCGGGCACGAAGCCACGGCTCTCGCTCTGCAGTATATGCCGGTTCAGCTCCGGATCCATGCACACTACCGTGGGGCAACCCAGGATGTGGGTCCGGAACAAGCTCCCGTACCTGCAGTAATATGGCAAGCAAATGTCATTGTGGGAGTATTGTTTTGGCTTGTAGAAAAGGAAGGCGTGTAGTGTAGTGGGGATGATAGAAGAATCGGCCTGGTTTTTCTCTTTTGATTTGTGATAATAATTAATGGTACTTTAGAGCTGGAGCAGTTGGTGGGTGTGAGCTTTTGGGGAACACAGCTACTGATGTTCCTCCTCTCCAGATCACTTTCCAATCCCATCAAACTGCGGCCACGCCACAGTGGATCCATCCAGAAAAGAAAAAAGGAAAAGCTCATCCGAGGATTGATTTTTTCGTTTCCTTGGAGAAGAACGAACGAACTAGCAAATCAATGACTGGAAATTTGGAATAACAGAAGTTTGGAAAAAGGAGGGAGAAACAGAGCTTATGCTAGGATCATCCATCCATCTTCCATGAAAATGCATATTCATCGCGTGAGCGACAACCAGACCAAAGCGAAGCAAACGAAGCTTACCTAAGCCTCCTGGCCTTCATGAAGCTTGGACCCTGCTTCAGGAACTCGGTGGTCTCGCCGAAGAGAGGCCACCCCATTGTGCCTGGGGGTAAGCCCTGCTTCCTGCTGTACCTCACCTCATTCCATCTCAGCAACAGGCTGCTCAGCAGAACCACGCTAACAGCAACACCAATCAACAAGAAGAGGAACACCATCTTCTTCTTCTTTTTCTCTTCCTGTGATTCGCTCTGCCTTCTATTTTCTCCTTCCGGATACTATGGGTGTGTTTGGTAGCCCGACGCTAGAATGACTATCTCCCCTCAGGCATGCTGAACTCAGATTTCTGTTACTTGTTTGGTAGCCTAAGACTGTTGAGGCATGCTGAGGTGAGAGTTTGTTTGGCAGTGCTTGGTCGCCAGTGGTCCAAATTTGCAAGTAATCGAGCAATGACGAGACCCTTTCTTGCAGTCTTGCTAATGGATAGTTACATAAATCGAACAATTTGCAAGGAAGTGCAGATTCTTACACAAAGAACCTTGAACAGGAAAAGGGAAAAGCAATCAGATCCCCAACTCATTCCATGGAGGCCTGGGCGTACGGGGAAGCAACTGGTCGGCGGTGAGAGCAGGCTCTGGCGGTGCTCGTCCGTGGCGGCGCTGACGTCGGCCTGGTGGCGCTGGGTCGTCGGCCGTGGCGACGCAAGGAGGCGGTGGCCGTGGGGACGTGAGAGGCGCTAGGCGGCGGCGTTGGGCTGTCGTCCGTGGCAGGGCGAGGAGGCGCTAGGGGGCGGCGCTGGGTTGTTGGCCGTGCATGGAGACGAGGGGCGGCGTTGTACGGCCGGTGGAGACGTGGGAGACAGGGAGAGATGCCGTTGCTGGGGGAGAATGGTTGGCTCGAGACGTGCCGGAGGTTGCACAACTGGACTGGAGGCTGTATGCAAGGGATGGACAATTGCTTTGCTACTGGAGTGAGAGGACCCCCTCCCTCTATATAGCCACAGCCCTCTCAGCAAGGTAAGGTGGAGACTGAAGTGGAGGTCCCACCGCTCGTGCAGCCGATCGATCCACCAACTGTACTGTATTGTCCGCATCCGTCCTGGAATTACTATCGCTGCTGCAGTGCCTGCTGCGCGTACGTGCGCGTGCTCGTGCGCGTGTGGGGCTCATGCCTAGTACTGTGCAGTCAGTGGTTGGGAGCAATGAAGATGGCAGCAGGAGATGCACGCGCGTGTGGGGCTCATGCCTCCTACAGTGCGTAGGAGGTGCAGTCAGTGGTTGGGAGCAATGAAGATGGCAGCAGGAGATGGATGGCTGGGTTCAGCGCACGTACAGATGGATGTGTGTGCAGCGTTGTACTGTTGACATTTTGCATTGGTAGCTAGCGTGGCCATCACATGGACCTATCTACTAGCTGATGGGCATGGACGCTCATTATTGTATTTATTTGTTGTAGATCGATATGCGTGTGCAAGAGCATCCATCACACCGAGTAGTCCTACCCAATTCTTTCTTTCCTTCTCGATCCGTAGATGTTGATGTTGATGTGCGTGCGTGTGCAAGCGCGGCATATTGATGACCATTTGTTGCTCACAGGTAAGCAACCGTCGGCGTCGTTCGTGCGCAGTGCAGATCCATCCAGCCAGCCGTGCGCGTCCAGAGATCTGTTGTTCGGTGAGGAGTTCCGTACCTATCTCTCACGACTCCACCAGAGTGAGTACCCAATACCCATACGTCTCTCTTAATTTCTGATGCAACATTCCGAAATTGATAGAACTCAGATATCTCACCATTCATTTCTACATCCTGAGTAGTTTTCCTCAGCAGCCCATTCACAACTGTAGCTAATCTTAGCGTCTCAAAAATGACCTGCACGGTACAAGCATACATGAGTTCGTCAGGATCATGCTCATACTTCCTCCGGTCCGAATTAACGACCGCGCTGTCGTCAAAATGGCCATGGCAGTCGCTACAGTAGGCAGCGATTGATAGAATCAGGGACGAGAGCTGGCGGCTATCTGCGGTGCGAGATGGGGGCGGATGCACATGGCTTTACCTAGGTTCGGGCCCCTGACGGTAAAAAACTACTCCTGCTAGATTACATTGATGGAGAGCGAGTTACATGGGTGGCGAGCTCGACGTCTAAGCAGCAAGTCGCTCGAAGGGGTGTATGATGGAACGTACGTCCTCAGAGTACCTTAGGGAGGTTTATATAGGAGGCACTCGCTAGGGTTTACAGTTTACAACCGAATAAGGTATGGATTCGGAGGCGTTGACCTAATCCGACTGGGCTTCGACTACGCTTCTGGGCCCCCAGTCTCCAATCGCTAAGCCTTTTCCTCAGTCGCCTTCCAGTCGCCGTCCTGCAGGTCCATTCACTAAACCTTTGACTCAGCCGGAACGTCCTGTTGGGCATACCCCATTTGGCATATCCCCATCAGTAGTCTCCGAGGCCATCGTTGATTCAAACGCATGTGTTCATCTGGCAATCGGAGTAGGAGAGTCCAATTTGGACGCCCAGTCGAATCGACGATGGGCTCTGCCGAAACCAAGGAAATTCTCCACCGGGCTTCCGGTCGCTGCTTTGGCGAATGCAATCACTGCCAGGTCGCTGCCCCGCCGACTGGACAGGGCACAGTTGCAGGCGAGTCAAGTGAAGGGGTTGGACCGTCAACTTGGTCAAACTATCCGTTGAGTAGTCCAATGGTAAATTCGGCGCAATTACCGCGGGTAACGGCTACCTCGAGATTGGCGGGTAGCACTCCTTTATAAGGGGAGTGACAGATCAATCATGTAGATCCTTCCTCACATTCTTCATCCTCGCGCATCCATTCCTTTTGTCTTCCCTCGATCCAAACTCTCTAGACCAAGCGATCCGGCTTTCTTCCTGATGGCGCCTCCGAAAGGTTCCTGGGGAAAATCCAAATGCACCGCGGCGCAACTCAGGTCCTTTGAGGACGTCAGGGTCCTCTGTAAGGGGAATTGGCGGATCCCCGCGTCTTCCGAGATCGAGCCGAAGCCGCGTGCTGGCGAGTTCATCTGCTTCCCAAGCCATTTGGAGACGGGTGTTCCCTACTTCGTTGTTCTTCCGGCGGTTCTGCGCATATTATGCGATCAAGCCGTCGGATCTCGGCCTGCACAACATCGAGCAGTTGACGATCTTTGTCGCCTTCTGCGAATGCTACCTCGGCTGTAGGCCGTACTTCCCGCTATGGCTGGAGCTGTTCCACGGCCGCATCGTGTTATATGTTGATCCAAATTCTACAAAGTAAAGGCCAACTTCTGACGGAGCAGAGCGAGGCCCGTCGCCGGAGGCTTGGGCCGATGCGGAAATCTTATAAGCCGTCGGTTGGAAATCGTTGATGACCTAGGTTACCACTGCTATATATACTTCTTGTAAGCCGCCGGTTGGGAAAAAGTTGCATCTGTAAAATCTTCGGCGTTGTGTAAACACTCTCCGTTATAGTGAAGTTTCGCTGGCTGGCGCCCGTGGTTTTTCCCCTCTCTTTGTTTGAGAGGGTTTTCCACGTTAAATCTGTGTCCCCCTTGCTACGATTTTATTTTCGCTCTTCGTTATTTACTTGTCGCAAAGCTAACACATCGGGCACGAAGGGCATGGCGGCCCAATCTTGGCGGTCGGAGGCGTCACCTTTCAGCTGAAGCCGAAGGTCAATTTCGTCAAGCTCATGTTGCCGAAGAAGGCCGCGAGCGAATGGAAGAAGAGCTTCTACATGAAGGAGTCCACCCCCTCCGACGAAATGGCGTTGCCGGAATTCGTCGCGGAGAGAAGCGAGCCCCGTCGGCTGGCAACGGACAGGCTCCCCGACGATCAAAGGATGGCCGTCGCGGAAATGATGGACCAAATCCAGAAGCTGAAGGACCAAGGGCTGTCCTCGATCAACAGGAAGAATGATCCTTCTCGGACCAGCAAGGAGTCGTAGGACGCTGAAGACTATAAGGCCACCTTGAAGAAGATTACTGACGTGGAATTTACAACCACGTCGACCGGGCTCGCCCCGTACGTGCCTGTGAAGAACGAAGCTCCCACGGTAAGTCTTTTTCTTTGAATTTATCTTCAGTCGTTATTCCCGCGGTGCAATTTGCAGCCGTATCGTCTGAAACTTGTTTGTGTCCACTCTCAGTTGTTCCAGGTTCTGGAAGGCTGGCTTCTCCCACTCGACGAAGAGGTCCCCCATGAGTTCGAGGAGGGTGCCAAAGGAGAATCCTCTAAGGACGAAGAGGAGGAGATGGAGGTTCCTCCCCCAGCGCCCGCGGCCCGCAAGACTCGCATGTAGAAGCAGCGCGAGTTCGAGGCGAGTCGTAGTCTTGAAGAGCGCGAAGAAGACGACGAGATCTTGCAAGAGCACAGTTCTCGGCGAACAGCCACGCCGGCAAAGCCCGCGCGTAAACCGAAATCGCCAGTGAAGAAGCCGACGTCACCGTCCAGGTCGGTGGTGGTGTTCGAGTCGGATGACAAATCCAACGACAACGCAGCCAAGACCTCACACAAGATCCCGGAGGGTGCGATTCCGATGATGGGATCGGAGGCTAAGGACACCGAAGCAGCGGTGAAGTTCCACTTGCGATGATCGCACCAACAACTTCGGTGGCAGCAGAGCAGGAGGTAGCTGAAGCTGCGGCGTCGAAGTCGTCGCGACCTTCGGGGACGGTCGCGTCTTCTGAGCCGGAGGTTCCTGCGACCGCGGCTTCATCATCGAAGAGGCCCGCGGTGTCGTGGGCTTCGGATGTCTTCAAGAAAGGCCTCACGCGCAAGCTAGGCCCGGAGCTAGATAAGCCCGCCCACATCAGCACGGGGTTGCGTGTTCTTCTAGTCGCCAAGTAAGTCTCGGGTTTCCTTTCCAATTCTTGGACGACTTTCTGTATGATTTCTTTGCTGACTTTGGAGGTTTTTGTAGGTCCGGCGCTAAGAAGATAGGTCGCCCTTCGGTAGCTAAAATTCCGTCGACCGTCACCACGGGGGAAGGCGATCTCCCCAGGAAGAGGAAGCCTACTGCGGAGGCTGCGCCTGCTGAAGACGCGAAGAAGCAGAAGGGTGAGCCCGACAAGGCTGCGACAAAAGATAGCACCAGAGGGAGTGACGCTATCACCGGCGGTGAGGAGGTGGCAACCACTCAATCGGAGCCAGCTAAGGGGGCTCCAACGGCAGTACCGCCGGCTCCAGCAACCAATGTCATTCCCGCGCTTCATGGCGAGGGGTTTTCCGTTCGTGGCAAAAACCCAATCTCCGCAGATGCCGGAGATCGTCGATGAGGACGTCGGACCTCGTCGCGAGCGTACCTCCTTCGTGGTCCCATCGACGGATGCCGGAGAACTTCACAATATGCTTGGCGCCGCCATTCAGGTATGTCTAGTCCCCGAGTGTCTAGCCGCTGAAGGCACTGAGTTTCTTCTAGTCGCTAGTCCCCGAGTGTCTAGTCGCTGAATTTCGGCGGCTAGGCACTGAGTTTCTTCTAGTCGCCAGTCCCCGAGTGTCTAGTCGCTGAATATCAGCGGCTGGACACTGAATTTGTGTTTTTGCAGTTGCTAATTTTCCGTTCTGCTTGTAGGGCTTGCAGAGGAAGTCAGCTGATCGGTAGGCCGCAAAAGAGCGTCTGGAGCGTGATCTGCGCGTGGCGCAGGAGGCAAACCGGCGACTCCAGGAGACCGCCGGTGAGTATTTGTTTTACTTGGTGATTGCGAGCTACTGATGTTGACGGAATGCTGACTGTTGTTTCTGTTCCGTTCAAATGGTCTTCCGGCCGCCATTGCCAAAGCCCGAGAAGGGTATGTTCCAGTTGCCGAGCTAGACATGGCGAATGGGCGTATCGACTCGCTGGTGAAGGAATTGGAGGAGGCGAAAGTGGTCGTGATCTCTTCTGAGGATAGGGCAAAGGCCGCAGTCGCCGCGGCTGAGGAGGAGCGGAAGGCTGCGAACTCATCATCCTTGGGCTGCAGAGCGATCTCGGTGCCTTGGAGAAGCACGTCACCGAGCACTGCGGAAGCTCCTTGGTGAGTCGTTGCTCTTCTTTTTGACATGTGCGGTGAGTCCCCGAGTGGGTGAATTCGGTGGTGATAGGTCAAAGCGATCCGGTGGTGCAAACCTTCAATGCTTCACAGTGTGTGACCGCGGTGGTGAACGCGGCCACCGCCTCGGCGTTGTGCGTCCAGGCGGTTCTCCAAGGAATGTCCCCACCGAGGTTATACCTGGGGACTGACTGAAGTATGGCGCGACCTGGAGGAGGTACCCGGCGTCATAGAGTGGATGGCGCGTTCGGCTTTCAGGCGCGGGGCCACCACGGCGTTGAGCCTAGGGCTCGCACACTTCCTTGACGACTTCGACCTCGACGACGTCACTAGCGGCTACCCTTCGGCGACTGGCGCGGTGATGTCGGAGGTGTTGAGGCTGACAGCCAAGGTTGCCCCTTTGTTGATCGGGTCCTGGTGATGGGGGACCTGCTGTCGTACCAGGAGACGGTGGTGGCGCCGAGCGACCCCGAGCCAGAACATCGCGACCTGAAGTCAGAGCAACCCTTCCGGTCGGCGCTGTCGAAGTCGCTGACGACCTACCCGACGAACCCATGGCAGCCATTCGTCCGTGTCAAGAGTGGTGGCGATGCTTCTTCATCAGGGCCTGCGAAATAGATAGCTTCTCTGGGCAGTTTGTAAGATATGCCAAGTGGCGACTTTTGTAATATGAACAATATTTGTGTATGGGAGTAAGAGGAGTCAATCGACTCGCAATGCAAGTTTAATTGTGTGGTGTGTTTAACTTTTGTTTGAGCGAGTCCCCGAGCGCGTCCGCCCTTTAGTGGGGTATAACTCGTTTGTGTACATATGTGTTTGCTTTGGATTTTTGTGTTGGTTGTGCCTTGCGACTCCGAAGGGGCGAGTCCCCGAGTGCAAGTGGGGTTGTTGGTGCGTTGTTTGTAACGCGTATCTCCCCCTGGCTCAGAGAGCCAATCGCGTGGCGAGTCCAAGGCAGCTATCTTACTTGGTGTGTTCCCGAGCCGCGTGAGGGTTTCTGTTTGCGAAGTCCCCGTGCGTGGTACTTAACCGTTCGAGTCGCTTTGCTCGAGGATGGGGAGGACAAGTCGATGTGGGAAGCGTATGTTAGTCATCTTGGCCCAGTGGGCCAGTCGAGCGGGGCGACTCCGATGGTGGCTCCAGGTTGGCGTGTTCGTGGACGACACAAAGCCCGAATATCTTCAGTCGCACTACTTAGCCGTGTCGGTCGCTCGACCAAGGGTTAACTTCCGTAGGTAGCGTATTGCTTAATGTACGAGTGCGAGTGGCACAAGAGTCTAGCGAGTGGACACAATTTGTGCGATCCGAATAAATTTTATTATATATCATCTGGGTACAAGTTTGAGTTCTATGTATAGAACTTTCGGAGAAGGTTTACATTCCATGGCCTCTCGGCCTCAAGCTGGCCATCGCCTCGTATGTCGATGAGGTAGTAGGCGTCGTTGCCGAGGACGCGTCCTATGGCGAATGGCCCTTCCCATGGAGGGGAGAGCTTGTGCGTGCCTTTCTTGTCCTGGGCCAATCGTAGGACCAAGTCGCCCTCCTAGAAGGTGCGAGTCCGGACTCGACGGCTGTGGTAGCGGCAGAGTCCCTGCTGGTAGATGGCGATGCGGGAGTGAGCCAGGTCGCGTGCCTCGTCGAGCTGGTCGATGCTGTCTTGGTGGGCGGTCTTGTTTGTCGCCTCGACGTAGTTGGCGACTCGAGGTGAATCGTGCTCCAGGTCGGTCGGCATCATGGCTTCGGCACCATATACCATAAAGAAGGGCGTGAACCCCGTGGAGCGGTTGACGGAGGTGCGGATCCCCCATATTACGGAGGTGAGCTCTTCAACCCAACATCCTGGGGTTCGCTCGAGGGACACTTGGAGTCGTGGCTTGAGTCCGTGGAGGACGCTCTGATTGGCACGTTCTGCTTGGCCGTTTGACTCCGGGTGGGCGACTGAGGCGAGGTCGAGTCGTATGCTATGCCCTTCGCAGAATTCTGCCATGGCGTCCTTGGCGAAGTTGGTGTCGTTGTCCGTTATGATGCTGTGCGGGTAGCCGTACTGGTAGATGAGCTCGCGGAGGAACTTGATGGCCGTCTTGCCGTCACACTTTTTGATCGGCTTGGCTTCGACCCATTTCGTGAATTTGTCGACGGCGACCAGGAGGTAGGTGAAGCCGAATGGGGCCTTCTTGAACGGGCCGACCATGTCCATGCCCCATACGGCGAATGGCCAGGTGATGGGGATGGTCTTGAGTGTCGGACCAGGGAGGTGCGTCTAGTTGGCGTACTTCTGGCACCCGACGCATCGTTGGACGATGTCGGTGGCGTCGGCGTGTGCCGTGATCCAGTAGAAACCATGTCGCATGGCCTTGGCGACCAGCGACTTGGCGTCGGTGTGATGGCCGCAGTCGCCGGTGTGGATGTCCTGGAGGACCTTGCGTCCTTCTTCTGGCTGTACGCAGCGCTGGAACACGCCGGTCACGCTGCGTTTGTGGAGCTCGCCGTTGATGATGACGAAGGACTTGCATCGGCGCACGATCATTCGTGCTTCCGTCTCGTTGCTTGGGAGGATCTTGTGCTCGAGGAAGGCGACATATGGTGCCGTCCAGTCGCTAGGCTCCACGATCATGGCGACTAGGGCCGGCTCAGGTTATAGTGGTATCCCGACATTGATCTCCTTCGGCGGAGAGATCGAAGGCTTGTGGATGGTGTCGAGGAAGACGCCTGCGGGTGGCGTTTGCCGAGCCGACCCGATGCGGGAGAGGGCGTCTGCTTCCTCATTCTTTCGCCTGTCAATCCACTCGACTGAGTAACCATCGAAGTGTCCTCCCAGCTGGTCTACCGCTTGGCAGTATGCTATCATTGTCAGGGAGACGGCGTCACAGGTCCCGGTGACTAGATCGGAGTTGTCGTAGCACCGTAAGCGGTTGATGTTCATTTCCTTGGTGGCCCGCATGCCGTGAAGGAGGGCCTCATACTCTGCCATGTTGTTGGTGCAGGGCTTGAAGTTGAGCTGGAGCACGTAGCGGAGCTTGTCTCCCTTGGGGGAGGTCAGTATGACTCGGCCCCGGCGCCGTCGGCATTCTTGGACCCGTCGAAGTGGAGCGACCAGTAGTGGATGTATGGGAGCTTCTCCGGCTGCTGTGCTTCTTCCCAGTCTACGAGGAAATCAGCCAGGGCTTGCGACTTGATCGCTTTGTGGGGCTCGTACTTGATGTTGTGGACGCCGATTTTGGCGGCCCACTTGGCGACTCGCCCAGTTGCCTCGCGATTGCGTATAATGTCATGTAGTGGCGCGGAGGAGACGACCGTGATTGGGTGTTCCCGAAAGTAGTGTGGGAGTCACCGTTGAGCTCGGAATACCGCGTATACCAGTTGCTGGTACGCAGGTAGCACTGTCTTGAGTCCGCCAGGACTTCGCTGATGTAGTAGACGTGACACTGCACGGGGCGCTCCTTGCCCTCCTCTGGCCGTTCGACAACCATCACGGCGCTGACAACTCGAGTGGAGGCTGCCACATAGACGATCATTGGCTTTGTCGATTCGGGCGGCGAGGAGTGGAGCCGCGAGTAGCACTTCTTTGAGTGCTTTGAGTGCGTTGTCCGCCTCCACGTCCCATTGGAACGTGGGGTTCTTATGCATCAGGCGGTAGAGTGGCATCGCCTTCTCACCGAGCCGTGGAATGAAGCGACTGAGAGCCACGACTCGCCCGGCCAACTTCTGGACGTCACGCAGGCACTCGGGTTTTCCGAGTCGCGCGATGGTGTCGATCTTTGTGGGGTTGGCCTCGATGCCTCGTTTGGAGACCACGTACCCCAGGAGCTGTCCGATGGGGACGCCGAAGGTGCATTTCCCTGGGTTGAGCTTGATGTTATACCTCTGCAGGTTTGCGAAGGTTTCGGCCAGGTCGGCGAGCAGATCATCCTGGCGGGTGGACTTTACCACCACGTCATCGATGTAGACATGTATGTTGCGGCCAATTTGGCTCGCGAGGCACTCCTGCATGCACCTTTGGTAGGTTGCGCTGGCGTTCTTGAGGCCAAACGTCATGGCCGTGTAGTAGAAGGCGCCAAATGGCGTGATGAACGCCGTCTTCTCCTCATCCTCGACTGCCATTTTGATCTGGTTGTAGCCAGAATATGCATCGAGGAAGCATAGTGAATCCGATCCCGCGGTTGAATCGATGATCTAATCGATGCGCGGTAGGACGAACTCCTCCTTCGGGCAGGCGCTGTTGAGGTTGGTGTAATCGATACACATTCTCCACATGTTGTTCTTTTTCAGTACCAGGACTGGGTTTGCCAGCCACTTGGAGTATTTGATCGGCCAAATGAAGCATGCGGCTAGCAGGCGTTGTACTTCTTCGGCGATTGCTCGGTGGCGCTCTTCATTGAAGGGCCGCAGCGACTGCTTTACTGGTCGTACTTTGGGGTCGGTGTTGAGTTTGTGCTCAGCAAGTTCCCTCGGGACACCGGGCATGTCAGATGGTTTCCATGCGAAGATGTCGCGATTCTCACGGAGGAACCCGATGAGCGCGCTTTCCTATGCGGGGCTCATGTGCGCCCGAATGGTGACCGTCTAGCTGGAATCGCCTGGGACGAGCTCGACGGTGGGGGTGTGTGTGGTTGCCTCGAACGTGGAGCTCGCGGCAGTTGGCTTCTTCAGGATGGTGGGGTCGTCCTTGTTGATGTTGCCCGTGTATTTCACGAGTTCCTCCGCGTGGTCCGTTTCCGCGGTGATGACGGCGTCGGCAAACTCAACGCATTTGTCTTCGCATTCCATGGCCATATCGGGGTCGCCATGGACGGTGATGATGCCGCTTGGCCCTGGAAGCTTCATCATGTTGTAGGCATAGTGGGAGCCGCCATGAATTTGGCGAACGTTTGGCGTCCTAGGACACAGTGGTAGGGGCTGCGGAAGTTCACCAGTTCAAACTCGATCCGCTCGGTGCGGTAGTTTGCTGGTGTGCCAATCGGGTACGCCTTCCGATCGGGGACGATGTCGTGGAAGGTTGTCAGGGTCGGCTTGATTGCTGATTCTGGGAGCTGGAGCCTCTTGAATGTGTCCAAGTACATGATATTGATGGAGCTCCCGCCGTCCATCAGTGTCTTGGGCAGCCAGTAGTCGGCCACTTTGGGCCTGACCACCAGGGCGACTCGCCCTGGGTACTCGATCTTTGGTGCGTGGTCCTAGCGACTCCAGGTGATGCTTTGCTCAGAGCAGTTGAGGAAGCGGGGAATATCGACCTGCGTCACCGCATTGACAGCGACTGCACGGGCAAGCACCTTCCTCTCGCGCTTGGTACCGAGCCCGGTGAAGGTGTGGAGTCATCCGCCGACGTTGCCGAAGCCGTCGGTGTTTCCATTATCCCGTGGCGGGTTGTTGTTGGGGTCGTCCCGTGCCCGCCTTGCTTTTTCGATCTCCTTGAGGGAGTGGCAGTCGGCGGTAGTGTGGGTGGCGGGCTTTCCCTCCCTGCTGTGGTAGACGCAGGGTTGGTTGAGCAGGGCGGAGGGGTCAAATTTCGGCCTTGCCGCGTTGTTGGCGCGGTAGTTTCTGTTGTTGCGGTAGTTTCCCCCATCGCGGCGGAAGTTCTTCGGGTCGCGTTGACCGTAGCCGGCATTGGCGACAAAGTCGACTCGCCCATCACCACGGTGCTTGCCGGTGCTGCGAGTGTTGCTGTAGTGCATGTCGCGCTGTCGCCCGCTGTCGTGGGCGCTGACGCGACGTCTTCCTCCTGACTTGTCGTCAGAGTCCTAGTTGGGGTCCTCTTCCGCGTAGCGCTTGGCAATCTCGAGGAGGTCAGGGATGTTGTCGAGCGTCCAGTAGACCCTCTTGATCTTGGCGACCAGGGTTCGTACCGGCACGCATTCTTGAAGCAGTATATCGTCGTGTCCGGGTGGATGCCGGAGGCGTTGATCCATAGCTCCTACCACCTTTGGATCCAGTGGCGGGTCGACTCGCGTTGTTCCTGGATGCATCGTTCCAGGTCCTCGATGGTGGTGGCGCGAGTGTAGGAGCCCTCAAAGTGCCTGATGAAGGCGTCCCGCATCTCCTCCCACGAGTCGATGCTGTCGGCGGGGAGGGTGTTGATCCATTGCCAGGTCGCACCCTCCATCATCAGGGGGAGGTAGTGAGCGGCTAGCAGGTCAGTGTGGCCGGCGATTCCCATCGCCATGAGGTATGTGTCCAGCCAGACCGCTGGATCGTACGTTGGATCGTACTTTTCGATCTCCTTGGGCGCCTTGAAGTTGGCAGGGTACTTCTCGCCTTGGATCATAGGTCGGAAGCACTGGGGACCGACTCGGCTGAGCGAGCCCCTGGGTTCGGGGTCGCCGCGGTTGGTGAGGGTGCGCCTCAAGTTGTTGGGCTGGCACGCCCGCCAAGCCTGTTGTTGACAATGTGCGTTCGGGCATCGATGGGTTGCCCGTTGGTGGCGACCGTGTTGTTCAACGGTCGCGGCTCGTTGGTGGAGAGCGCGGGGTTGGCGGCCCATGGCTGGTTCGCCAGGGGCTGCGGTGGTGGGCAGGTCACAGCGTTGGCGACGGTTGGGTGACCGCTTGAGGCCGCCCTGCTTGCCGAGGAGCGGGAATACATCCGCCCCCGCGGGTCGACTCCCGCGGCTTGCTGCTCGACGGCCCAGCCGAGTAGGGCCTTAGCGTACTGGATCTGCAGCGTCGGCGTCGAGGTTGGCGACTGCGGCGTCGGCCACGACGACATTGTCCATTGAGGTGGAGTACAGTGGGAGTCCGTTGGCGTCGCGGGCCTGTGGCGAGATTATGATCCGCGGCTGGTCCGGCGGGGGCGCGCGACCAATGGGTGGTGGCGGGGCCCCAGTCGCCGGTGCGCCGGGTGGTGGTCGATTGCTGCCACCTGGTGGCGCGTTCTCGCAGTACTCGCGCTCAGCCGCGCGTGCGGGGTCGCTCTCGTCGTTGAAGTTTAGGACGCGGCCCTGGACGTTGGAGTTCAGGCGGGTCCTGATACGGCGTTGGTGGTAGAGCGACAGCTCCTGCGCCGTTGCCCGCTTGAGGTGGAATTTCTCGCGCTCGGCCAGCTCCTTGCGTTGCACCTCCTCCAGTCGCAGGCGGGCTTCCTCCACCTCCGTAGTCGTCACGGTTGGAGGGATTGGTGTGGAGAATGGATCTAGCGGGGCGACCGTGCTGCCCGCCATGTAGATCGCGTTGAAGCGATTGGATCTGACGCGAAAGTCCTCGGGGGACTCCGAGCCGGAGTCGGAATCGAAGATCCCAAGGATTGAGGAGTCCTCAAAGTCCTCAGGGTTGGAGACCCGCGTGATGGAGTCCTCCCGTGATGCTGCGGTGATGGATCCATAGACCGAGGCAGGGGGTCGCAGAGTCAGCGTCATCGTGTAGGGCCGCGTCGTCCACATCGGTGTTGGTCTCGGCCGCGTTGCTGGCAGCCGAGTCGGACTTGGAGGCGAGGCTCCTTATGGATCGGACCTACTCCTCCAAAAGCAGATCGCGGCGTGGCGGTGATCCACCGACGATCACCGTCGCCGCTGGGTCGACTGCGTCGGTGAAGCCGACGAACAGGTTGATGGAGCCAACCGGCATTATCGCGCTGTGGGTGACCGGACGTGACGCCGGGATGTAGCTGTTGGGCAGGATCTGTAAGATCCCACCAATGGCGATCATGTGGTCGGTGGCGATTGGCCGATCGATCGGTGAGTAGGGTCTCGCCGCAGAACTCAGGCCAGTCCGGCTAGGCCCCACGGTGGGCGCCACTGTCGTGGAAATGGCCACGGCAGTCGCTGCAGTAGGCAGCGATTGATAGAATCGGGGGTGAGAGTTGGCGGCCATCTGCGGTGGGAGATGGGGCGGATGCACATGGGTTTACCCAGGTTCGGCCCCCCGGAGGGTAAAGACCTACTCCTACTAGATTAGATTGATGGAGAGCGAGTTACAGGGGTGACGAGCTCGGCGTCTAAGCAGCGAGTCACTCGAAGGGGTGTATCATGGAACGTACGTCCTTAGAGTACCCTAGGGAGGTTTATATAGGAGGCAGCTCGTTAGGGTTTATAGTTTACAACCGAACAAGGTATGGATTCGGAGGCGTTGACCTAATCCGACTGGGCTTTGAGTACGCTTCTGGGCCTCCACTCTCCAATCGCCAGGCCTTTTCCTCAGTCGCTTTCCAGTCGCCGTCCTGCAGGCCCATTCGCTAAACCTTTGACTCAGCCGGAACGTCCTGTTGGGCGTACCCCATTTGGCATATCCCCATCACGCGCCGTCATTTTGCAAAACACTCCCTGTTCTTTTTCCGACAAACAACTCGCTACCTTCACCGCAATCGTCTCTCTCGGACACTGTCTCGTTCCACCGCTCCCCCGCCGGCCACCTCCCTCTCGCCTGCGCCGCCTGTTCCGCCGCTCCCGCGTCGGCCGCCTTCCTTCCTCCTCGTCTCCCCGTCTTACTTCCTTCAGCTCCACCAACTAGAACCCAAGGAGGGGGGAGATCGAAGATGAAAAGGATTCCCTTTTCCCCAAAGCGTCTGACTTTGCTGGCTCCTAAGGCGGTGCTCGTGTCCTGGAGGAGGAGCTAGTACAAGTGCTAGTGGATCCGGCAGCGGCAGTGCTCCCAACCTGCTCGGCGCCCACTCTCGTTGCAGTCCGTGCCTCGTCCGGGACGGCAACCTGCAGGACCTTTGACACCGGAAGCAACGACGAGTGTGACGGTTAGTATCCAGTATCCTCCTTTCAATCAAACCATACTTAGGGATATACAGATGACAAGCTCTTCAAATTTTAGCTCAGTAGATTTGGTTGACCAAATTGAGGGAGGTGGGGGATCAATTTCTGTTTGGGCAATGCGATTTGGTTGACCAAATTTTAGCTCAGTAGATGGCAATGCGATTTCATAGTTTGGGATGATGTAAACTATTTCATAGTTTGTACTTCGATCATGATGGCTATTTAAGTGTTATCACAATCTTGCTCGAATGGTTCTACTCTCGAGCACCATTCTCTGTTACATCTCCTCTCTCTGTTGAGCTGGAGGTGCAGCGTCTGCACTCTGCAACACATTGCAGCATTCTGTAACTAGAATTCTTGTAAAACCTACTTTATGTCCACTGCTGTTTCACATGTATTTTCTTTCCCATGAGCAATATTTACAGAAGGTTTGTGTGGCCAATATATTCTAGGCAGGGTCATCATCATCCTCCAGCAATAGTCCATGTCTGACGTCTACAGGTTTGGGTTGCGAACACTGAGCCTCTTGCCATGTTGCTCCAGGCGCCAGCACCACCGGCTTCACCTTGATATCTTCCAGATACGTAGTTATTCTGATTGATCTAACTTGCACTAAATTTGAGTTGTGTAAAGCCATATGGCTGTTAATTTCTGTTTATTTGTAGTTGGATAGATTATCTAGTTTGAATTTTATGGAGACACTACAATACTTATGGTGGATGGTGATCTTGTTGATTAGGTGTTGCATGTATAATTCCCTCTGTCCAAGAATTCTCTGTACTCCATATATGATAGGACAACAATGACTTTGGGTAGACCTTGCATGTTTGTGCCATTCCAAAAAAAAGTTAACTATTGATAAGTGACAACTGGGACTTATTGCTCTCTTTCAAGGGTAAAGACAACAGTTCTGCCATAAACAGAAGTGTTCTGAAGTGTATACACTACAATTAGTCACTCATGATGAGCTTCAGTACATCGCTAAATGGTTTATGAAGATATTGTTAGCTGGGTGCTTCCTGGTCTCAAAAAGAAATGACTTTGTCATTCAACCATTTTCTTTGGCACCTTTTTTTTCCACATATCCTAGATAGCTTTTCAGAGCTTTCATATCTGGTTTCATACAAACTGTATGCTAAAACATTGCCTAAACCGCACTCCATATTGCATATCGCCATCGCGGCTACCTGAGCAGTGAGCACTATACAAATGCTGAACTCTTATGAATCAGATTGGGTAGCATGCAAATTCTGGGTAGATGGTTGATTCATTTCAACACCTCCTATCTTTTGTTTAAGATAAACAATACTCCATCTTTAAAATTTACAGAATGAGGGATCCTATTTTTTTGCTTGATTTCTTTATCCTGATCAAATCTGAACACTTTTCTTGAATGTTCAAGTCTGAACTCACAAGGTACATATCAATTTTAGTTGAGCTTTTGCTTAGGGAGGCATGCATGAAGTAGCATCTGTCATTCCTTTATTTTCTTAGGGAGGCATGAATTGACAGCCTTCATAGCTGAGTTTTACTGAAGTTGCCGAATTCAAGCTAGAACATGACAGACATGGCAGTTTTGTCAATATGAGCAGCTTTGGTTGTTAGAGCAGCTCATGCATGCACACTGTGTGTCAATTCAAGCAACTATCCTAGCAAACTTAATCTGCATTCTCTGCAGCTAAGAAAGCTTTTCTGCAGGCAGTAGTATTCATTTGACAAGGACTTGATTACAAGCTACATGAACACCCTGCGCTGCATATTTGATTTGACAATTGTCATGGCTGAAAATGTTACCTGAACAAAAGAAGTTTGACTATTATTCCAGAAAAATAACCTTCCTGGTTGACCATATTTTAAGGTATGTTTGGACTTTGGAGTATCTTTTCTTATCTGTACACTTCGAGAGAGGAGTTCCTGTAGCAATTGGAGTACTTGGGACTATAAAGCTACCATACCCTTCATCAGGTTAAGAAATTTGCTTCTCTACTCCCCGTTTCTTTCTAACATGATCAGTACCAACATGATCAGTTTCTTTCTACTGCAGATTCAGTCATATGCTTTCCAAATTACTTAGGAGTACAAAACTGTTTCTAAATTACTTTTCAAATTCAAGTTCAGAGATCACATGTAAGTTTTGTTCATGTCTAGGGTGCAGGCAACGATGCATGTCGAGAGGCTGGTGATCTGGGCATCGAGGTGAAAGATAGGGGCGCGGAGGAAGGTCACCGAGGACGCAAAGGTAGAGACAGGAAGGTCACGGGCGACTCCTGGACTTCGGCGCCAATGGGTAGCAGCAAGCCCGGCAAGGGACCTCACAGCGGACCGGCCTGGACCTGCTCCGCCTCCCCCGAGGACGACGGCTGGGGCAGGAAGGTCGCCGGCGTCTCCTGGACTTCGGCGCCAAGGGGCGGAAGCAAGTCCGGCGAGGGACATCACAGCGGGACCGGCCTGGCCTGCTCCACCTCCCCCGAGAACGACGGCTGGGGCAGGAAGGTCGCCGGCGACTCCTGGACCGGTGAGGGACCTCACTGCAGGACAGCCCTGGACCGGCTCCGCCTCCCCCGAGGACGACGGCGGGGACGGGCGTGGTGCTAGACTGGATCGCCGGCGGGCGCTGGTGATTGCTGGGCGGACGAGGGGATCACGGCAGTCGCCGGTGATCGTGGGCGGACAAGGGGATCGCGGCGGGCACCGTTGATCGCGGGCGGACTAGGGGATCGTGGGCGACGGATTCCAAATTCCAATTTTGATTATAGGCTAATTTGCCACGATTTGAATCTGTTTTGGAGTTTTTTGTAAAATTCTATTTGAACTGAGCCACGAACAGTAATTCGGGCCGGAGGGAGTATTGTATTCCTACTCTGACTTCATTTTGTTGTGTTTTATCTTCTACTTACAGCTCTAGTGAAAGTCACGGACTTAAAACCCTTGTAGTCTATAGCGTCCTCTGGTGATTTAAGCTTCCTAATACCAATATGCTCTTTCTGAAGAATTGAACAGATCATCAGTAAACTCTAGAAGCACATGATTTTTGTCGTGCAACTCAAATTGATTTCAAAGTATGTGTACCCTGAGTTCTTCGAGAGCTTGTGGATGGTCCGACAGGTACTTGACCGCCATCATTGAAGTCGTCGACATGGTTTCATATCCAGAGTAAATGAGGGTGATGATCAAGTCAATGATCTGCTCATCACTAAGCTTTTCCCTGGTCCCATGATTGCCGCTTAAGAGCGCATCCAGCATGTCATCGTGAGCATGATCAGAGGATCGTCGTTCTGCAATCAACTGCTCTAACATGGATACAAGCTTCCTCCTTGCCTGAGAAAATAAATAAAGAACAGTGATTTGTTAGGAGGGATAAGTCCATCTGTGATCCATGTTGGTAACGATAGCAGGTTGGTGGTGGTTGTGGTTGTACCTGGAAACCTTGGTAGTAGCTGGTTCCTGGAAGGTTGATGGGCAAGGATATGGTGCCAAGTACAAGGGTGTATAGCTCTGTCTTGAGGGCATTAGAGAGTGGGCCAGCAGTGATACCAGCAATTTGCCTCAGTGCAGATAACAATGCCATCTGAAGAGAAAATCAAATATGAGTAAGATTTTGTGATATGTCATGCCATGCAAGGAGGTCCACAATAACCACAAAGGAGGCAAATTTCGAGTGGAGATTTGATGCGCATAGCCACCAGTAATCCCGTTAGAAAATTTTGAAAAATCATATTCCCGAGTTCTAAAAGATTCTAGAAATAAATCGGTAGGTAGCCAGTGATGTATATAAAAAACGTGGAAAATATCAATTAGAAATAATGTGTATTTTGAGCTACACAAGAATGAAAAAACCGTAGATCTGATTATAGTGATTTCAAATTAAAAAAAATCCAAACTCTGTCATTTTTATGTAGCTCATAATACAAAACATTTCAAATTGAGATTTTGCACGTTTGTGGGATACATCATTAGCTACTTTTAAGATTTTATTTTACAATTGTTTGAAACTTGTTTTTCAATAAAGGATGCTTTTATTAGACTAAAAAGTTTACATCAAACCATCATGGTGATAAAATGCAGAGCCTAAATATAGTTTTTTTTATACAGGGAGCATTGGAGCTCGGTAGCCAGACGGAATTTCAGGTCAAATTTCCTTCTAACAAGTTTTTCTGTGTGTGCATTTAGACATGTGATGATGTGTAAAGATGCTCTCCCCTCTGTCTACTCTTTTTTTGTGCTTTGGAAAGAGCTCATAATTTTTGGTTATCCAGCGGTACAACTCTTCTAGAAAGCTAAAGATTTTCCTCTGGGTTTGAGAGGGGAAAGTAGGATCTTTCCGAGTTTAAAGTGGGCACCATCATCATCTGTTTCTGCCACTGGAGGGCAAGTGAAGTGAACAATGGTAACTAATTCATCAGTAGTAAAATAAGTCAAAAGAAACGACCAGTACTTTTTTTTTGAGGGAAAAGAAACGACAGTACTAGTTGCGGAGTTGCCAACCATTGTCAACAAATGTAGTAAAAGAGAACCAATGTTTTCCCACTGCAGGACCCGCAAAACTACCCTTTTAGCAATGTTAGTGCTTTCACGCAAAAAAAAAAAATAGTACTTTTGTTGCTGCTGCTACTAGTAGTACTAGTGTATCTAGAAAATGGCCATTTTGTTCAGGCCGTGAAAGAAGAGAAGAAAGATTGTGCGTGTGGACTGACCTCCTTGGTCTTGTCCTGGATGTCGACGACGGTGCCGGCCCAACTGTGGAGGTGTGAGCGCATGAAGGCGTCGATCTTCAGGAGGAGGCAGTCCTGGATCATGGCGGGGCGGACGAGGCCGAGCATGGCGCCACGCATGGCACGATGGAGCGGTCCGTGCACCGCGGCAATGTTGTTCCTGCCGAGGATATCTATCATCGACTGCGGGTAGCCGGGCACGAAGCCATGGCTCTCGCTCTGCAGCATATGCCGGTTCAGCTCCGGATCCATGCACACTACCGTGGGGCAACCCAGGATGTGGGTCCGGAACAAGCTCCCGTCCTTGCAGTAATATGGCAAGCAAATGTCATTGTGGGAGTATTGTTTTGGCTTGTAGAAAAGGAAGGGGTGTAGTGTGGTGGGGATGATAGAAGAATCGGCCTGGTTTTTCTCTTTTGATTTGTGATAATAATGGTACTTTAGAGCTGGAGCAGTTGGTGGGTGTGATCTTTTGGGGAACACAGCTACTGATGTTCGTCCTCTCCAGATCACTTTCCAATCCCATCAAACTGCGGCCACGCCGGATCCATCCAGAAAAGAAAAAAAGGAAAAGCTCATCCGAGGATTGATTTTTTCGTTTTCTTGGAGAAGAACGAACGAACTAGCAATCCATGACTGAAAATTTGGATAACAGAAGTTTGGCAAAAGGAGGGAGAAACAGAGCTTATGCTAGGATCATCCATCCATCTTCCATGAAAATGCATATTCATCGCGTGAGCGACAACCAGACCAAAGTGAAGCAAACGAAGCTTACCTAAGCCTCCTGGCCTTCATGAAGCTTGGACCCTGCTTCAGGAACTCGGTGGTCTCGCCAAAGAGAGGCCACCCCATTGTGCCTGGGGGTAAGCCCTGCTGAACCTCACCTCATTCCATCTCAGCAACAGGCTGCTCAGCAGAACCACGCTAACAGCAACACCAATCAACAACAAGAGGAACACCATCTTCTTCTTCTCTTTCTCTTCCTGTGATCGCTCTGCCTCCCCTCAGGCATGCTGACCTTATACATGCTGAACTCAGATTTTTGTCACTTGTTTGGTAGGCTAAGTCTGTTGAGACATGCTGAGGTGAGAGTTTGTTTGGCAGGCTGTGTCTAGTTCCATTTGGTTACCTCCTCCCATACGTTGGTGAGCGTGGTGAGCGTATCGAGCGATGGCGAGACCCGGATGTGCTTGCTCGCCAGTGGTCCAAATTTGGAAGTAATCGAGCAATGACGAGACCCTTTCTTGCTGTCTTGCTAATGGTCAGTTACATAAATCGAGCAATTTGCAAGGAAGTGCAGATTCTTACACAAAGAACCTTGAACAGGAAAAGGGAAAAGCAACCAGATCCCCAACTCATTCCATGGAGGCCTGGGCGTACGGGGAAGCAACTGGTCGGCGGCGAGAGCAGGCTTTGGCTGTGCTCGTCCGTGGCGGCGCTGACGTCGGCCCTGGTGGCGCTGGGTCGTCGGCCGTGGCGACGCAAGGAGGCGGCGCTGGGGCGGTGGCCGTGCGGACGTGAGAGGCGCTAGGCGGCGGCGTTGGGCTGTCGTCCATGGCAGGGCGAGGAGGCGCTAGGGGGCGGCGCTGGGTTGTTGGCCGTGCATGGAGACGAGGGGCGGCGTTGTACGGCTGGTGGAGACGTGGGAGACAGGGAGAGAGCACTCGTAGATGCCGTTGCTGGGGCAGAATGGTTGGCTCGAGACGTGCCAGTCGTTAGCTTCTAAAATCTCGGAAGAGGTCGCGTTTATCCAAATCTTCTATCATTTCTTAATGAATGGCATGTTTGTAAATAGTAACTTTGCTAAATATTTTTTTATCTGAGAGATCATAAATTGGATTTTTTTAGGTCCGGGAGACATGATTTCTCACAAGCCCAACTCAATCGCCTTTCTGGTGGAGTGAATTTTACGTGCGTATCACGTCCACCGCGAGGTCGATCCAGGGGAATCTTGTTGAGCGTCAGAGATAAGACTATGAAAGTCTTAGCTAGTTCGAATGGGGACTTGTTTTATTAAACTCCATATTCGTAACAAAGCTGATGATTCATATAGTCTCTAGTCATTGTCTATGGGGCTATCCAGAATGTTTATAAAGCTAACTTTTGCGTTAGTTCGTTAATCTAACTAAGGATAATCAATACCCTATTTTTATAGGTGGGGATTTTAAGTTGCTAAGATTCCTTCACGAGAAAAGTCGGGATCGATTCGACGAACATTGGTCTTTCATGTTTAATGCTGTCATTGATAGTTTAGACCTAAGAGATGTTACAATGTTAGGAAGACAGTTTACCTGGGCTACACTTCCGGAGCGCACATAGAAAAAATTGGACAGAATGCTTATAGATACCGAATGGGAAGAAAAATTCCCTATGACAACTGTTGGGGATAAACTTTTCGGGTATCCTCATTGTGCCTCACTGACCAGGGTGGCCCACTTCGGGTTAGAGCTTTGCTTCACAGATGTCCCAGTCAGGGAGAAGAAACGGAGTTCAGTCGGCTATGGGAAGGTTCAGATGACTAACCGACATAGGCCCGTAGTGTTACTTGTAGTTCAAGATGTACTCTGTAACCGACTCTTAGTCTTAGCCGGATAGGTCTCTCTTGTAAATCCTAGGCCGGATATCTATATAAGCCGTCCTAGAGAGAGCATTTAGGGCACCCCACAATAGTCTACAATCTCAACTCGCATAGACGAAACCCTTGTAACCCATATTTCGGCAGATCCGGCTCTGCCGTATTACTGGATTGCTAGCAGGAGTAGGATCCGTCCAAAGCCGGTGGATTCGAACCTACGTAAACTTGTGTTCTCATCGTGTCGGAATACCGTATGTCTCACACCCCTCTCTTCCGCACGCCTCGAGAACCCCCTCATGGCGTACTTGTCATCAATCTGACGACAGTTGGCGCCCACCGTGGGGAAAGTGAGCTTCGGATCTGCGTTCCGGGCGGAATCTGCAAGAATCAGAATCGGTGAGACTATCACCACCGATCGCATCCTCTACGCTAGCAACGTCCCTCTCATCGTTCTCGACGAGACTTGGATTCCGTCTAGGGAGACTGTGCTGCCTACACCATCATGTCTTTTGGCAAGATTAATGTTTACATCGGTTTCACTGAACCTACCCCACCCACCCCAGCGGTGATGATAGAGGCAGAAGAAGTTTCCGGATCCCCTCCGTCCGCGGAGGCGGTGGAATTCCGGATCCTGGAAATCCTAATCCCACCCAGCCCGCACCTATCGCGGAGATAGTGGAGAAAGCTAAACCTGAAGCAGATCTTGCGGTGCAAACCGAGTCTGGAATGGATCTCCCTAGCGAGGTCAAATCTGAGATCGATCTGCCCGCAGAGGTCGAAATCCAGGAGGAGCAAGACAACAATGCTGGTTCCGGCTCTTCCAATGCCGGAACAGACCAACCTTTCCTGAGGCACACGTTGAGGCGCATGATGATGAAAGACGCACACGTGGATGAGGTTCTCGAAACCATCATAATTTTCAAGGAAGCCCACGAAGAAAGCCGCAACTACCTCAGGACGCACGCATCGCACTTCATTGGATATGTTGGATCCGGATCCGGCTCTGCCGATGCTGGAGACAACGAAGACTCGGTGCTGGAGGCGATCGGAACAAACACTGACTTACTGGCATCTTCGGATGAGTCCATGATGTTAGTGGATTTCCGAAAGTTCTCCGTGGAATATGAAGAGGAGTTTAACTCCAAAGTTGTAGAAGAAGGAGAAGCCATGGACGAAGGATCCAGAGAAAACTCTCCCAAAGCGCAGGATGACATGGATCTCAGAGCTAACCCCGATGTCCATATGTCTGAAAGTACCGATCGGAGCTTGACACCGGGAAACAGACCCAAAGCCATCTTTGCTACCGACGCTGCCAAGAAGGCACAAAAGAGGAACAAGAAGAACAAGACCCCGGTGAAAGATCCTCCAGCGGAGGAAGTGGTTGCCGAGGATTACGAAGAAGACTCGGATGGAGCTTTAATCCCAGACGAGCCCAAAGAAGCTTCAGTGGATGGACACGTGGTCACTGCTGGTGCCCGTAAACTCATCGATGATGCGGCAACTACACATATCCCTACAGCTACAGAACTTACTGCTGTAGAATTGGAAGAAAGGGCTCAAGCCCAAGAAGCGCATCGCCAAATACTCCTGGATGAAGCCAACAACATCGAGGAAGAGAAGAAGCGCATAGCTACTGCGGAGAAGCTCATCTCTCTACAGCATCAAAAGAGCCAGAAAGGCCATGCACGGGCCGAAAAATTTCGGGAAGTCCGCAAGGTCCTCTTTGAGGGAGACCCAGGGATACCTCAGATCGACAGCAATGGAGATCTAGTGTACCCAACACCAGTACAGAACACCACCGTGGCTCGAGATATCCTGGCAATAATCCAGGCCCAGAAGAGGTTTGGTTGGGCATAAAGCTGCTCACCAAGGGTCTGGATCAACAAAAGGTCACGAAATCTGGAAGCGAAAAACTGGTCTCTCAGTTTGACCAATGTCGCACGGATTCGGCCTGGCATGATATTAGGCCCCAACGAGTGCCGAAACAGCACCACCATTCCGACCGTCGCGAAGATAACTACTCAAGAACCGGATCTTTAGGGCAACAACATAGAACCGCGCGTGACTGGAGCAATGTTGCCCCAGCCGCTGAGCGAGATGCAGTTGCAGCACTGTATCCGAGACACCCTCCCCGACAAGAGTCGAACAATCGCATGGAAGATGACAAAGAAAAACGTTGGGAGGAGGATCGCCAAAGGATGCCACCTCCAAGACACACAAGCCGTCCGACTAAACCCCACCATGTTGGGGGGAATGACGGACGAAGGAACGACGGACACCGTGCCGAGTCAAGCGGGCAGGAGGTTCGTCGTAATGAAGACCCTCCCCAGAACCGGAATAATGACGCTCTAGATGGAGGCTGGCGATTAGCCAGAAAAAATCCACCTGCACCACCCTCTCCACCAAGCACCCACCACAATTGCTCTCAAGGAGGGCGTCGTGGCGGAGGAGGTGGTGGCAGAAGCAGAAGTCTGGCTCCAAGGCACTGCAGCTACAACGAACAACCAAGACAGCGTTCTCTGTCACCAAGTGATGTGAGACACCGGATCAACTCTAACATAGAGGCGCAGCGCTACGAGAACGACGAAATCCATGTGGGTCCAAAATTCTTCGGACCGCGCATTCTAGAAACAAGATTCCCGGAAGGATTCGCTATCTCAAAGCACATTCAGCCCTACGACGGTGTAGCTCGGCCAGATACTTGGCTCCAGGATTTCTTCCAGGCTTGCTGCATCACCAAAGGCGGAAACAGCTTGGTCGGAACCCGATATCTCCCACTTATTCTACGGAAGACGGCACGATCATGGCTCAATGAACTTCTGAAAAACACCATCCACAACTAGTATGACATGCAAAGTGTGTTCTTTCGGAATTTCGAAGGCACATATCAGAGGCCCTGTTCGGTAGGAGACCTGCAACATTGCACCTAGAAAGCCGGAGAAACTTGCCGAGATTACCTCGGATGATGGATCGACACCAAGAACTCATGTGAAGCAGTAAATGACCAAACTGTGATTGAAGCTTTCATTGCAGGACTCCAAATTGGTTTACTACGTCATCGCTTGAAATGCGACAAGGTCACTGATTTGGGATAAATGATAGAAACAACGAGCAAGTATGCAGATGCTGACGATGATGCAGAAGGATTACTGAACGTCCTAGTTGTGCCACAGTCGGCAAAACAACCAAAGCAACAAGCTCAGAAGCGCAAGAACACCTCGAAAGAAAAGCCCAACGCGGAAACAGCGGTCGCTACTACTACTTTCGGGTCTGGAGGACGAGGAGGGCGCGGCGGTGGCCGTGGACGTGGTCGTGGGACATCAAGGGTCCAAGGTAGAGGAGATCAGCAACCTGGCAAAACCTATTCTTGGGCCGACAGTGCCAATAACTCGTGTGTGCATCACTTAGATCCCAACGGTGGCTCGTCCCATACAAATGCCGAGTGTCGTTTCAATGACGACATCAAGAAGGAAGATACCGCTGGCTATAGGGCTAAGCGGAAGAAGGGAAATAAGAATACCGAAAAAGAGAAAGAGACTAAGGAAGATTCCGACATGGAGGAAGTAGAGCCTTCAAATCCCAAGTCGGATGGAAAGAAAAACTTCCCAACGAAGAAAGACACTTATGTTACTTTCCTTGGGTCTCAAGCAGCTAAGGTTAAGAAAGCAGTACTGCATGAGCTCAACGCAACTGTTCCGACTATCCCACAATTCTTGGACTGGTCGGAAGTGGCAATCACCTTTGACCGTGTTAATCATCCGCCTAACTTACACAGGCGAGGAGAATACGCCTTAATCGTCAATCCATTTATTAAAGGCTATGGTTTCTCCAAGACTCTCATGGACGGGAGTAGCATCATCAACATTCTATATGTGGAAACGCTACATCGGATGCAGATCTCGGAGACACAGCTGAATCACAGCTTTGTGATCTTTCACGGAGTTGTCCTAGGAAGACAAGCAAATTCCCTGGGAGAGATCACTTTGGATGTTACCTTTGGAACTCCAAAGAACTACCGGACAGAAGCACTTTCCTTCGAAGTGGTCCCGTTCAAGAGCGCCTACCACGCTATATTCGGATGGCCGGCTTACTGGGCTTTTATGGCTCGTCCGTGTTATATTTACAATATGATGAAAATTCTAGGTCCCAAAGTGATGGGGGAATACCAATCGGGGTATACCCATGAAGCGGAGTCACCAGCTGGATCGAGCCGACTGAAGCCAGAGTGGGTCGATTCTCTGTATATGGCGACTGGCGCATACTGGACCCAGACGCCACGCCGACTGAAGGCCCAAGACGGTGACTCCAATACAAAGCCCATTAGCACACATGTAAACCCTAACTGGCTGCATATATAAAGCCACCAGGGAAACCCCTAAAAACCATCTCTCATTAGATCTAATCTCCCCCTCCGCCTCCGGTGGCTCCATTTAAACCAATCTATGATCATATACTGGATTAACAGCAGGACTTAGCGATCCTCCACCGAGGGGACGTGAACCTGGGTACATCGTGTGCCAATCTCGCTCCCAGATTCTCCTACGTCGCCTTGCCCTTTCCTCTATGTAAGATACCCTGTAGCATCTGCCGTGGCCAATTCCACGACAGTTGGCACCCACCGCGGGGCAAGCGGTGCTTGGAGACGATAATCCAGGCGGGATCCCTCACCATCGTCCATGGCTGATCATATCTGGACTGCTGTCCGAGGAAGACGATTGATTGGTTCGGTTGCCGCCTAATCATGGCGCACACACAGACGCCGATTTGGACAATTTCTTGGCATGCAAACATACATGATCGGCTCCAGATGCATGTTGATTGGCCGATTAGATCCAATATGTGTGGTCGTTCTGAGCGGCATTAGATTTATCCAGCTAGTTTCGAAAGGCCCGCGTATGCGGTCACCACGACCTTCTGGTTTATGAAGCACGCATGGCCATAATCAATGTTGGAGAGATTGAATCGGATCAAGTTTGGCAGCCTCCGTGCGGACTAGTTCCCTGACACAGGTGCTTCATCGGTCAAGCGCGTGCGTGAATCACACGCGGCCTAGACTGACGGGTCTTCTCTATTTGATACCCCTTCTCTCATGTACTATTTATTATCAATTAATATCCTATTTGATCTAATTCAAGTTGCTCGTTTGCATTATTTGGAGGATTATCCATGACTGCAAGATTGGATCATCGGTGGCCTATTTTGGTACAGTCCGCTCCGGCCGGTTGCGATTAAATAAATCCTTCGGCCATGAGTGTATCGGAGCTGATTTTACACGCCGGCGAGTCCGACCGCACCGACAACGATTGGAGAGATTGGAGAGTCCGCCACATCGACTCTGTTCGACCAACGTTGCAGTGACAAACACCACTACGCTGATTCCGCCACCGTAACTCCACCCAGCGAAGGTTCGGTTGGATGTGCGGCCGTGACCTCGTCTGAAGGCTTGAACAAAACTTCTCTGACTTCTCGCCGCCGTGGCTGCCTACAACCTCGCCAACGATGACTCGACAGTGATCGATAATTTTCTCCCACTCAATCTTATTTTAAATATTATCTGTATACTTATAATACTTTAACTGAATACGTGTTGATTCATATACACGGAGAACAAGCAAACAATGCACTCGTGGCTTAGCTGTGTGCATCATGCCTACCCGACGATATCCACCGCGTCGACCTCGTCATATTAGGCACTCGCGGACTCTCCATCGCGTACTCGCCACACCGGGGGACTCGCCCGCTGCAAACTCACCATCGTCGGACTCGCCACGCATGGGGACTCCCCATCGTGGATTCACCATGCTTGGCGACTCACCCGCCTCTCACTCGCCAAGATACCGGCTACACGCCGCAGAACTTCGCCAAAGCGCAACCATACGTCCGCCGCGTCGATCCCGTGTACGTTGCGTCGACTTCGCCAAAGCGCGACCATACTTCCGCCGCGTCGACCCCGTGTCTGCCGCGTCGACTTCAGCAAAGCGTGACCATACGTCTGCCGCGTCGACTTCGCCAAAGCGCGATCATACGTCCGCTGCGTCGATCCTGTGTCCGTCGCGTCGACTTCGCCAAAGCGCAACCATACTTTCGCCGCATCGACCCCGTATCCGCCCCGTCGACTTCGCCAAAGCGCGACCATACGTTCGCCGCGTCGACCCCGTGACTGCCGCGTCGACTTCGCCAAAGCATGACCATACCTCCGCCGCGTCAACTCTTTCTGGCTACGTCGAATATGTACGCTGCGCCTACTAAGGGACCTTCATCGTCCGAGTCGCCAGAGAGGGTTGCATGCCATACTGCATGTCTCACCACTGGGCGTCTCTTCCCTCCGGGAAAAATCAATTCGCCTTTGTCAACCTTTGAAAGAGCGACTTGCAATGGCCAAATAGTGCGGACGAGGACTCGCAAACCGAGCCTCGAATCATCCATGAAAAACGCTAACCAAGAGCCATCATTGGAGTCGCCTTGCTCGACTGGCCTTCCGAGCCAAGACAAATAGCAGTGCTACACAAACAGCATCATGTCCTCCTCAACCTTAGACAATGCGACTCGTACGACCAAGTACTGCGGACGAGGACTCGCAAATCGAGCCTCGGATCGTCCAGGAAGAACGCTAAGCCAAGAGCCATCTTTGGAGTCGCCATGCGACTGCCCCCGGGCCAAGATGAGAGACTCGCTAACAAACACAGCGCAATCAACGTCATCACGGACTCGCAATCATCGCGGACTCGCCACACTCGGGGACTCTCCCCTCGCGGACTCGCAATCATCGCGGACTCGCTCACCACGAACTCTCCCCACGCGGACTCGCCATGCTCAGCAACAACCACTTCTATTTTTAGAATATGCATATGTAAAGAGCCCCAAGTTGCCTCTACAAGCCAACTCGAGCCTCGGGGACTACTCCTAGGCATACTACATGTGCGCATGGTTCCATGACCGCGGCTCGCCACGCTCGGTGACTCGCCATCGCGTACTCGCCACGCTCGGGGACTCGCCACCGCGGACTCACCCTCTAGGACTCGCTAGGCTCGGGGACTCGCCATCGCGTACTCACCACGCTCGGGGACTCGCCCTCGAGGACTCGCCATCGCGTACTCGCCACGCTCGGGGACTCGCCCTCGAGGACTCGCCATCGTGTACTTGCCACGCTTGGGGACTCGCCACCCTCGCGAAGTTTTCACGCTCAGGGATTCGCTGTCCTCGAGGAGTCTTCACGCTCGGGGACTCGCTACCCTCGCGAAGTCTTCATACTCGAGGACCCGCAGCCCTCGTGGACTCGACGCGCTTGGGGACTCACCATCACGGGCTCGCCATCGCTGACTCCGCCCAACACTGACTCGCCTGATGCGTCGACTCGCCTAGGCGAATGGACTACATCACAAGGTATTTTTCTATTTCAAGAGCTCGCTAGTGACTCGCCATCAACTCCACCCAATGGCGACTCGCCCGACGTGTCGACTCACTTGGGCGAATGGACTACTTCATGAGCTATTTCTCTGTTTCAGGAGCTCGCCAACGACTCGCCATCGACTCCACCCTAGAACCGCCTGCGACGATTCGGCGGCTTGAAGTCATCGCCGAGTCCCTAACGCGCTCAGGGACTACTGATGGGGGAATACCAATCGGGGTATACCCATGAAGCGGAGTCGCCAGCTAGATCGAGCCGACTGAAGCCAGAGCGGGTCAACTCGCCGTATATGGCGACTGGCGCATACTGGACCCAGATGCCATGCCGACTAAAGGCCCAAGATGGGGACTCCAATACAAAGCCCATTAGCACACTTGTATACCCTAACTGACTGCTTATATAAAGCCACCAGGAGAACCCCCTAAAAACCATCTCTCATTAGATCCAATCTCCCCCTCCGCCTCCAGGGGCTCCATGTAAACCAATCTATGATCATATACTGGATTGACAGCAGGACATAGTGATCCTCCACCGAGCGGACGTGAACATGGGTATATCGTGTGCCAATCTTGCTCCCAGATTCTCCTACGTCGCCTTGCCCTTTCCTCTATGTAAACTACCCTATAGCATCTGCCGTGGCCAATTCCATGACACAAAGGCGTGATCAACATCAGGGGAGACCCAAAGAAGGCGCGAGAGTGCTAGGACAAAAATGCCGCCTTTGCTGAAGACGTGCTGCACGCCTAGGAGTACCAGCAGATCAAGAAGACCATCGATCCATCTGAGATGCCTGCAACAAAGAAGGAGGTGACGAAGCCGACTCCAGAGTTCAAGGCATCAGAAGAGATGAAGACGATGCTGTTGAAGGATGATGACCCCTCCAAGGTGACCCAGATAGGTGTAGGTTTAGATAGCGCATAGGAAAGCGCGCTCGTCAAGTTCCTCAAAGCAAATCAAGATATCTTCGCATGGCAGCCATCTGACATGACCGGAGTACATAGAGAACTTGCCGAGCACTCTCTAAATGTACACCCAAACACTAAACCCGTCAAATAGTCCTTACGACGTTTCAGCGATGAAAAGAGAAAAGCAATAGCTAAGGAACTAGCTCGGCTCGAGTTAGCCGGATTCATAGAAGAGGTCATCCACACTGAGTGGTCGGCCAATCCTGTAATGGTCCCTAAAAAGGACACCACTGATTTGAGGATGTATGTTGATTATACCGCCTTGAACAAGGCTTGTCCAAAAGATCCGTTCGCTTTGCCTAGAATTGATCAAGTTATCGATTCTACGACAAGCTCGGAACTCCTATGTTTTCTTGATGCATATTCCGGTTATCACCAAATTCGGATGAAGGAATCAGACAAAGTCAAAACTTCATTCATAAACCCCTTTGGAACCTTCTGTTTCATTACGATGCCCTTTGGGCTCAAGAATGCAGGAGCTGCCTACCAGCGCACTATGCAGCGTTGCCTCCATGAAAAAATCGGATGCAATATACATGCATACGTGGACGACATTATGGTGGTGTCCAAAAAGAAGGAAACCCTACTTTCTGATTTGGAGGAAACGTTCGCCGATCTACGCAAATACAACATAATGCTTAATCCGAAGAAATGCTTCTTTGGAATACCAGCCGACAAATTGTTAGGTTTTATTGTGTCTCAAAGAGGAGAATATCATTTTGCGGCCCAAAAGTTGGGTCGCCTAGGCAACGCGGTACCCAAGTTGCTTACAATCAGCTGCGTTGCCCAAAGTTGGCGTGCCAAATACTCAGAGGGTCCTTTTCGGCACGATTCAACTTTATGTTTCAATACAAAATATCTGGCTAACGCCCGTCAAGTTGGGCCCCCATGTCAGCTTTCGCTGTTATGTCGCTGCCGTCGTGGCTGCCATGTATGCTGCCATGTAGGCTTGCAGCGTTGGCGCATGCATCCTTTACACGTCTTCTTCTTCCTCTGGATAGCAATTTGTGGTTGCGGCCGTGGCGCGGAGCTAGGACTTGGACAAACCTGCTCGGCCCCGTTCTCCTCCCCATCCTGAATCGGAGCACGCCCTCACCATGGCCACACCCATAGCACGTCGCGGGGATGGGAATTCATTCCCGGGTGAGGTCTGTCACCATGCCGACCATGCTCGATCCTGTTGGCCTCCTCCAGAATCCGAGCTCGCCGTAGCCGTGGTCGCACACGCACCAGCCACGGTGCCTTCCTCTCTGAACCCCAAAGATGCATCCACCCAGTTCGGCACAACGCCAATAAGGTGAAAATGCATCAAGTTTTCTTCTTGTGATTGTAGAAAAACATGTATGTACCGTGGCCGTAGCATACTCTAACAATGTACACATATGTTGTTTACTAGATTTTCATTTGAAATTAGTAGCTCCGTGATGCCGAAACATAGAGAACCTAAATGGAATGACGATGACGACCATGTTCTATACTTTGCATTGCATCAACAAGTGCTCGCTGACGAAGCAAGTTACCAAGAGAGTGGAGTTCATTAGCCATTGCCAAAAAATATGTGAACAAATCAATGAGCGATTCAATGCAAATACGTGCAGAAAAGCTAGATCCATGTCATCAATCATCAATAGGTGGCACATTCTAGTGATGTGTTCAAATGCGTACACCATGTATCATTTTCTTGAAGTGGTTGTTATCCTGAGCAAAAATGCCTAGTATGCATATTACCTTTGTATGTTCTATGCTGCAATTCTGTTGTTATGGGCATGGAAAGAAAAGCTGGGCTTCACCGAATTTTACGTAGTTAGGTCTAACTTAGTCTTACACAAATAAACACAACTTAGTATTTACACAAATAAGCGTAACTAATGATAAAGATAAAGACAAATGGTTCATCGGATCTACCAGTATGAGCACTAGGTCCCTGGAGCTGGTGGTATCGTCAGAACGAACCAGAATGCTGCGTTTGGCCGTCTGGCATTCTCCATCAAATCGTACGACCCCACTGATGAACCAATTGTAGGCCCCCTCCCCTCGACGTGGATTCGGCTCCAGGTCGAATCTGGAGTGTCAACGTGATAGGCGTGTGAGTATGCAGCAAACACACAGTCTGCTATAAACACTAGAAGTGCTGGCACCTCAGCAACAACACCAGCATGTTCTTCCTGGACTCCGGCAGCAGCCTCAGCAGGTATTTCGTCAGCTTCACCAGCAATAGCCTCAGCAGGTATTTCGTCAGCTTCACCAGCAGCAGCATCACCAAGTATTTCGTCAGCTTCACCAGGAGCAGCAGTAGCTAGTTCTTCGTCAGCTTCACCAGGAGCAGCATTAGCTAGTTCTTTGTTAGCTCCACCACCACCGCCACCAGCAGCAGCATCAGGAGCCAGGGCTGCCTGAGCAATTACAGGTTCAACAGCTCTAGGGGCTCCGACAAAGAAAGGGTAGTTGATCCCAAGAAACACAGATTGTCCCTTCAGATTGTCGACTCTGCTCCAGACTTGCTCTACTGGGTCTTTGGATGGGCATGCGGACCTCGAGAAACGTGACACCGCAGCGATGGGTATGAAGAAAGTTGTGTCCCCATATGTTCTATTGTATCACCAACGCTGTTTAGTGCTCCCCTGATATCCACATGATTTCATCATCCTGTTCCGTGTCACCTCCGAGAGGTGACAGGAACCCAGACCGTGTCCCAAGTTCAGCATCTGCTACTGCATCTTCGATGACCGGAGCTAGAATGATGTGCGGGGCTGTGTGGGTACCTATGTGTTACTTACAGTCATTAAGCAGAATTTTGAATGGGATTTTACATGCTATATGACACCATGACTCACCCCAAATGGACGGCTCCCAAACACGCACGTCGCCGCTAGGTTCAGTGATCGCATAAATGCGTTGCGGTTTGTACGAAGAGTAGCTGTAGGTGAAGACGGCGTCGACATACTTCTCTAGCCGCAGGAAGTTGTCACACAAGACTGTCCATTCCTTGTCTTCTGGGCATCTAATGAATGCGATTGCCTTGTCGAACACCGCTAAGAGTTCGTACTCCCAGGTCTTCCACGCCCCCTCACGCGGTCTATGTGGGAGTTGTACCTTCAGGAGCTCAAGCTCTGCCATGTTGAACCTGTAAGTGAATTCGGAAATGGGCGGCGGCCACCCGTTGTTGAATGCAGTAATGCCGACACCCTCCAAAGATGGCAATTCAAGTCTCACCGATCTGTAGCCATTTTTTAGAGTCCAAGTACTCCCATCTTGTGATAAAAGGACCAGCCACTTGCCGTTGCCACCCACCCAGTTCTGGTCATCTTTCATTTACGTCTCTTCTTCTTCCTTGATATTCACCACTACTGATTCGGACCACTTATCCAACAACATCAGTTTTGCATGAATATTCTGCAGAGTTTGTTGTCAGTTGGTACAATCACCTAGCATGGATTCCATTGCAAATACAATTTGACAACTGAACCTTCAGATTAAAGTACACAAAATATCGCCTAAATACGAGTGTGTCCTTAGATATCGCCTAAATTGTGCCCGTGTCACTATGAAGATACTCAATATATGGAGTAGTAGCAGAGCCCCCAGAACAAACTCCTGACGATGATCATAAACAGCTCGGGGCATAACAGCCTTAAATCGTCTAATCTATTTGTTTTAATTTTAGGAAACAGAATATCACCTAGCAGGCATTCCCTTGCAAAATCGAAATTGACAATTCATCTATCACCTAAAGTAAGACCGTGTCACTACAAAAATACTAGAATATCAGGTACGAGCACAGCTTCCGCTGTATATAATAGTCTTAAATGGTTTGATTTGTTCAAACCGCGCGTGCACACAACACGTTCGACGAAAGGAACATAGGATTCCGATGAGAGTTCAGCACATATGAATCAATGATATGACTGAACGAATAAGCTAGATACTTGAACTTACGTGGCCATCGCGGTCGTTTTGGCCATTTGCTGGTATCGGGGTAAAGAAGGCCCGGCGTGCCGAACGGTTGTTCATCCATGTCCCGCATCTGAAGCGGTAGCTAGGGATGCAGCAAGCGAGGCGGCCGGCAGAGATGATGTCCAATCCTGAGGCGATCATGTGCACGTTTGCGGCGCTGAGGTTCGGCCATCCCCAATCCTCGTGGTGGTGGTCGCCCTGGCCATCCGCGTCATCGTCGCATGCCTTTCGCTTCAGCCTGCTGCTACCCCAAGCTCTACCCATAGCGGCAAATGGAGTCTGGAATCCGGTAGATTAATGGAGGCATTGTGATAAGGAGGCGGATGGATTCGAGAGGGGATGGAATCAGGGATGTGGGCAGTTGTTCGAGTGGGGAGTGAAACTGCAAGGAACCGCCGCCACCGCTGTTTCTTGTCCGCGTGGAAGACAAGGAAGGGGGTGTAATTATTGAGGGCGGGCACCGGAACCGTCTAGAGGAAGTGAAAAAATAAATCGTAAGAGAGAAATGTGTGGCCCGCCTATCAGTGAGTGAAGGTCGGCACGCGCAAACGTGCCTATGTTTGACTTGGATCATGCATGGCAGACCTCGATTCCACCGCATGCAAGTGGCATGGAACAAATTTTAGGAAGCGCTAGGGTCGACGTGTAAAACCGCCATTTTTCTCAACCTTCACCCTACTACAAACAATCATGCACCATTCCAGATATTGGTAAGTGCAGTTTCAATCTTTCACTTCTCCGTCTCATTTCCTCCTCCACGGCCACATCGTTTTTCTCCTCCATGGCCTCATCCATTTCCTCCAGCCACTCGCTGTTGGCACCCACCCAGTTCTGGTCATCTTCCATTTACGACTCTTCTTCTTCCTTGATATTCACCACTACTAATTCGGACCACTTATCTAGTAGCATCAGTTTTGCATGAATATTCTGCAGAGTTTGTTGTCAGTTGGTACAATCACCTAGCATGGTTTCCATTGCAAATACAATTTGAGAACTGGACCTTCAGATTAAAGTACACAAAATATCATCTAAATACGTGTGTCTCCTCAGATATCGCCTAAATTGTGCCTGTGTCACTATGAAGATACTCAATATATGGAGTAGTAGCAGAGCCCCCAGAACAAACTCCTGACGATGATCATAAATAGCTCGGGGCATAACAGCCTTAAATCTTCTAATCTATTTGTTTTAATTTTAGGAAACAGAATATCACCTGGCAGGCATTCCATTGCAAAATCGAAATTGACAACTCATCTATCACCTAAAGTAAGACCGTGTCACTACAAAAATACCAGAATATCAGGTACGAGCAGAGCTTCCGCTGTACATAATAGTCTTAAATGGTTTGATTTGTCCAAACCGCACGTGCACACAACACGTTCGACGAAAGGAACATAGGATTACGATGAGAGTTCAGCACATATGAATCAATGATATGACTAAACGAATAAGCTAGATACTTGAACTTGCGTGGCCATCGCGGTCGTTTGGCCATTTGCTGGTATCGGGGTAAAGAAGGCCTGGCGTGCCGAACGGTTGTTCGTCCATGTCCCGCATCTGAAGCGGTAGCCAGGGATGCAGCGAGCAAGGCGGCCGACAGAGATGATGTCCAACCCCGAGGCGATCCTGTGCATGTTCGCGGCGCTGAGGTTCGGCCATCCCCAATCCTCGTGGTGGCGGTCGCCCTGGCCATCCGCGTCATCGTCGCATGCCTTTCGCTTCAGCCTGCTGCTACCCCAAGCTCTACCCATAGCGGCAAATGGAGTCTAGAATCCGGTAGATTAATGGAGGTGTTGTGATAAGGAGGCGGATTGATTCGAGAGGGGATGGAATCAGGGATGGGGCAGTTGTTCGAGTGGGGAGTGAATCTTCAAGGAACCGCCACCGCCGTCAGTTCTCGTCCGCGTGGAAGACAAGGAAGGGGGTGTAATTATTGAGGGCGGGCACCGGAACCGTCTAGAGGAAGTGAAAAAATAAATCGTAAGAGAGAAATGTGCGGCCCGCCTATCAGTGAGTGAAGGTCGGCACGCGCAAACGTGCCTACGTTTGACTTGGATCATGCATGGCAGACCTCGATTCCACCGCATGCAAGTGGCACGGAACAAATTTTTGGAAGCGCTAGGGTCGACGTGTAAAACCGCCATTTTTCTCCACCTTCACCCTACTACGAACAGTCATGCACCGTTCCAGATATTGGTAAGTGCGGTTTCAATCTTTCACTTCTCCGTCTCATTTCCTCCTCCACGGCCTCATCGTCTTTCTCCTCCATGGCCTCATCCATTTCCTCCACCACCGCATCGCCCTCTTCCTCCGTATCCTTTCCCTCTTGCCTGTAGTTATGGACTCTCCGGACGTCTGAAATGACGGCAGGCAAGAAACTGCGCATTTCGACATTGAAGTACATGGCGGGAAGAAGATCGATGTTGTCTACACCACTGACCCTCGGACGGTGAGGAACACTCTGAATAATTACACGAGTTAGCTGCAGTTCGAAGAAAACAGGTTCATAGGTCTCGACCTCGAGTACAGCCGCGATCACCGTAGGATCGCCGTGGTGCAACTCTCCATGAAGGGGCACCTCGGCAATGCCCATCATGATGGACTTGGGGATTCGTGGAAAAGAGAACGCTGGGGATTTCGTCGGATCTTCGGGAAACAATGGAATCAAAGTCGCCTGTATATTGAATAATAGCACTATTACAAGTTGTCTTCTAGATTTCGGTATCCCCGCTTGGGCTTCTCCCGTCCTATATATAATATCTTGGGTCTCAAAGTTATATGCAGATAGGTTTCATACACGCGTGATTACAATACCAACACAATGTCGGTTTATAGTATCTTTCCTAATACAATCAAAGCCTTTATCGGTTGCTTCCTTGGGCTATCATCTGGAATCTTCATGGGCCGAAGCCCTTTTACCCAGTATAGGGTAGTAAATCATAAGCATCCAAGTAATCATACCTATGTCAGTAGCCCCCGAGAATCTACTTGAATTGAAGTTTCAGGTTGAGTCTCAAAGTTTCTTTTTCTTTCTTTTCCTTTATATTTCATTTTTCATAGGGATTTGGTACAATGAGTCTGATGCTTCCGACGGATCGAGAATCAGTTAATTGCTCCTGGGCAAAAATAACGTTGTCCTACATCAAATTCAAGTCCCCAAGCTCGAATCTGGAATTTGCTACTGGCGTAATTCAGTTCGAGCCGCTGATTTCTTATCGAATAATGAATTCCACTTTTCTATTTTTATCGGGTACCCAACCGTCCGTCGAGATTTTTCATCGTATCATTGATATGGATATTTTACTGGTAGAGCGCATTCTTGTGTTATTACCAGGCCACACAAGATGAATCCTGGGGTCTTACCTTCATGCTTCTGAACATGGCATTCGGATTTTTATCGGGTTGTGTGCGATCTGAGAGTTTTGTTTTGTTTTGTAGTGGCTGAAGAACTTTTTGTTTTTTGCAACTACTCCCGATAGGAGTATCTTGCTGATGAATGTTTTCTTTGTTTTTCTTTATCAGGTGCGCGCCCGCGCTCCTGATAGGAGTAGCCCCCGAGGCTATGTTTAGATATATGTATCAAAACATAGGCTCGAAAACTTATGTTTATGGCGCCAGTGCTTCTATAATTTTTGTTGGGTGCACAACCAATGCTCCCGATAGGAGTAGCCCCCGAGGCTATAGTCGTAATATTGTATATTCGATTGTAGTCTCAGATCTTTTCTTGGAGGATTACTTTGACTCCCATTTTAGTTTTTTGGGTTATATTTCCAATGGTGAGCCGCAATTTCTGCAACACCTCCGCTATGACGTCAGTGATGACATATCTTATGCTATTGATTTTCAGAGGAACACGCCTTGATGGGACGTGTCGAACATGGTCCCATGCAGCAATAATGATGATTCGTGATAGCGTATTCAGTGGATATTTTTGACTGCACGTCCCCTCTCCACATGAAAATCGAGGCGTCACGCGCTGTCCTCTGTTTTTACCACAACCATAACTTCTTTAAAATTTTCCTTTACGGAACCCTTGTAACATGTGTCACCATCGTGCGACCTTCTGTCGGTTCGATTTTGCATCGAACGGTTCGGACCTCACGCCTTTGCTCTTTATAAGGGAGAGGAGATGTGTTTTACTGTTTTACCTCACCTTCCTCTGCTCCATCTTCTTCCTTGCGCTCTTGCCCCCTTGCGAACTCCTGCTCTGCGCTCGTGTTCCTCTTTCTCCGCCATGGGTAAAAGCAAAGCTGGGACTTCTGCTGCCGCTGTGAAGGCCACTAGTAAGAGGGTCGTCAGATGGGCTCCTTCCAAGTGCACGGCATGGGAGCTCCATGAGGCGCGGAACTCCGGCCATCTGACAGAGGGCGCCTTCAAGCTTCCTGGAGATGAGGCTGCGCCCATCCCCGAGCCTGGTGGGAGGGTAATGTTCCTCCCTTTCCTCTTCCACGGTCTTTCTCTTCCTATGGCATGCAGTTGTACCAGCTCACCCCCAACTCCATTCTCCATGTTGCTTGTTTCGTCACTCTCTACGAGTGTTTCCTTGGGATTCATCCACATTGGGGCCTTTGGAAACATTTCTTCTATGTTCGCCGTAATGCCACTGACACCATTGTCCATGACGTTGGTGGCGCCATTTTCTCTGTCTGCTCGGACGTTGATTACTTCGATTTTAAACTCACTAATTCTGTCCAAGGCTAGAAATCCAAGTGGTTTGTATCAAAGATCAACCACTTGAGGGCCAATCTTTTGGTTTATCCCCTTTTGATCCTAAGAAACCTTGCCACAAATTTGACTCCTAGGATCAGGATCCTTTTGTCGAAGAAATGGCAGAAATCCAACCCCATATTGACCGCATCTCAAATCTGTGGCATGAAGTTGGCAAGGAATTGTCGGGTCTCTGGATCCTGGCATACTTTTTGCGGATCCGCGTCCAGCTGCTTCAAGCCCGACTTTCTGGCATGTGGGCATACACCGGCAGGAAGGACCCGATGAGGATTTCCTCGGAAGACCTTTCCCTCAAGGTGTATGGGAAAAGGGTCCGGAGCTTCACCACTCTGACCAAGAAAAGCTTGGTTCCTTCGACCTGCCTTCTGGAGCCTTTTGGCAAGAAAAACCAGCTCCCTGAGGTAAATTTCCTTTGCCTTCATGTTTTCCTTTCTTCTGTTTGTAGATGCACTTTTACTCTTTTCAAGGACTAGCTTTTTTTCCATGTCTTCTGCTTTGTGTAGGATTTTGATCATCTGAGCTCACTTCCTCCTCTTCCTGGAAGTTGTGAGTCCCCTATCCATCCCTTTGCATCCGACAATCTCCCTATGACTAGGACCACCGCTGATGAGGAGGGGGAGTTCTCTACATCCGATTCTTCTTCAAAGACGCAATCTCTTCCTTCGGCTGGCTTCGGAGATTTCTGCGTGGAGCGTGCTAGCGAAAAGATGAAGCGCCCTTATGCTGTGGAAAGGGTTGAGGACTCGGATGACTCGACTGCTTCCAAGCCTTTTGGTGCTTCTCCAATCGCGGTTGCTCCTGCCCAAGTGAATTTGTTCCGCCTTGCGTAGGATGAGTCTTCGTAAGTATTTCCTTGCTTTTTTCTGTTTTACTGGGTGGTTTTACTACTGATGCGTATTCCACTTGTGTTGTTCTTTTGAAGTGATGACAAAGATCCTCCCGCATCTCCTCTTCACACATCTGTGGGCTGCTCTGCAAAGAAATCTCATCTGCCATCGGCGGAGCCGAAAGAAAATCTCCTGTCTCCTGTGGAGAAGGTCATCTAAAAAGATGCTGCCAGTTCATCCAAGTCGCCGCCGCAAAAAGGAACAAAACAGCGGGTAAAGGGGTGGTGATATCTGAAGAGCCTATTGATGTGGATATGAAGGATGTAAGTCACTTTTTATTTAAGAATTTTTCTTCCCGTAGCCCTTTTTTACTTTGCCTTCATATCCTTTTGTTGTGATGTTTCTTTTATCAGCCTTTGATGCGCGAGATGGTCGGTTATGGCCTCTCGTTTTATAAGGGTGATGGCTCAATGCACGGTGCCCAGAAAATTGCTTGATGGCGGTGTTGATGTAGAGCTCGTTGGGAACCCCAAGAGGAAGGTATGATGAGTACAACAGCAAGTTTCCCTCAGTTATGAAACCAAGGTATAATCAAACCAGTAGGAGCAAGGAAACACCTCAAAGGTGTGACTAGCTGAGCCTTGGCAGGGCACACTACCGGTGCTAGTAGCAACGTGGAGACCTGCACAACACAACCACAGAACTTTGTCCCCAACTTGCGATGAGGTTGTCACTCTCACCGTGTTTTGAGGAAAACAAAGGATTAAACGTATCGAATGGAAAGAAGTAAAAGTTTGCAGAAAGTAAACACAAAGCGGTAAAAGATTATAGATTGTATGTAAGAGACAAGGACCGGGATCCATAGGTCACTAGAGGTGGCTCTCCTTAGATAGATAACATGCTGGGTGAACAAATTACAGCGGGGCAATTGACAAACACCGAGAAAGCAATACATGCATATACTAATCATCTTGACTCCGTTGAGACTTCATTGGGCATTACAACATTATACATAGATCGCCATCCAACTGCATCTATGACTAATAATCCACCTGCAGGTTATCATATGAACCCCCTCCAGTATTAAGTTGCAAGCAACAGATTATTGCTTTACGAACTACGTGTAAAGTAAACAATACGATTGTTCTATGAACAAAGGATTGTTGTTTTCTCCCTAGTAGCAACAACACATCTAGTACCTCAGAGATTTCTGTCACTTCCCTAGAGGTATGAACCCACTATCGAGCATAAATACTAACTCTTGGAGTTGCTAGCATCTACTTGGCCAAGATAGCTACTAACAACGGAAAGCATGCAAGATCTCAAATAACAAAGACATGATAGAATCAATAATCAATCTGAAATAGCATCTCAATATCCATCAGATCCCCGCAAACACAACATGCAGAATTACAAATAGATGATCTTGATCATGAACGGAGCTCACAAGATCTAAACATGAAAGCACAAAGGAGGAGAACCGGCCATCTAGCTATTACATGGATCCGTAGTCCAAGGATGAACTACTCACGCATCACACCGGAGGCTTGCATGATGATGAAAAAGGCCTCCAGGGTGAATTCCCCTCTCCAGCAGGGTGCCGGGAAGAGCTTCAGATCCCTCCTGATCTAGGGATGGAGACGACGGCGGCTACGGACTCTTTCGTGGATTTTTGATCGGGTACTTAGGGTTTACGTCTCGAGGGCATCTTATAGTCGGAAGGGGAGGCCGAGGGGGTGCTTGGGCTGGCCACACCACCCCCTGGCGCGGGTCAGGCCTGGCCGCACGGCCAGGTGGTGTGGCCGCCCTCTGGCCCTTCTCTGTCTCGTATTCTAGCACTTGATGACTTCCGAAAAAATAGGCACTTTGGCTTTTGTCCCGTCCAATTCCGAGAATATTCATTTTCTAACTTTCCTGGAACCAAAAACAGCAGAAAACAAGCAGCTGGCACTGTGGCTCTTGTTAATAGGTTAGTCCAAGAAATCACATGAAAAGTACTCCAAAGTTGGAACAAAACACAAGAAAGTGGATAAAACCAAGCATGGAACATCAAAAATTATAGATACATTTGCAGTGTATCAACATCCCCAAGCTTAACTCCTGCTCGTCCTCGAGTAGGTAAGTGATAAAAAGAAAGAATAATTTTTGAGGTGACATGCACCATCAAAGACTTGATCAAAGTATTTGCAAAACATTCAAAGCTGGGATCATAGTACTTCAATCATAACATGAAAGACACAGTTCTAGCAATAAGACAAAGAAACTATGTTGCAACATGAAAAGGCACAAACAAAAGATTCATGAATAACAATGCTTTGCAAGACGTTTGTTTGTTTCACATAAAGAAAACATAGCATAATAGTATTCAGCTTGTCCCTCAATAGAGTAGCAAATATAAATGCATAGGACACCTTCAAAGTTCATAAGAGTGACTAGATACAATAGTTTAAAACAAGCAATATCAAAGTATGCATCAATCAACTAGTCTTGGGACAATGCACATAGAACTAAGAATGGCTACTATGCTCTCAAAGTAAGTGCATAAAGATTGAAGGTGGAGACTCAATGTAATGGTGGAAGAAAGGCCTTTATAAAAGGAAGTAGGGATTCAAATCTCATAAAGAGCCTCCAAAAATTATGGTACTTATAGCTTTCAGCTCTCATTGCCCCTATCATAGGCATCTTTAAGGTGATTAAGGTTAAAGTGACACAACTAAGAAGATATGCTTGACAAGTTATAAACCGAAATCTCATGCCCCTTACTTACGAAGACCGATCCTCATGCTACTCAACTTCAGTCACGAGTAAGCTCTTGTCATTGTAAGTATGTGTGTATCATTAAGAACCGCCAACGGGGTACCCCTTGCACATGATACGGGAGCTTTCCCATAATCAAAATGACAAGGCAAACAGACAATGAGCATCTCAGCGATCTTTTTATTTGCTATTTGCATAGGTTTTTATTGAGGATGCTTCATAGAGTGCTCATTATGGTGATGCTGCAAGTTTCCACCATGATTAGGCATGGCTTAGGCTAGCGGCCCAGGCGTTTCTCTAATACACATACAAACTCCATGATCTTACAAGTTCCACTTTTATTTCACACCGCCGGGATCCGTAAGCAAAAGAACATGATATCAACGGGTTACAAAGTACAAGTGCAATGTTGAAAGCGTTCCCCATGAAACATGGTTCTGCTAATTTCAACTTATAAAGCGCTAGAATATACGCAACAAAGAAGGACCCAATGGTTCAAGTTTATTATATGCAAAAAGGTAAGGTGTGCCATCAAGTTCGTGAGAGCTTTAATCACTAGTTTTCTCATAACAAGTTTAATTTGGAAGGTAAACAAAAGCATGAATATACTTGGAATAGCATAAGCTAGTATGTTGGTATGGTGGACTCTTTGGAATAACTTGGTTTAGGGAGTTGGATGCATGACTGGAACTCATACTTTGCTGTGGAGGCTAGCAAAGGACTGGGAGCGACAAACTAAGAGAGCAATAATGGCCATAATCATGCAGAGCGACAAAACATCATTGATCAAAGCATAAAGTGATACTACAAGTTGAAAACTAAAGGATCATAAAGGCTATGGTGACTTGAGATAGTCATAACATGGTGTGAGCATGTGCCAAGTCAACCCAAATAAAGCATCAAAGGAGAATACCACTATACTATGCTTTAATATGCTAAAACAACACATGATTCATCCAAGGCATATTAAGCAATCTCAATTGTTTATAACAAGTCATGCTACAGCAAAGAATACTAAGCATAAATCCAAAACAATATCAAGCATGGCATGACAAAGCATAGGCACAGTCAAAAATAAGCTCTTTTTACCACATAAGTATGAACTTTCCTACTCTTTTCCAAAGTAAACCAAACTATTTGCAAACCAATGTATGAAAGAGGGGGCACAACCAATTTATTCAGAAAACTAAGCAAACCAAGCAAAGTAAAAACCAAAACGAAAACGAAAAAGAAGACGCTCCAAGAACAACACAACTGTGCATGAAACAATAAAAATGAAGCGTTTGGAAGAAACCTGGGATTTTTATTGATGAAGAAGGGGATGCCTTGGGCATCCCCAAGCTTTGACGCTTGTACTTCTTGGATATTTATTGGGGTGACACGTGTGGCATCCCCAAGCTTGAGCTTTAGTCCATCCTTTATCTCATTACTCATTCCTTCCATACACCTAAATTTTTTCCTTCATACAAAACTTCACACAGTCTTTATTAGCAACATTAGTGCATTCAAGATAAAAGGTCTTAAGGTTTAGTTATAACACCAAATAAACTTCCATTAGAACACTATCTACTGTAGCACTTCCCTCAAAAATCTCAATTCCCCAAAAGAACTCAAGAAGGAATCAACAAGAAGCAAATGCATAAAATGGCAGAAATCTGTCAAAACAGACCAGCAGGTAAAGACGAATTTTTTCGAAGACCTTATGTTGCTCAAATAAACAAGTGTTGAACTAACTAAAGTTATATAACAACCTGGGGCAGAAGCAGAAACAATTACAGCTCAATCCGACATACAGAGCTCTCTGACGAATTTTTACGGTGAAGCACATAAATCTGTTTCGGGACAACAACTTTCCCAATCATTACTTCTCTCTCATTAGAGGTTACTCTTGGCACAAAAAAGAAAATAAAAGGATAATAAGAGGTTATTACAGAGGTAATAACTTCCAAGACTCATCTAAAACTTTTGGGTTATCTCTCAATAAGTACTTTTCTTTAACGCCTTTAAGTTAGGCATAAGAAGCAAGAAAAAGAATCAAGTATTCTCAAATGAAGAAGCATTAAGACCAACTTTCTTGATCTTACCTCTCTTACTTTTATTTTTAACCTTGGGGAAAATATGATTGTTTGGTGTAGAATAAAGGTGCATGGTCCCCTTTCCCACATCTATTATTGCTCCAAGGAGTTCTAATAGGGACCTTCCAAGTGTAATTTGTCCTTTTCCTGCACATTCAATAACAAGATAATCAATAGAAATCGTTTTCCCAAGGATCTTTGTAAACACTCTTTCAGCTATTCCAAGAGGTAAAATGGTAGTATTATTAGAAAGAGATATTTCTTTTCCTCCCTCAATGAGCCCCCAAGTATTCAGAGATTTATAAATATCTTTGGGCATAAGGCAAAATTCAGACATGATATCACAACGAGCTTGAAAAGTTTCAGTGTTCATCTCAATCTTTACTGTGGGGAACCACTTTGATGGTTCAGAATTTATTGAAACATAATCTTGATGCTCCCTAAGCGTATTATATCAACTTTCTAATCTAGTAGTGCTAGCCTCAAGAGTGTCCAACCTAGCAAATATTTTTGCGAAAGAAATATCAGTTTGGCTAGGCAAGTTGTAAGTGAGGATCAATTTCTTCATAGCATTAATAGCATCATCCTCATTCAAATGGAGGAAATCTCCTCCCACAACAGCATCTAAAGCATATCTATAGAAAAAAGAGCAATTCCAAGGTAAAAACTGCTAAGGAACAAGCTTTGAGTCATTTTAGGCTCAGTTTTTTCATGTAGATCAGAGATTCTAGACCAAGATTCCTTAAAACTTTCCTCAATTCCTTGTTTAAAAGTGAAAATCATTTCCTCGGGTGACATAGTGATTGGAGCAAGGCTAGACATAGTGACAACTTAGGATAGGAACTAATTTTTTTGTGTTTTTCAAATAAGAAAGCAAACAAGTAAAACTAATTTTTGTGTGTTTTTGAACAATAAAACAAGCAAACAAAGCAAAAATAAAACTAAGCAAAACAAAAACAACAAAGTAAAGAGATTGGTTATGAGGGACTCCCCTTGTGAAGATGTCCTTGACTCCCCGGCAACGGCGCCAGAAAATCGCTTGATGGCTCAATGCACGGCGCCCAGAAAATTGCTTGATGGCAGTGTTGATGTAGAGCTCGTTGGGAACCCCAAGAGGAAGGTATGATGAGCACAACAGCATGTTTCCCTTAGTTATGAAACCAAGGTTTAATCGAACCAGTAGCAGCAAGGAAACACCTCAAAGGTGTTACTAGCTGAGCTTTGGCAGGGCGCACTACCGGTGCTAGTAGAAACATGGAGACCTGCACAACACAACCACAAAACTTTGTCCCCAACTTGCGATGAGATTGTCAATCTCACCGTGTTTTGCGGAAAACAAAGGATTAAACGTATCTAATGGAAAGAAGTAAAAGTTTGCAGAAAGTAAACACAAAGCAGTAAAAGATTGTAGATTGTATGTAAGAGACAAGGACCGGGATCCATAGTTCACTAGAGGTGGCTCTCCTTAGATAGATAACATGTTGGGTGAACAAATTACAGCGGGGCAATTGACAAACACCGAGAAAGCAATACATGCATATACTAATCATCTTGACTACTTTGAGACTTGATTGGGCATTACAACATTATACATAGACCGCCATCCAACTGCATCTATGACTAATAATCCACCTTCAGGTTATCATCCGAACCCCCTCCAATATTAAGTTGCAAGCAACAGATTATTGCTTTATGATCTACGTGTAAAGTAAACAATACGATTGTTCTATGAATGAAGGATTGTTGTTTTCTCCCTAGTAGCAACAACACATCTAGTACCTTAGAGATTTCTGTCACTTCCCCAGATTACTAGAGGCATGAACCCACTATCGAGCATAAATACTAACTCTTGGAGTTGCTAGCATCTACTTGGCAAAGATAGCTACTAACAACGGAAAGCATGCAGGATCTCAAATAACAAAGACATGATAGAATCAATAATCAATCTGAAATAACATCTCAATGTCCATCGTATCCCCGCAAACACAACATGTATGAATTACAAATAGATGATCTTGATCATGAACGGAGCTCACAAGATCTAAACATGAAAGCACAAAGGAGGATAACCAGCCATCTAGCTACTACATGGATCTGTAGTCCAAGGATGAACTACTCACGCATCACACCGGAGGCTTGCATGGTGATGAAGAAGGCCTCCAGGGTGAATTCCCCTCTCCGGTATGGTGCCGGGAAGAGCTTCAGATCCCTCCTGATCTAGTGATGGAGACGACAATGGCTACAAACTCTTTCGTGGATTTTTGATCGGGTACTTAGGGTTTACGTCCCGAGGGCATGTTATAGTCGGAAGGGGAGGCCGAGGGGGTGCCTGGGCTGGCCACACCACCCCCTGGCATGGGCCAGGCCTAGCCGCGCGGCCAGGTGGTGTGGCCGCCCTCTAGCCCTTCTCTGTCTCGTATTCTGGCACTTGATGACTTCCGGAAAAATAGGCACTTTGGCTTTTGTCCTGTCCAATTCCGAGAATATTCATTTTCTGACTTTCCTGGAACCAAAAACAGCAGAAAATAGGCAGCTGACACTGTGGCTCTTGTTAATAGGATAGTCCAAGAAATCACATGAAAAGTACTCCAAAGTTGGAACAAAACACAAGAAAGTGGATAAAACCAAGCATGGAACATCAAAAATTATAGATACATTTGCAACGTATCAAAGTGTCCGTGATGAAGCTGAAGAACTGAAGGGTATGTTCTGGTCGTCTTTGCAATCTCTTTGTGAAATGTTCTTCCTCATTTTTTATGATTTATTCACACAACCGTTGCCAAGCAATCCGGAGTTATTCAGGATGAGGCGATGAAGCGCGCCGATGATCTTGAGGTTAAACTTCGAGCCGCTGAAGAGGCTTTGGGGGAGGCCAATCGGAAGGAGAAAGCTAATGCCGAAGAAGTGGCCAAGCAAGCCGCTGTTCGAGATGTAAATCTACGACAGCGCCTAGAGGCCCTCAATGATTCGTTGACCCGTATGCTTTTGTCTTATGTATCTTTGTTTTGTTTCTTTCCTTTGGTTATCAATCCTTTCTTCCCTTTTTGTTTTCAGAACTGACTGGCCAAAACCTGACGTTGAATGAAGATAAGAAGGTTGACCCATTGTCGGTTGCTGTTAGCACCTTGGAGGCCAACAACGTTCGTGGGTGCAACCTTCTTGTCCGCTCCCGCCGTGCCTTCAAGAATCTTACTTCCGAAATATTTCCAACCAAGGATGTGCTGAACAACCTGAATGATCTTGTCGCCGTCTTCGGTGCTGATCCCAGCCTCCTTGTTGGTTATAGTTTGACGTAGTCAAGGATTGGTGATGAAACTTCGATGGCCCTGGCGATGGCGCATGGCGAGAAGGTCGACTAGGAGAAGGTTAGCTCCTCTATCCCAGTCACTCCCAATGGCCAAGCAGTTGACCTGAAGCCGTATATTAAGAGGGCCAAAAAATATTCTCGGCTGCTCCCAGGTCTAGGCTCGGGTAAAGAGAATCTGGCTGCCCCTTCTTCGGCTGCCCCTACTATGACGGGCGCTCCTTCGTCGACTACCCCTGCTTCTCATGTAGCTAGTACTCCTTCTGCTAGAGCCACCCCGTCCTTGAAGGACACGGTGTCGTAGGCTTTGTTTTGTAACCTTTATCATGTCTCCCTTGCTGTCATTGTAAGGAACCTTGAATTTACCCAGCTCTCCCTTGCTTCTGTTTACAAGAAGGCAACTTTTGAATATATATGTATGAGCTTGCTTTTGCACGCTGAACGTCTCATATCTTTTTGCTTTGCCAGATTTTGAATGATCCACTGACTCCTTCTGGCTCCGCGCAACTGTCGGATGCTGCTCCGTCCTCCTCTGTAATAGGTGTGGCCAGTTCCACCATCGTGCATCTTGTGGACCCGCCATTGTATGCTGAAAAGATAGAGCAGGTGAAAAAACTTGAAGGAAAACTTCGGGTTGTTCAATCGATGGTGGATGTTTCCCAATCAAAAACACGCCAATCCCTCAACCGCGAGGCTTATCTCTTGGAAGAAGTTTCCAGGGCGAGCGAAAAGCTGTTATGTGACTGTTTCTCCTCTTTCCTCGGTTGCTTTTTCTGATTTGGAGGAAATTGACATTGTCTTCCCATTTTTGTAGGCATTCGATTGTGCGAGAGGGAGGAGAGCCAACGTCTGTGCAACTGAATGCACGCCCTTGTATCCGCCTCCCAAAATTATAACACAGACTTTTGGACTAATCATCGTCGCACCTATACTGTGGCGTTACTTCAGGATCGCCTATTGAAGTTGGAGCAATTCGTCGAGTGCTGCCACAGGTCTTTGGCCATTGTTTACAATGCCATGTTTCCTCAGGATCCTTAGCCTCAGACCTTGGTGGAGTTGGTTGCGAAATTGTGGCAAGGTGAAAGGATTCACCATTACGTGAAGCTTCAACTTGTGGCGGGTGCCAAGCTTGCGCTTTCGTGGGTACATGCGCATCATCCAACGTTAGATCTAGATGTTATATCTTTAGGTCTGCCTCCTCCTCCCGATGGTGGCCCTTTTTCTATGCCACCTCATTACACCGCCACTCGTAGACCCGCCATTTGGATTGTGTGTAGATGCTTAGAAGCAGACGAAGAATTTTTTCATTAACTTTGAGATCTGACTGCTTGTTTGTGTAGCCTTGTACTACGTAGTCGAAATATTGTATAGACATTTATCAAAAAGGTCATATGTTTTATAGGAGATTTTGATTGCACATTGTATTCTTTTGATTTGAGGACCTGATGAACTAATGTTCATGTGCTATAGAAGTTTGTATGTCGTGGAATACTTTCCTTTTTATTGATAATCATGGATAGAATCACATTGTGAGGGCGTGATCGCCTGGCCATTGGCCTTTATTGAATATAAAGTACGTCTAAGTGAAGATTTTTTGAAGGAACTTCGGCTTCTGTTGTTGGGGTTCTTCATCATCATCCTCGTCATGGGGCTCTCGCCTTGTTGATCAGTGGATTTTCCTGTGCGGGACCTATATTAGAGGCTACATAGGCTGCTTTTGCGAGACTGTTACGTGCTTGCTCTTCCGATATTTTCTTTTTTGCGGGTGTGCCCTTCGTGTGTCGACTCATCATCCGCTAACTTCAGTTGTCCGAGTTCCGCCTCCATCCTGAAAGATTCTGAGATTTTGTTGAATGCTCGATCGCAGCTGTATGCGCGACTGAAGCTTCATTTGACTATTATGACCCTGTTGGGGGCTGGCATTTTTAGCACCAGGTATGCGTAGTGAGGTACTGCCATGAACCTAGCGAAAGCTGGTCATCCTAGGATCGCATGGTACTGAGATGGCCAGTCCATGACTTTGAATTCTAGCTTTTCTTACCTGAAGTTAGTCATTGATCTGAAGACTACGTCGAGATGAACTTTGCCCAATGGAATTTCAGCCCTTCCTGGAACTATCTCGTGGAAATTTGTGTCTGTTGGTGCTAGGTTCGTCATGGACCAGTTCATGGCCCGCAGAGTTTTGGCATAAATCAGGTTGATGCTGCTTCCTGCATCGAAGAACACTTTGCTCATGTCGAACCCGCCAATTTACGCTTCCACTATTAGTGCTGACTGGTCTGGCTGAGGGACCCGTAATGGATGATCAACTCTGCTGAAAGTAATTTCTTGTTCTGACCAAGTGAGGTACTCTGGTGTAGGAGGTGGCTTTGTTACTGCCAAGTTTACTTGTCTAGTGATCAATTTCTGTGTTCTGTAGAGGGTGGTCCCTTTTGGATCATTGACATTGCTCCCTTTGACCTGGGATATTTGTTGTCTTGGTGTATTGTACTTTGTGACTGCCCTGCTGGCGGATACCCCTGTGGTGGAGGTGGCACGCCGATGGCCAAAGCGCCAGGTGCAGTAGCGTAGCCTCGGTTTGCTGCTTCTGCTGCCCTTGCATTGCATAGTTCTTGCATTTTCAAGAAAGTTCGGCAGTCCTTTAGGAGATGATTTGATCGCCTTTTCCCAGTTGAGTCGACGTAGTAGTGCATATTGCATGGTCCTTCCAACATTTGTCCCGCTGACATAGGTGGGTCTTGATTCGTCGACTGGTATCGTTGCTGCGACTGGCTTCCACCGATGCTGCCCCTATTGACATGGTATCCGCTGTTGTAATCATCACTTCGTCGGTTGTCCCCTCTAGATAGACTTGCTACAACATAACTGGGTGTATGGTATCCATCATTGGTTCGTCGTCTCCAGGCGTTGTTGTGCATGTCTCTATCGTCGTTAGGTGAACAGGCCCTCTTGTTGTGTACTACATCCTCTCCATCAACCCAACGATTGGCTATTTCCATCAGCTATGAAATTGTCCTTGGCTTGGTTCGTCCTAGTTCTTCAATAAACTCCTGTCGACGAACTTTATCATTGAAGGCGTCGATTGCTCTCTCATCAGATATTCCTTTAGCCGAATTTTTTGTAATGTTCCATCGTTGGATGAAGGCTCGTATTGATTCTCCTGGCTTTTGTTTCCAGGCCCACAATTGCTCCAAAGACGCGGGTCACTTGAATGTAGACTGGAAGTTTCTGATAAATTTGTCCTCAAGATCGTTCCAACTGCTAATAGAATCTTCGGGTAGTTGTTTTAGCCAGGAGCATGCCGCACCAGTTAGGTGCAGCTACAAGATTTGCATCGCTATAGCTTTGGATCCGCCTTGTAATCTGACAGTTGCCAGATAGTCTATCAGCCAAGCTTCTGGTTCTTGGAGACCGTCATACTTTGGCGATCTTGGGGTAACTTGAAATCTTTTGGCACCGGAGTTTTGCGAGCCCGTCGGGTAAAGCAGCTGGCTCCGCATAATTCTTGCTCTTCCTCGCTTTCGCCGTCATGGTATCCTCGAGTGCTCGTTCTTCTCTAGATCGATCGATCCTTTGCTGGGTGATGTCGTTTCTCGCATTGTTTTGCGGTTCTAATTCTAAAAGGTGGACCCGATGTGGCGATCGTGATCGTCAGGTGTGACCTCCTTGCCGAGGGCTGCTGTGACGGCGTGGGGATCTGTCGGGTTGCCTCGTGGTTCTTTTATTCACTTGCGTGAGAGATTCTCCCACCAAGCCGAGATTCATCAAAGCAGAGCGGTGGAGGGCTGCGCGAGGATCACTGGGTGCGGGCTGTGTTGTGATTAGGTATGTTTGTGCGGCCACAATGGTTGCCTGAGCTGTTTTTGCCTTGATATTTCCATCTTGGTCTATCGACATAAATGACAGATCAAGGTCTTAGATTAGTCTGCTCCTCTCTTCTTCGGGGATATCTCATAATCTAGACGTTCCTCTCCTTGGCGATGATCGTCTTGTTATGCTCTTTGATCCCCGGGTGGAGCTTAACTACGCTCGCCGTAGGCTAGATTCGTCAGCTACCCTCTTCCTTTTGTCGAGTTGCCTCTACATCCTGAGGAGGTCTCTCTTTTTGCGACGGAGCAGATATTGGTATGCCAATAGATCTTCGTGGGTAGCATCCATTGTCATTGGGACCTCACCTGAAATTGCCGCTCTGGCCTTTTCCCATGCACTGGATGGTAAGCTAAGGGTTTGCCTCTCACCCTCGCGTGGTTGTTCTTCTTCCCGATTTACACGGTTGACTGTTGGGTCTCCCCCATTTCCTCGACTTCCTTCGTTGTCATCACTTCCTGCATTATCGCTTGAAAGAATATCATCAAGATTAAGAATTGGGTTACCGTTGGAGTCTTGCTGGGTCGTGGCGTCTCCTATGATCACACATACTTGGTGCTGGGTGACATATGGACTAGTAACGTCATCGTTTGCACCGATGGAGACACTATCGGATGAGCCAGTAAAGTCCATCAGTTTTTATTCCGGATAGATTTCTGCCATCAGAATTCCAAAGTCGATGCTTTCGCTGCTTTCTTCGGGTTCCGAATTTGCTGGACTTGCTTCGCGTGGTGGGGTTAATTGTGGGTCTGATCCGAAGGAGAGATTGTCATAAAGACCATCGAGATCCCCCAGATTCATCTTGATTTGCTCGCTTTCGTCGCCTGCTTCGATCTGTGCTTCGACTTCCATTGAGGATCCGACGGAAGATGCTGGTACCTTCATAGGCGTAGCTTTTCCCACCGACGGTTCTGATGCGATCAGGGTCGAAGGGTGTGATTCTTGTGAGTTGTCTGCTTGGAAGTGGAGGCTTCCGATGATTAGATCGGATCCGCCGTTAAAATCGGCGGGTACCAATATAGGGGTGGGCGGGCGTGGATCTCCTTTCGCCGAGTTGATGCTTGGTGGAGAGCGTTCTGCCGAATCCGTGGTTCCAGTGTTCAGGTTTTCCACAGACGGCACTAATTGACGAGGGGTAACCTCGACAATGCCCATGATGATGGACTTGGGGTTTCGCAGAAAAGAGAACTTTGGGGATTTCGTCGGATGTCAAGGAATCAATGGAACCAAAGTCTCCTGTCATTACAATAAAAGTTTCCTTCTGCAACGAATTGGCCCAACGGTCGTCGTAGAAGACACGTCGTCCGCGACGAAATTCTCGGCTCGACCGTGGCCGATGGAGAACTTTTTTTCCGGTTTCGCGGCCCTCTACTATGAGAAATCTGCTAAAAACATGGAGGAAGCTCGGCCAACGCATGGCAGAAGCATGATTTTCGTTTCCTCGCGCGATGTTGACTCGCCGAAGTCTTTTGAGGCGTATGGGTCCCAAATGTCAGTGTCTCTAGCGGACCATACTTTTCGGTCGCGCCACCCGGATTTGAACTCGATAACGTAGCTCGAGGTGTCTGCTGTTTAGTCAGGCTGCTAGGTCCCACATGTCAGCCTCTCATTAGAAGGATCGTGTGTATGATGGAATTTTTTCCTTCGCTCGCGCTACCCTGTTCCGAAGTTGATAGCACTGCTCGATGCATCTATCGTCTAATCAACCTCCTGGGACCCACATGTCATCCTCTCATTAGAAGAAACATGTGTATGATGGATTTTTTCCTTCGCTAGCGCTACCCCGTTCTGAGTTGATAGCGCTGCTTGACGCATCTACCATTTAACCAACCTCCTGAGCCCCACATGTCATCCTCTCATTAGAAGAAACGTGTGTATGATGGATTTTTCCCTTCGCTTGCACTACCCTATTCCGAACTTGATAGCGTTGTTCAATGCATCTACCGTTTAATCACGATGCTGGGCCCCACATGTCATCCTCTCATTAAAAGAAACGTGTGCATGATGGATTTTTTACCCTCTGTAGCGCCTTCGTGTTCTGAACTTGATAACTTTGCTCGCTGCATCATCCGTTTATTCTGGCTGGTGGGTCCCTTATGTCAGCCTCACATTAGAAGAATCATGGGTACAATGGAATTTTTTTCTTCTCTAGCGCTACCCTATTCCGAACTAGATAGTGTTGCTCGACGAATCTACCATTTCCTCACGCTGCTGGGTCCCCCATTTCAGCCTCTCATTAAAAGAAATATGTACATGATGAACTTTTTTCTCGCTCATGCCTCCCTGTTTTCAACTGGCTACGTTGCTCGATGCAGCATCTGTATAAGGTCGAGCTGCTGGGTCCCACATATCAGCCTCTCTGTAAATGAAACGTGCGTATGCTGGACTTTTTTTGGCCATGTCCGCTGTTTTGACCTTAGCAACTTGCTGGGTCCCAGATGTCAACCACCTATGTGCAGGAAATATGTCTATGTTGGGTCCTAGCTGACAGCCTCTATTTGAAAGAAATGTGTCTATGTTGGACTATTTTTTCGTGTCCTAGATGTCAGCCTCAGAGTACAAAAAATGTTCATAAAGGCCAAATAAAAAAGATTCTAGGCTAAACTCTGGGCGGATGCCCTATTCGTCATGGCTTATATTCCATGGGCTCACTCCTAAGTTGAATGGGCTATGGTCGGTGGCCACAAGACCACGAAAAGGCCGAATTAGAAGGTATTGAGCTATGCTTGGGGCTGATAGGCTAATTTCATGGGCTATGCTTGGGCCTGCTGGGTCCGACATGTCAGCTTCTCTGTAAGTGCAACGTCTGTATGATGGACTTTTTTTCGGCCGCGTCCGCTATTTTCACCGTGGCAACCGTGTATGGTCTTACTGCTGGGGCCCTTATGTCAGCATCTCTGGCATGTTCTGGCTTGTGGGTCCCTAATGCAGCCTTGTATGTTCTATCTGGTGGGTCCTCGATGCGAGCCTCTCTGTATAAGTATTTTAACTTTTGTTTTTAACCCACCCTCAAAACAAACTCCAGGGATGCTGCATGCTGGTGGGTCCGTGATGTCAGCCTCTCCGTAATGCGATATTGCTAGAAACAAAATGTAAATCCAAGATACGATTTGAACAAAAGACCTTCAAATCAAATAAACATAAACTGAGTGTGTTTCCACTACAACAAAGATATTTATAGAATAAATATCATTAAACTTTTATTAGTACTACAATTTATGTATTAGTCTTCTTAAAAATATTTGGGGTGTCTATGTTTATCTCTTTTAAAATATAAAAGGGCAGCGCTCCTAGCATCTCAATTTATAAAATGTCACATAATAGAGTATTTTCTTAAAAAGATGGGTAGGGAGAGTTTTTATTTATTTTGAGAGGTGGGGGCAATGCCCAAAAGGCCGAATTAAAAAGAGTTTGGCTATTCTACTAGGCTGCTCTATGTGGGTTATAGTCTGTAGGGCAGGCTTGATACATTGCAAATGTATCTATAATTTTTGATGTTCCATGCTTAGTTTTATCCACTTTATTGTGTTTTGTCCACACTTTGGAGTACTTTTCATATGATTTCTTGGACTAACCTATTAACAAGAGCCACAATGCCAGCTGTCTGTTTTCTGCTGTTTTTGGTTCCAGGAAAGTGAAAAATGAATATTCTCGGAATTGGACGGGACAAAAGCCAACGTGCCTATTTTTCCGGAAGACATGAAGTGCCAGAATACGAGACGGAGAGGGGCCAGGGGGCCACCACACCACCTGGCCGCGCGACCAGGCCTAGCCCGCTCCATGGGGTGGTGTGGCCGCTCCCGACACCCCCTCGGCCTCCCCTTCTGACTATAAGATGCCCTCGGGATGTAAACCCTAAGTACCCGATCAAAAATCCATGAAAGAGTCTGTAGCCACCGTCATCTCCATCCCTAAATCGGGAGGGATCTGAAGCTCTTCCCGACACCCTGCCGAAGAGGGGAATTCACCCTGGAGGCCTTCTTCATCACCATTGCAAGCCTCCGGTGTGATGCGTGAGTAGTTCATCCTTGGACTACGGATCCATGTAGTAGCTAGATGGCTGGTTCTCCTCCTTTGTGCTTTCATGTCTAGATCTTGTGAGCTCCGTTCATGATCAAGATCATCTATTTGTAATTCTGCATGTTGTGTTTGCGGGAATCCGATGGATATTGAGATGCTATTTCAGATTGATTATTGATTCTATCATGTCTTTGTTATTTGTGATCTTGCATGCTTTCCGTTGTTAGTAGCTATCTTGGCAAGGTAGATGCTAGCAACTCCAAGAGTTAGTATTTATGCTCGATAGTGGGTTCATGCCTCTGGTAATCTGGGGAAGTGACAGAAATCTCTAAGGTACTAGATGTGTTGTTGCTACTAGGGAGAAAACAACAATCCTTTGTTCATAGAACAATCATATTGTTTGCTTTACACGTATTTCGTAAAGCAATAATCTGTTGCTTGCAACTTAATACTAGAGGGGGTTCAGATGATAACCTGAAGGTGGATTATTAGTCATAGATGAAGTTGGATGGCGGTCTATGTATAATGTTGTAATGCCCAATCAAGTCTCAAAGGAGATGATTAGTATATGCATGTATTGCTTTCTCGATGTTTGTCAATTGCCCCGCTGTAATTTGTTCACCCAGCATGTTATCTATCTTAAGGAGAGCCACCTCTAGTGAACTATGGATCCCGATCCTTTTCTTTTACATACAATCTATAAACTGTTTACTGCTTTGTGTTTACTTTCTGCAAACATTTACTTCTTTCCATTTGATACGTTTAATCCTTTGTTTTCCGCAAAACACGGTAAGATTGACAACCTCATCGCAAGTTGGGGACAAAGTTCTATGGTTGTATTGTGTAGGTCTCCATGTTGCTACTAGCACCGGTAGTGCGCCCTGCCAAGGCTTAGCTAGCAACACCTTTGGGGTGTTTCCTTGCTCCTACTAGTTCGATTAAACATTGGTTTCATAACTGAGGGAAACTTGCTGCTGTGCTCATCATACCTTCCTCTTAGGGTTCCCAACAATCTCTTGGCGCCATACTCAGAGCCATCAAGGCTCCATGGGATTCATTCTCAAATTTTAGTGGGCTATGCTCAGTAGTCCCCTGACCCCTAAAAGGCCGAATTAATATGTTTTCATCTATGCTCCATGGGGTCCTTTCTCAAATTTTACTGGGCTGTGGTCATCAGTCCCCTGACCACAAAAAGACCGAATAAAAATGTTCTGGGATAAAGAGGGGCCGAATGATCTACTAGATTTCTTCTCTTGGTTAATAAAAATTGCATTGTGATGTGCTCAACCAGATTCGAAACAAAGACCTCAGAGAGGGAGGGGAAAGCGATAATTCTTTTTGGCAGCAATTCATGTCAAAATTTAGCAGTACAGAATAAGGTAAAAAAATTATCAACAGATTCGAAGTTCATATTCATGAGCACTTGAGCAATTCAGCAGAATTTCAGAAGTGACCAATTCAGCAATACAGACAATGAAATACAATAGCAGTATAGACAAAACCAATTTTTGTTTTAGCTCTAAAAACCTTGTCACGCGATCAGTTTGTCCTTTTCACCAAACACACTCGACCATTAGAGCAAGCAAAACTGACGATCAAGTATTCTTTGAGTACCTTCTTCTCACATCAATGCCTGTGTGACCCCTGTATGCAACCCAAAATGCCCAAGTGTCATCTAGATTGTGACACGACCATGTTTCAAAAGAAAAGCAAGACTATCTACTGCCCTTGATTTAAACAAGTACCAGTACATCAGTATTAGTTCCACAAAATGCTTTAGTAATAGTAATGATAGAACATTGAGAGATTCAGTAGCTTTCCTGCTTCAAATTCAATAGCAGTACAGAGATAATAAGTTCTTATTCCATCTCAAAAAACCTTGGCGCATGATTAGTTTGCCCTTTTCTCCGAATAGGTTCGATCATAGGATTCTCCCCCGCGATTGATGCATATTGAGTAATGCATGCCGGTAATATGAGATGGTTCACTACAGAACATAAAGGAATGTTTTTTCCTCGGGATGATGCCCGACACCTCCCAGCTCCCAGGCGTGGAGGAACTGCAGATTGTACGAGTCCAAAACCCTAGCTCTATTGTCGGGTAATAGGCAATGATCAGCACATTGTACAAGGGTGACGAGCATGCGTCCGGTCTGACGCACACGACGGATCCGCTGATGTTGCCCGACTCGCGCATGTCGAATAGCAGAGCAAACACCGTACCATCGTCCCCTGATCCGATCTTCTCTACTCTCGATGAGCATGGTGCCAACAGCGGCTGAGAGATGTACGTGGAGTTTCTAAAGGAAGTAAGATTCAGCGGACTAAATTGCAGCATGCTAAATATTATAATAATAATATGATAAAGTAAATATGAGTAACCTAACTTCGATAAAACATATGTAGTACTCCCTCCGTTTCAAATATAAGATATTTTAGCTTTTGTGAAACGAGTGTATCTAGACCCCTTTTAGTATATGGGTTCACTCTAAACTACACACTAAAAAGAGTCTAGATAAACTCGTTTCACAAAAGCTTTTGTTCTTGAAATTCAATAGCAGTACATAGAGAATCAGTTCTTGTTCCATCGCAAAAAACAGACTCGATCATTGGAGCAAGCAAAACTGACAATCAAGTGACAATGCCTGTGTGACCCCCCATATGCAACCCAAAATGCCCAAGACTCATCTAGATAATTGTGACAATGCTAACTTTCAAAAGATAAGAAAGACAAACTCCTGCACTTGATCTAAACAAGTAACATTATATCACTATTAGTTAGACAAAATATTTTAGTAATAGCGATGGCAGAATAAAGGCAAAGCAAGACCATCTCCTATCCTTGGCCTAAACAAGTACGACCAGTACCAGTATATAGTAGTACAAAATAGTCTGAAGTACAAGAACTAGTGCTATACTAGTACTACTCTGCATCCAAAATCCAATCTCTAGTACACGTACGTCTGTCGTATGTAGTGAAAGTGGGATAAACAAAATCTGAGGTAGTAGAATGGTCAATTTGGAATTCTCCCTCGCGATGGATGCATATTAAGTAATACAGGCCCTGAGTTTGAGAAGTTTGAAGGTACACCACCATGGAATGCTTTTCCTTCTGCATGATGCCAGGCACCGCCCTGCTCCCAGTAGTGAAGGAATTGCGCACTACACCCTCCCAAAACCCAGCCTCCGGTGATGGGTGATAGACGGTGAACTGCACATTGTACAAGGGCGATGAGCACCCTTTCGGCCTGACGCACATGACAGATACGATGATGTCGCCCCACTCGAGCATGTCAAATAGCACAGTGAACACCGTACCATCGTCCCCAGATCTGATGTTCTCTAGTCTTGATGAGCGTGGTGCCGACAGCGGCTGAGAGATGAACCTAGGATTTCTAAAGGAAGTAAGAATTGGCGGACTAAATTTCAGCATGCTAAATATACATATAATTTCTCAGGCGCCTGAGATCTAGGCACTCCCAAGAAAAAAATACAGAGCCATGTTTCACAGGAAATGCTAGATCATCTCCAGTGTTTGATCTAAACAAACTTGAACTACAGACCATCATCAGAATCATGATGGTCATATTTGCCATCTCCCAAATTGTGGATAAAAATGAGTAATCTAATGAGAACCTATCATGTTTCTTAATCAGGAAATTAAGGTAATCTTCAGTAATACTGATGGAGGCTGGCGACGCGCTGCTCTTCGGCTCGAAAAACAAGCTATCTTTGGCAAACTCTTCTAGGTCCTCTCCAATCATTGAAGGTTTATAAAAGTGCAACTCCACCACGTACCGCGGAAACAAGCACGCCGCCGACCTGACGCACTGGACGGATACGACGAGGGCATAGTCGAGCATGTCAAATCACACAGCAAAAAATGTACCATCGTCCCTGGATAACATGGTCTCTACTCTCCATGAGCCAGGTGCTAGCAAAGGCTGAGAGATGTACCTGTGTTCCTCGCCGTAGTGGAAACTCTGCACTTCAATTGAGTGGGATTTTTTGAGGTGAGCGAGGAGCGCTGTTGGTGGGGTGGTGAACTCGCAGCCAGGCTCAGTGCAGTTGCACGGGCCATGCGGGCACGCTATCCTGTGGTTGAGGAAGTCGTGGAAGGCGATCAATGTCCCGCAGCCGACATTGGGGCATCTGCTACCTTTTCCGCTGATGACTTGGCGGCACAACTCCTTGGAGCATGCGGCAAGCCGGACGGCGCTAGTAGTGTCCATACGCATAGCGATTTCTCCGAAGGAGCTGTCGCTGACCTTGCTCTAGCCACCGTACCGAATGTTGTGCATCGAATCTGCCATTGCGCCCGGATGGGCTGGGGGCGAGGGCGGATTCAATTATGATTATTGGGGTTTCTTGGAGGAGAGTGATGGAGGCCTGCAAGAACCGATGCAGAGAAATGGCTAGGAAAATTTAGGAAGTGCGGCGCTCGAGAGGATCCAAAATGTGGCTAGCCAGCGTTAGCGAATGGGGATCGTCGGAGATGGGAAAGATGGGAGGCTCTTTGAACGAGGGGTGTTAATTTTATGTGTTCCCTCGTCGGTCTTTTGCAGTGGATCGAGGACGCCTACTGGAGTTATAGCTAGAGTGCTAGACTAGCAAGCTGTCACGTCCTGGCTCAGTATTTTACCGTCTTGTCACGTAAACTATGTTTCAGGAAAGGACGTGAACCCACATTTCTCCCCTTCCTACTAGATAGCGTGCACCATAGAATCGCTTTTCTAGCACGCGAAGGATTTGAACCCACATGCCCAACTCTGATAATTAGGACTACTAATAAACTATAATAATAGGTGAAGCTCAAAAAATAATTATAATTTTGAGCCACGTCCATAGAATATCCGTTGTATAATTGGTTCTTATACTTTGTATCATGTACTCCCTCCGATCCATATTAGTTGACTTAGATTTGTCTAGATATGGATCTATCTAGACACATTTTAGTATTAGATACATCCGTATATAGACAAATCCAAGTTAACTAATATGGCTCCAAAGGAGTAGTAGTAATCAACCTATTACCTACCTAATAGTACTCGCCATGCTCTAGAGAACTGACGAAGAACATTCTAGAACTATTTAGAAGTGTGTTTTGAGGTTTGTGCATATCTTTTAGTGTGCTAAAGGCTATAAATAGTATCTTCTAGATGCTAGAATGGATAGAATTAAGATCCAATGGTACTTTATGGATGTAGCTCGAAATTATAATTATTTTTGGGCTTCACCTATTATAATTTTATATAAACTAGTAGAAGGCACGTGCGACACACGTATATATTGTATGAAATGTGATTAACAAACATTAAGTTGTTATAAATCAATAGTCTTGTTTGAGAAAAATGCATACATTAAGTCTATTAATAATAACTATCTACACATATTGAGAATACAGCGTACTATGCTATGAATTGGGGGGGGGTGACATGATGGTTCTAGAACATGGTGGAGTTTGCTCTAGGTAGTACTCAACACGAATCCATCTGCTCTGAACCATTGGATCTAACAGCCTAACGGTCAGGATTGGTACTATGGATTCAATTCAAAACTGCTCCTTTATAGTAGTAGAGAAAAAATGGTATGGCATATACTTCTACTATCTGATTCTCACGTGCAAGGCATGTGCAACTTACTAATAAGATATATAACATGGATATCTTTTAACATCGATCATTGGATATAGATTGACAGATTCCAACATTGCTAATTGTTGGATCTCCTGCAAATTCAAGATAGAATCTATCACGCTTACTTGTAGTTCAAATTTGACCTACTTTCTTTAAATCGACATAAAGTTATTTGAGTGCATGGGCGTATTTAGCTAATATATAGGGAAGATTGAAACGTCCTAAGACTAGGGAATTATAACAAAACATGTCTGCATTTTCTGAAAATCGAGTGGTGTCACTTTATTTTTTTGACCAGGGTATGTCCCGAAAGAGTGAGATGCTTCAATAATTAACACAGCTAGTGCATGTGTACATGTTACACCAAGGACCTTAAAAAGGTGAAAATTGCATCTAAGTCCATATATTTAACACAAAGGACCCTACAATCAAGCAATTAAAATTAGTAGTCGGGTCCTGCTCCTCCATCACGAAGCTGAGCCATGCTCTTCGTAGTAGTACCAGTAAGCTGCACGTGCCTTGCACGTGAAACTCACATAATATACAGAAGCATGACATGTCATTAGTATATAATATTGTAATAGGTAAAATCTTGAAATATCTATGAATTTGAGCCACGTAAGTTCTAAAGTATGAGTGTATATTTGGTTCTTGCACTTTATATCATGTAGAAATAAATGTTTATTAGCTACCTAATAATTGAAAATTTTAGAACCATGGTCTAGATAAAAATTCGAGAAGATTCTAGAATGAAGGATAAGTGTGCTTTGACGTTTTTCTACATATATATATATATATCTTATCTTACCACTATATAGTGTACAAATAACTTTGAATATTGACTGTTGGATCAAGGCTTGCGAATCCCAACATTTCTAGCCGTTGGATCTTCTTTTCCATTCTAGCATCTATAAGATTTTATTGATAGTCTTCATCACAATGAATGGTATGCACACAACTCAAAACACACTTCTCCATCATTCTAGAATCTTCTCCCTCGTTTCTCTACAGCATGTTACCAGAATTTTCTAGTTTTAGATAGCTAATAATCGTTGACTTCTAAATGATATACAAAGTACAAGAACCAATTATACACCCATACTTTATAGATATTGATCAAATTTATATTTTTGTATGCTTTACCTATTAAAATTGTATATAGTGATGATATGTCAGACATCTATTATCCGAGTCACACGTGTTGATCCAAAGGGACGTGCCACACACGTATATACTGTATGAAATGTGATTTAACAAATGTTAAGTTGTTATTAACCAATATTCTTGTTAGAAAAAAAATGCATACATTAAGTCTATTAGTAATAACTATCTACCTATATTGAGAATACATCCTACAGTGCTATGAAATTTTGAGGGTGGTGAAATGATGGTTCTAGAACATGTTGGAGTTTGCTCTAGGTACTATTCAACACGAATACAACTGCTCTGAACCATTGGATCTAATAGCTCAACGGTCAGGATTGGTGCTATGGATCCAATTCAAAACTGCTCCATTGTAGTAGTAGAGAGAATACAACCTACTATGCTATGATATTTTGGGGGTGGTGATATGATGGTTCTAGAACATGGTGGAGTTTGCTCTAGGTACTATTCAACACGAATCCAGGTACTCCGAACCATTGGATCTAACAGTCCAACGGTCAGGATTGGTGCTAAGGATCAAACTGAATACTACTCCATTATCTTATCTTATCACTATATAGTGTACGAATAACTTTGAATGTTGACCGTTGGATCAAGATTCATGAATCCCAGCATTTCTAGCCATTGGATCTTATTTTACATTCTAGCATCTAGAAGATTCTATTTGTAGTCTTCGGCATAATGAATGCTATGCACAAACCTCAAAACACACTTCTCCATCATACTAGAATTTTCTCCTTTTTTCTCTAGACCATGTTATCAAAAATTCATGTGTTAGGTAGCTAATAATTTTTGACTTCTACATGACATACAAAGTACAAGGATACACCCTTACTTTATAGATGTTGATCAAATTTATAATTTATTGTGTTTTACCAATGATAATTTTATATAGTGATGATATGTCATACGTCTACTATCCGAATCTCACGTGCAAGGCATGTGCAACTTTCTAGTAATAGTACAAATAGATATATGATGTTGATATGGTCATCCTTTGAATAACCTTCATTCCCGATGCTTGGAAAGGAAGAGAAAAAAATAGAAAGTTTGAATTCTACTAATTTTTGCCGCCAATGCCCGGTTCCTTCCTATGTACACCAACGCACACGTCGGAGACATAGCCGAGCTGTTGTACAAAGACACACATGCGCATCACTGTGGACGAGGGAGTGCTGAGATGGATGGTGAGGCGGCGACTGAGAGAGAAAAAATAAATTTGTTTTGTTTTGAGTGCACATAAGTCCTAAAATTTACTAGAGTATGTACGCTGTAAAGGCTATAGTACCTCATGTCAGGAACCCATCATAATTCTGCTCTGATATCGCACGGCCTTCAAGTGCCCTGTCGCGCTGCCCTCCCGCCCTGCCTCCCTTTTATTCTCTGAGCTCCTCTTGCTTTTCGGTTTTTCCCTCATCTCACTAGTACCTCCATCCCAAAGCTTAAGGCCCTGTTCGGAATGCAGGAATGTAAAACATAGGAATAGAAAAAACACAGGGATTAAGATAGTATCATGTATGCTCAATTCCTACAGGAAACAATACCACATGAAATTTTTAGGGTGTCGTTTGGATGTCACACAGGAAAACCGCATGAATTGTAGACACACGGAGATGAAACATGAGGTGATACCTCATGTTATTTTTCCTAGAAAATTCCTATGAAATAGCCTATACCATAGGAATTTCAAAGGAATCTTAGATTCCTATTCCTTTGTCCCAAACGAACCCATAGGAATTTTTCCTATAGGAATCCTATCCTCCAAAAATCCTATGATTTTTCTTTGTTCCAAACAGGGCCTAAGCCTTTTTTTGATAAGTGAAGCTACGAAAAGTTTGACCAAACTTCTAAAAAAATATCAAGAACTACTGTATGATATTAGTAGATACCATGTGAATATATGTTTCATGATGTATCAAAGGGTATGTATTTCATATTGCAAATATTAATATATTTTTCTACAAACTTGGTCAAACTTTGCATAGTTTGACTTTTCAAAAAAAGGCCTTGAGCCTTGGATGCAGGTACTACTAGTGTTTAGTACTTGATGCGCTCGACTTTCGACGCAGAGCTCGTTGGGAACCTCAAGAGGAAGGTATGATGAGCATAGCAGTAAGTTTTCCCTCAGTTATGAAACCAAGGTTTAATCGAACTAGTAGGAGCAAGGAAACACCCCAAAGGTGTTACTAGTTGAGCTTTGGCAGGGCGCACTACCGGTGCTAGTAGCAACGTGGAGACCTGCACAACACAACCACATAACTTTGTCCCCAACTTGCAATGAGGTTGTCAATCTCACCGTGTTTTGCAGAAAACAAATGATTAAACGTATCGAATGGAAAGAAGTAAAAGTTTGCAGAAAGTAAATACAAAGCAGTAAACAGTTTATAGATTGTATGTAAAGGAAAAGGACCGGGATCCATAGTTTACTAGAGGTGGCTCTCCTTAGATAGATAACATGCTGGGTGAACAAATTACAGCGGGGCAATTGACAAACACCGAGAAAGCAATACATGCATATATTAATCATCTTGACTCCTCTGAGACTTGATTGGTCATTACAACATAATACATAGACCGCCATCCAACTGCATCTATGACTAATAATCCACCTTCAGGTTATCATTCGAACCCCCTCTAGTATTAAGTTGCAAGCAACAGATTATTGCTTTACGAACTGCGTGTAAAGTAAACAATACGATTGTTCTATGAACAAAGGATTGTTGTTTTCTCCCTAGTAGCAACAACACATCTATTACCTTAGAGATTTCTGTCACTTCCCCAGATTACCAGAGGCATGAACCCACTATCGAGCATAAATACTAACTCTTGGAGTTGCTAGCATCTACTTGTCCAAGATAGCTACTAACAACGGAAAGCATGCAAGATCTTAAATAACAAAGACATGATAGAATCAATAATCAATCTGAAATAGCATCTCAATATCCATCGGATCCCCGCAAACACAACATTTATGAATTACAAATAGATGATCTTGATCATGAACGGAGCTCACAAGATCTAAACATGAAAGCACAAAGGAGGAGAACCAGCCATCTAGCTACTACATGGATCCATAGTCCAAGGATAAACTACTCATGCATCACACCGGAGGCTTGCATGGTGATGAAGAAGGCCTCCAGGGTGAATTCCCCTCTCCGGCAGGGAGCCGGGAAGAGCTTCAGATCCCTCCTGATCTAGGGATGGAGATGACGGCGGCTACAGACTCTTTCGTGGATTTTTTTGATCAGGTGCTTAGGGTTTTCGTCCCGAGGGAAATATATAGGCGGAAAAGAGGCCGAGGGGGTGCCGGGAGCGGTCACACCACCCCCTGGCGCGGGCCAGGCCTGGCCGCTTGGCCAGGTGGTCTGGTGGCTCCCTGGCCCTTCTCCGTCTCGTATTCTAGCACTTGATCACTTCCGGAAAAATAGGCACTTTGGCTTTTGTCCCGTCCAATTCCGAGAATATTCATTTTCTAACTTTCCTGGAACCAAAAACAGCAGAAAACAAGCAGCTGGCACTGTGGCTCTGGTTAATAGGTTAGTCCAAGAAATCATAAGAAAAGTACTCCAAAGTTGGAACTAAACACAAGAAAGTGGATAAAACCAAGCATGGAACATCAAAAATTACAGATACATTTGCAATGTATCAACATCCCCAAGCTTAACTTCTGCTCGTCCTCGAGTAGGTAAGTGATAAAAAGAAAGAATAATTTTTGAGGTGACATGCACCATCAAAGACTTGATCAAAGTATTTGCAAAACATTCAAAGCTGGGATCATAGTACTTCAATCGTAACATGAAAGACAAAGTTCTAGCAATAAGCAAAGAAACTATGATGCAACATGAAAAGGCACAAACAAAATATTCATGAATAACAATGCTTTGCAAGACGTTTGTTTGTTTCACATAAAGAAAACATAGCATAATAGTATTCAGCTTGTCCCTCAATAGAGTAGCAAATATAAATGCATAGGACACCTTCAAAGTTCATAAGAGTGACTAGATACAATAGTTTAAAACAAGCAATATCAAGGTATGCATCAATCAACTAGTCTTGGGACAATGCATATAGAACTAAGAATGGCCACTATGCTCTCAAAGTAGGTGCATAAAGATAGAAGGTGGAGACTCAATATAATGGTGGAAGAAAGGCCTTTGTAAAAGGAAGTAGGGATTCAAGTCTCATAAAGAGCTTCCAAAAATTATGGTACTTATAGCTTTCAACTCTCATTGCCCCTATCATAAGCATCTTGAAGGTGATTAAGGTTAAAGTGACACAACTAAGAGGATATGCTTGACAAGTTATAAACCGAAATCTCATGCCCTTTACTTACGAAGACCGATCCTCATGCTACTGAACTTCAGTCACGAGTAAGCTCTTGTCATTGTAAGTATATGTGTATCATTAAGAACCGCCAACGGGGTACTCCTTGCACATGATACAGGAGCTTTCCCATAATCAAAATGACAAGGCAAGTAGACAATGAGCATCTCAGTGATCTTTTTATTTGCTATTTGCATAGGTTTTTATTGAGGATGCTTCATAGAGTGCTCATTATGGTGATGCTGCAAGTTTCCACCATGATTAGGCATGGCTTAGGATAGCGGCCCAGGTGTTTCTCTAACACACATACAAACTCCATGATCTTACAAGTTCCACTTTTATTTCACACCACCGGGATCCGTAAGCAAAAGAACATGATATCAACGGGGTACAAACTACAAGTGCAATGTTGAAATCGTTCCCCATGAAACATGGTTCTGCTAATTTCAACTTATAAAGCGCAAGCATATACACAACAAAGAAGGACCCAATGGTTCAAGTTTATTAGAGGCAAAAAGTAAAGTGTGCCATCAAGTTCGTGAGAGCTTTAATCACTAGTTTTCTCATAACAAGTGGAAGGTAGACAAAAGCATGAATATACTTAGAATTGCATAAGCTAGTAGGTAGGTATGGTGGACTCTTTGGAATAACTTGGTTTAGGGAGTTGGATGCATGAGTGGAACTCATACTTTGTTGTGGGGGCTAGCAAAAGACAGGGAGCGACAAACTAAGAGAGCAATAATGGCCATAATCATGCAGAGCGACAAAACATCATTGATCAAAGCATAAAGTGATACTACAAGTTGAAAAATAAAGGATCATACAGGCTATGGTGACTTGAGGTAGTCATAACATGGTGTGAGCATGCGCCAAGTCAACCCAAATAAAGCATCAAAGGAGAATACCACTATACTATACTTTAATATGCTAAAACAACGCATGATTCATCCAAAACACTATACTATGGTTCTATTCCTACAAAGATTTGAAATCAAAGTCATTCACTTTCATATTAATGATGGGTTCCCAACCATCTTCTTGCTTTATAGGAATAGAAGCTTTATGTTTCATCTTTTCTTCTTTAATCTTTATGAGATCATCAGTAATGTGTTTTGTAAAAGCCATGTTCATAGCACTAGCATTAGGACTTTTAGCAAGATTTTGTAGGAACTTAATAACTTCAGAGATATTGCAACCATCAAGATCAAAATCAACTTTATCATCCAAAGTAGTAGAACTATTACTAGCCTCAACACTAGTGGTGGTGATAGTAGAAACACTAATGTTTCTAGCAATTTCATCTTCTCTTTCCCACTTAGCATGTAATTTAGCTAATAGTCTAACATTTTCATCAATTCTTACTTGTATAGCATTAGTAGCTGCAAAGGGATTCTCATTAGTTTCAGGTTTAGCACCCATTTTATTCAAAGTAGATTGAGCTTCAGCCAAAGATGCTATATTTCTTTCAGCATTAGAGATTTTTTCCTCAATAGTTTTATTGAAAGCAGTTTGTTTACTAATAAACTCTTTAAGGATAACTTCAAGTTCAGAGGGAGCACTCTTATTATTGTTGTAAGAATTTCCATAAGCATTACCATTGTTGGGAGGATATGGCTTATAATTGTTGTTACCAAAATTGTTCCTATAAGCATTATTACCATAAGCATTGTTGCCAAAGTTGTTATTTCTTATGAAGTTCACATCAACTTGCTCTTCTTGAGGAACCAAAGAGGCTAAAGGAACATTATTTGGATCAATATGGGCTTTCCCATTAACAAGCATATACATAATAATATCAATCTTATCACTCAAGGAGGAGGTTTCCTCAACAGAATTTACCTTCTTATCTTGTGGAGCTCTCTCAGTATGCCATTCAGAATAATTAACCATCATATTGTCCAAAAGTTTTGTTGCAGCACCCAAAGTGATGGTCATAAAGGTACCTCCAGCAGCTGAATCTAATAGGTTCCTTGAAGAATAGTTCAATCCTGCATAAAAAGTTTGGATGATCATCCAAGCAGTCAGTCGATGAGTGGGACAATTCTTTACCAAAGATTTCATTCTTTCCCAAGCTTGAGCAACATGCTCATTATCAAGTTGTTTAAACTTCATTATTTCACTTCTCATGGATATAATCTTAGCAGGAGGATAGTATTTTCCAATAAAAGCATCTTTGCACTTAGTCCAAGAATCAATACTATTCCTAGTTAAGGAATTCAACCATTCTTTAGCTTTTCCTCTCAAAGAGAAAGGAAACAATTCCAGCTTAATAATATCACCATCTATATCCCTATGCTTTTGCATCTCACAAAGTTCAACAAAGTTATTTAGATGGGAAGCAACATCTTCATTACCAATACCAGAAAATTGCTCTCTCATAACAAGATTGAGTAAAGCAGGTTTTATCTCAAAGAAAGTATTTTCAGCCACAGGTGGAGCAATAGGTGTGCTCATAAAATCATTGTTGTTGGTGCTAGTGAAGTCACACAACTTAGTGTTTTCAAGAGTAGTCATTTTTTTGGGTTTTAAAATAAGGAAGCAAACTTGTAAAACTAATTTTTTGTGTGTTTTTGAAGAACAAAACAAGCAAACAAAGCAAAAAGAAACTAAGGAAAACAAAAACAACAAAGTAAAGAGATTGGTTATGAGGTACTCCCCTTGTGAAGATGTCCTTGACTCCCCGACAACGGTACCAGAAAAGATCTTGATGCGCTCGACTTTCGACATAGAGCTTGTTGGGAACCCCAAGAGGAAGGTATGATGAGCACAACAGTAAGTTTTCCCTCAGTTATGAAACCAAGGTTTAATCGAACAAGTAGGAGCAAGGAAACACCCCAAAGGTGTTACTAGCTGAGCTTTGGCCGGGCGCACTACCGGTGCTAGTAGAAACATGGAGACCTGTGATACATTACAAATGTATCTATAATTTTTGATGCTCCATGCTTGGTTTTATCCACTTTCTTGTGTTTTGTCCACACTTTGGAGTACTTTTCATATGATTTCTTGGACTAACCTATTAACAAGAGCCACAGTGCCAGCTGCCTATTTTCTGCTGTTTTTGGTTCCAGGAAAGTCAGAAAATGAATATTCTCGGAATTGGACGGGACAAAAGCCAAAGTGCCTATTTTTTAGAAGACTCACGGAGCCAGAATACGAGACGGAGGAGGGCAGGGGCTGGCCACACCCCCCAGGCGCAGGCTAGGCCTGGTCGTGCCAGGGCCTGGTGTGGTGGCCCCAGGCACCCCCTCGGTCTCCCTCTTCCCCTATAAGAAGCCTTCTGACCTAAAAACTTCGGGGGGTTCGATGTATTTCCACGAAAAGTTCCGCTGTGCTGCCGCCACCGAAGGGGAGATTCGGGGGACAGAAAGTCTCTATTCCGGCACCCTGCCGGGACAGGGAAGTTCCCCCGGAGCCATCTCCATCGATCTTCACCATCATCTCCATCGACTATCCATGTTTCCCCCATCTATGAGTGAATAATCCCCCGTTGTAGGCTATGGGGATGGTAGGGATTGGATGAGATCGTTCATGTAATGACATCAGATTGTTAGGGCATGGTGCCTAGTGTCTTTTATAGTGCTTTATGACTTTGTTGCAACTTGTTGTGCTTAATGCTTGTCACTAGGGCCTGAGTGCCATGATTTCAGATCTGAACTTATTATTGATTCATTATGATAGTATTGTTTTTGGTCTTATCTGCAAGTTGTATACACACGTCATTGTCCGGAACCTATGGCCCCGAAGTGACAGAAATCGGGATAACCGGAAGGGAAAGGCTTTGATGTGAGGATCACATGTGTTCACGGAGTGTTAATGCTTTGCTCCAGTGCTCTATTAAAAGGAGCACCTTAATTGCCAGTAGTTCCCTAGAGGCTCCGCTGCAAACGGGCTGGCAGGACAAAAGATGTTGTGCAAGTTCTCATTGCGAGCACGTATGACTATATATGGAACACATGCCTAGGATTGTCTAGTACTTGGGTGCTTTATCTTATTTATCTGCAATTGCCCTATGTTCTGATTGCTATGTGAATTGTCTTGTCCATGCAACGCCCGTCCATCCATCCCGATGCCTACCGCACTCGAATCCCACTGTTTACTGCTTTTGTTACTACTGTCTTTGCTTTACTACTGTTGTTACTTTACTATTCCTACTACGAAACTATTGCTACAGATAAACTGCTGTGAGCAAGATTGTTTCCAGGTGTAGCTGAATTGACAACTCAGTTGTTAAGGCTGATAAATATTCTTTGACTCCCCTTGTGTCGAATCAATAAATTGGGTTTCACTTCCCTCGAAAATACTGCGATACACCCCCTATACTTGTGGGTCATCAAGACTATTTTCTGGCGCCGTTGCCGGGGAGCATAGCTTTATTTATCAAGTTCACTTGGAATCATTATTGTTCAAGCTAAGTTTATCTTTCTCCTTGTTTGCTTATTTCTTTATCAAAAATACAAATTTTTTTTGGTTCCTACTCTAGTTGTTATTTTCATTGGTCTGTTATTGTCTTGCTTTATCATGCTTGTTGTCAATGGTTGGTTTCTTTGAAACTGAATCTTATTGGCAATGTGGGTTCACAGAAGATGAAAAATATTATTATAAGGAACACCACTTGTCACAAAAAGGGAAACACTTATGGGGACAAATTGATAGATTGTATACCATTTCTAGAAATGTGTGCTCTACTTATAATTTTACTTATTGCCTTGATAAATCTTGTTGCTGTAGGAGGTACAAACACCTCCCTTTTCAATGCGAGTATAATGATAATGTTACCATATCTCCCTATGTTAAGGGAAATTATGACCTTTATGATGTGGAACAAATTGAGGAATTTATTGCTTGGAAGGGTGCATTTGAACTTGCTAGTTTGCTTGAAAATATTGATGATTCACCTTATAAGTATGAGGTTTATGGTATACTTAAATTTTGCTTTGATAATTACAAGGATGAAAATGGCTATATTCTTGAATATTTTAATAGATGCTTTCCACAAATGGAAGAGACTAATGCCTTGCAGGATCCTATGGAAGAAGAAATTGATGAACCTGAAATCTCATTAGATGAAAAAGAGAAGGAGAGTGATGAACAAAAGGAGGAAGAATGGATTAGCTACCCATGCCTACCTTCTAATGAGAGTAACTCTTTATCCCTTACATTATTTGATTGTCCCCCTTTCTTACTAAAGGAGAATGAATGTTATGTTCCTGAGGTTTCTCTTGAAAATGTTTATAATAAAGCTCTAGTGCTTGTAGATCATGAAGAGCATGCTTTATGTGATAGTTATATTGTTGAGTTTCTTCATGAGGCTACTGAAAATTATTATGAGAGAGGAAAATATGGTTGTAGAAGTTTTCATGGTATTGAAACACCTCTCTATGTGCTGAAAGTTTTGAAGTTATTCTTGTTTTATCTTCCTATGCCTGTCACTTTGTTCTTGGTGAATTTATTTGCATACATGATTCCTATGCATAGGAAGTGGGTTAGACTTAAATGTGTTTTGAATTTGCTTCTTGATTCTCTCTTTTACTTCAACTCATATTTCTTATGAGAACATCCTCTCAAACTTTTATGCCTGAAGATGATAATATGTCTATTATTCTTAGGAGACCTTTTCTTAAATACTGCAGGAGCTGTTATTAATTGTAATCAAGGGAAGGTGACCTTCAATGAACACATTGTCTATTTCCTCAAGAAGATTGAAAGGACTTATGGTTTGAATTCAAATTAACATGTCGAGGGCATTCAAGTTGGAGAAATATATTGTCTCATACGAACAGAAAAATTTGAAACTATTATGATTGGGACCATTGCTATCAAGGTTGAGGTAACATAATCATTAGTGGGATACAAAGTTTTGTCTCATATGGAATTGTTTTGGTAACAAGACCTGATCAACCTTGTTAACAAAAGGATTTCATTGAACAAAACAATGTTTTCACCATGATGATCTCCGCTTACTTCTATTCTATCCATTTTAGTTTTTTGCTTCTTATGCCTAACTTAAATGCGTTAAATAAAAGTACTTGTTGGGAGATAACCCAAGAGTTTTAGTTGAGTATTGGAAGTTATTACCTATTTAATAACCTCTCCTTATCCTTTTTATTTGCTTTTTGTGCCAAGAGTAACCTCTAATGAGAGAGAAGTAATGATTGGAAAAGTTGCTGTCTCGAAACAGATTTTTGTGCTTCACCGTAAAAATTCCTGAGAGAGCTCTGTACATATGATTGAGCTGTCATTTTTCGTGCTTCTGCCCCAGTTTGTTATCTAACTTTCGTTAGTTCAACACGTTTTGATTTGAGCAACATAAGGTCTTCGAAAAAAATTGTGTTTACCTGCTGGTATGTTTTGACAGATTTCTGCCATTTTCTGCATTTGCTTCTTGTTAGTTCCTTCTTGAGTTCTTTTGAGGAATTGAGATTTTTGGGGGAAGTGCTACAGTAGCTAGTGTTCTAATGGAAGTATATTTGGTGTTAGAACTGAACCTTAAGACTTATTTATCTTGGTGCACTAATGTTGCTAATAAAGATTGTGTGAAGTTTTGTATGAAGGAAAAATTTCAGGTGTATGGAAGGAATGAGTAATGAGATGAAAGATGTACTAAAGCTCAAGCTTGGGGATGCCACGCGTGTCACCCCAAGAAATATCCAAGAAGTACAAGCGTCAAAGCTTGGGGATGCCCAAGGCATCCCCTTCTTCATCAATAAAAATCTCAGGTTTCTTCCAAATACTTCATTTTTATTGTTTCATGCACAGTTGTGTTGTTCTTGGAGCGTCTTCCTTTTCGTTTTCGTTTTGGTTTTTCGTTTGCTTAGTTTTCTTAGTTTGCTGAATAAATTGGTTAGACCTCCTCTTTCATACATTGGTGTTCAAATGGTTTGGTTTGGTTTGGAAAAGAGTAGGAAAGTTCATCCTTAAGTGGTAAAGAGAGCTTGTTTTTGACTGTGGCCTATGCTTTGTCATGCCATGCTTGATATTGTTTTGGCTTTATGCTTAGTATTATTTGCTGTAGCATGACTTGTTATAAACAATTGAGATTGCTTAATGTGCCTTGGATGAATCATGCGTTGGTTTAGCATATTAAAGCATAGTATAGTGGTATTCTCCTTTGATGCTTTATTTGGGTTGACTCGGCGCATGCTCACACCATGTTATGACTATCTCAAGTCACCATAAGCCTTTATGATCATTTAGTTTTCAACTTGTAGTATCACTTTATGCGTTGATCAACGATGTTTTGTCGCTCTGCATGATTATGGCCATTATTGCTCTTTCGTTTGTCGCTCCCTTACTATTGCTAGCCTTCACTTACACTGAGTGTTTTACTCATGTTTCCAACTCCCTTAAACCAAATATTGCCAAAGTGTCCACCATACCTACCTATTAGCATCATTTGCTACCTCCGTGCATATTCAATGTGCCTTGTTTTCTTCCGAATAATATGTTTGCTTGTTATGAGAAAGTTAGTTAGTAAAGCTCTCACGAACTTGATGGCACACTTTATTTCCTGCACTTAATAAACCTGAACCATTGTGAACTCTCCATGAAAGTTATATTCTTGCTAATTATAGGCTAGGGATTAGCAGAACCGTGCTGTCACGGGGAACGCTTTCAACACTTGTAAATATATACCTAGTTGATACCTTGCTCTTTTGTTTGCGGATGTCGTCGGTGTGAAATAAAATGGGAGCTTGTAAGTCCATGGAGTTATGTACGTGTGTTAGAGAAACGCCTGGGCCGCTGGTCTAATCCATGCTGACATGGTGGAAACCTGCAGCGTAACCATAATGATATCTATGAAGCATTATTCTTATAAAAAAAGATAAAGATAGCTATTGAGAAAAAGAGAAAAGAAAAAAAAGAAATTATGAAAAGAGGAAAGAGAGAAAAAAGCACCATATTCCCATGGTAAATAAGAAGATTGCTGAGATACTCATTGTCTGCTTGCCTTGTCATTTTGATATGGGGATTCTTCCGTATCATCGGGCAAGGGGTACCCCGTTGGCGGTTCTCAATGATACGCACATACTTACAATGACAAGAACTTACCGGTAACTAGAGTTGAGTAGCATGAGGAGCGACCCTCGTACTCAAGGGACTTGGGATTTTCAGTTTATAGTCTGTCAAACATATAACTCAGATTGGACCTCACTTTCACCTTAACCACATTAAAGATGCTTAAGATAGGGGCAATGAGATCTCAAAGCTAATGAGTACCATACTTTCAGCATTTGGAAGTCTTTCAAACTATTCAAAACCTTTTCATTTCCTTGTTGAGTCTCTAGACATTCTATGAGCACTTTCTTGAGAGCATAGTGGCCATTCTTAGTTCTATGTGCATTGTCCCAAGACTTGTTGATTGATGCATACCTTGGTATTGCTTGTTTTAAACTATTTGTATCTAGTCACTCTTGTGAACTTTGAAGGTGTCCTATGCATTTATGTTTGCTACTCTTTGAGGGACAAGCTGAATGCCACTTTGATATGTTTTCTTTATGTGAAACAAACAAACGTCTTGCAAAGCATTGTTATTCATAAATCTTTTGTTTGTGCCTTTTCATGTTGCATCATAGTTTCTTTGTCTTATTGCTAGAACTTTGTCTTTCATGTTATGATTGAAGTACTTTGATCCCAGCTTTGAATGTTTACAAATACTTTGGTCAAGTCTTTGATGGTGCATGTCACCTCAAAAATTATTCTTTCTTTTTATCACTTACCTACTCGAGGACAAGCAGGAGTTAAGCTTGGGGATGTTGATACATTGCAAATGTATCTATAATTTTTGATGCTCCATGCTTGGTTTTATCCACTTTCTTGTGTTTTGTCCACACTTTGGAGTACTTTTCATATGATTTCTTGTACTAACCTATTAACAAGAGCAACAGTGTCAGCTGCCTGTTTTCTGCTGTTTTTGGTTCCAGGAAAGTCAGAAAATGAATATTCTCGGAATTGGACAGGACAAAATCCAAAGTGCCTATTTTTCCAGAAGACTCACGGAGCCAGAATACGAGACGGAGGAGGGCCAGGGGCTGGCCACACCCCCCAGGTGCGGGCTTGGCCTGGCCGCGCCAGGGCCTGGTGTGGTGGCCCTAGGCACCCCCTCAGTCTCCCTCTTCGCCTATAAGAAGCCTTCTGACCTAAAAAACTTCGGGGGGTTCGACGTTTTTCCACGAAAAGTTCCACTACGTCCCCGCCACCGAAGGGGAGATTCGGGGGACAAAAAGTCTCTGTTTCGGCACCCTGCCAAGACGGGGAAGTGCCCCTGGAGCCATCTCCATCAATATTCACCATCATCTCCATTGACCATCCATGTTTCCCCCATCTATGAGTGAGTAATCCCCGCTGTAGGCTATGGGGATGGTAGGGATTGGATGAGATCATTCATGTAATGGCATCAGATTGTTAGGGCATGGTGCCTAATATCTTTTATAGTGCTTTATGACTTTGTTGCAACTTGTTGTGCTTAATGCTTGTCACTAGGGCCCGAGTGCCATGATTTCATATCTGAACTTATTATTGATTCATTATGATAGTATTGTTTTTGGTCTTATCTGCAAGTTGTATACACATGTCGTTGTCCGGAACCTATGGCCCCGAAGTGACAGAAATCGGGATAACCGGAAGGGAAAGGCTTTGATGTGAGGATCACATGTGTTCACGGAGTGTTAATGCTTTGCTCCGGTGCTCTATTAAAAGGAGCACCTTAATTGCCAGTAGTTCCCTAGAGGCTCCGCTGCAAACGGGCTGGCAGGACAAAAGATGTTGTGCAAGTTCTCATTGCGAGCACGTACGACTATATATGGAACACATGCCTAGGATTGTCTAGTACTTGGGTGCTTTATCTTATTTATCTGCAATTGCCCTATGTTCTGATTGCTATGTGAATTGTCTTGTCCATGCAACGTCCGTCCATCCATCCCGATGCCTACCGCACTCGAATCCCACTGTTTACTGCTTTTGTTACTACTGTATTTGCTTTACTACTGTTGTTACTTTACTATTCCTACTACGAAACTATTGCTACTGATAAACTACTGTGAGCAAGATTGTTTCCAGGTGCAGCTGAATTGACAACTCAGTTGTTAAGGCTGATAAATATTCTTTGACTCCCCTTGTGTCGAATCAATAAATTGGGTTTCACCTCCCTCGAAAATACTGCGATACACCCCCTATACTTGTGGGTCATCAACCTACACAACACAACCACAAAACTTTGTCCCCAACTTGTGATGAGGTTGTCAATCTCACCGTGTTTTGTGGAAAACAAAGGATTAAACGTATCGAATGGAAAGAAGTAAAAGTTTGCAGAAAGTAAACACAAAGCAGTAAACAGTTTATAGATTGTATGTAAAGAAAAAGGACCGGGATCCATAGTTCACTAGAGGTGGCTCTCCTTAGATAGATAACATGCTGGGTGAACAAATTACAGCGGGGCAATTGACAAACACCGAGAAAGCAATACATGCATATACTAATCATCTTGACTCCTCTGAGACTTGATTGGGCATTACAACGTAATACATAGACCGCCATCTAGCTGCATCTATGACTAATAATCCACCTTCAGGTTATCATTCGAACCCCCTCCAGTATTAAGTTACAAGCAACAGATTATTGCTTTACGAACTGCGTGTAAAGTAAACAATACGATTGTTCTATGAACAAAGGATTGTTGTTTTCTCCCTAGTAGCAACATCACATCTATTACCTTAGAGATTTCTGTCACTTCCCCAGATTACCAGAGGCATGAACCCACTATCGAGCATAAATACTAACTCTTGGAGTTGCTAGCATCTACTTGTCCAAGATAGCTACTAACAACGGAAAGCATGCAAGATCTTAAATAACAAAGACATGATAGAATCAATAATCGATCTGAAATAGCATCTCAATATCCATCGGATCCCCGCAAACACAACATTTATGAATTACAAATAGATGATCTTGATCATGAACGGAGCTCACAAGATCTAAACATGAAAGCACAAAGGAGGAGAACCAGCCATCTAGCTACTACATGGATCCATAGTACAAGGATGAACTACTCACGCATCACACCGGAGGCTTGCATGGTGATGAAGAAGGCCTCCAGGGTGAATTCCCCTCTCCGGCAGGGTGCCGGGAAGAGCTTCAGATCCCTCCCGATCTAGGGATGGAGATGACGGCGGCTACAGACTCTTTTGTGGATTTTTTTGATCAGGTGCTTAGGGTTTTCATCCCGAGGGCAATATATAGGCGGAAGGAGAGGCCGAGGGGGTGCCGGGAGCGGCCACACCACCCCCTGGGGCGAGCCAGGCCTGGCCGCGCGGCCAGGTGGTGTGGTGGCTCCCTGGCCCTTCTCCGTCTCGTATTCTGGCACTTGGTCACTTCCGGAAAAATAGGCACTTTGGCTTTTGTCCCGTCCAATTCCGAGAATATTCATTTTCTGAATTTGCTGGAACCAAAAACAGCAGAAAACAGGCAGCTGGCACTGTGTCTCTTGTTAATAGGTTAGTCCAAGAAATCATAAGAAAAGTACTCCAAAGTTGGAACAAAACACAAGAAAGTGGATAAAAACCAAGCATGTAACATTAAAAATTATAGATACATTTGCAATGTATCAGTACTCTGTCCCAGAACTTAAGTCTTTGACATATAGACATCATGGGTCCCTTCAGACGGCGTTAGGAACATTCAAGAGGAATCTACCGCGCTTACTTGTAGTTCAAGTTTGACCTAATTTCTTTATATCGACATAAAGTTATTTAAGTGGGCACGGTTCGCTAGAGAATCTTGAAATGTGCTAAGACTAGGGACCTATAAGAAAACATGGTCCCCACTTTTTCTAAAAACTGGGTGGTGGTTAGGCCTGGAATTATAACTCGAAACTCGCGAGCTAAATGAGTGTAACTCGTGACTCGGCTCGACTCGGCTTGAACTCTGTGTCTAATGAGTCGAGCCTAGTTATATATTTGAACTCGTTTGTTCACCCAAGCTAAATGAGATACTCGTTTAGCTCGTTAAACTTGTTCAAATATAGCATTTGAAATTTTCCACTAATGAGTGCCATACTACGGTACATGTAATGGTGTAGAACTACTATATTTTCCATTCGATCTTGCCTACATGTTATTATGAAAGTACTATCCTTATTCTAGTTCTTAATTTGTAGGATAATTACTAGTTTTTCTTATATGTGCTCTTGTTTGTAACTCATAACGTGCTAAACGAGCTACTCGTGACTTACTCGTGAGTTTACCGAGTCGAGCCGAGTTTCAAATATGAACTCATTTTGTAAACGAGCCGAGCCAATCTAGGTCATTAGTTGAACGAGCTTTAGCGAGTAGAGCCGAGCTGATTCGGCTTGGCTCGAATTCCAGCCCTAGTGGTGGTACTTTTTGTGACTAAGGTATGTCCTGAGGGAGCGAGATTCTTCAATTAATTAACACGGTAAGTGGATGTGTACATGTTACACCAAGGACCTCAAAAAACAAAAAATACATCCAAGTCCATACATTTAGGACAAAGGACACTAAAATCAAATGCTTGAAAATTTTGTTAACATGGTCTATAGAAACGGGGGGAAGATTCTAGAATGATGGAGAAGTGTGTTTTGAGGTTTGTGCATAGTATTTCATTGTGATGAAGATTATTAATAGAATCTTCTTGATGCTAGAATGGAAAAGAAGATCCAATGGCTAGAAATTTTGGGATTTGTGAGTCTTGATCCAACAATTAATATTCAAAGTTTTTTGTACACCATATAGTGTTAACATAGTGGTAATGGTAAGACTAGTACTTGCTTAACAAAAGAAAACAACACACTTCTCACTTTCAGCATATCTTGTTGAAGAAGATGCACGAATCTACCAGATGCAGATATTGTATCATGAACTATATATGATGTCAATATGGTCATGACCTGGCTATTCGGGTCGAAACCAGGAATGTTCATACACCTTAGGCCAATACACATTGTGAAGCAGCGAGAGCATTTTTTGTATTCAAAGGTGTCAAAACACATGTTTCTCATTTTTTTTCTTAGCACTATATAGTGTACGAATAACTTTGAATATTGACCTTTGGATCAAGACACGAATCCCAACATTGTAAGACATTCGATCTTCATTATTTCCATTTTAGCATCGAGAAGATACTATTGATAGTCTTTCTTTTCTTATCTTACCACTACTAGTAAAAGGCACGTGCCACACATGTATATACTGTATGAAATGTGATTTAACAAACATTAAATTGTTATTAACCAATAGTCTTGTTAGAGAATACATTAAGTCTATTAATAATATATCTACACATATTGAGAATACAACCTACTGTGCTATGAAATTTTGGGGGTGGTGACATGATGGTTCTAGAACATGGTGGAGTTTGCTATAGGTACTATTGAACACAAATCGAGCTGCTCTGAACCCTTGGATCTAACAGCCCAATGGTCAGGATTGGTGCTATGGATCCAATTCAAATTAAAACTGCTCCATTATAGTAGTAGAGATATGATGTCAATATGGTCATGACATTGGCTGTTCGGGTCAAATCTAGGAATGTACATACACCGTAGGCCAATACACATTGTGAAGAATCCATAGCATTTTTTTGTATTCAAAGGTGTCAAAACACATTGTTTCTCATTTTTTTCTTAGCACTATATCATGTACGAATAACTTTGAATATTGACCGTTGGATCAAGACGCGAATCCCAACATTGTAAGACATTCGATCTTCATTATTTCCATTTTAGCATCGAGAAGATACTATTGATAGTCTTTCTTTTCTTATCTTACCACTATTTTATATATATAGTGTGCGAACAACTTTTAATATTGACCGCTGATTCATGACCCGCGAATCCCAACATTGCTGCTAGTTATTGGATCCTCTAATCCATTCCATCATGTAGAAGATACTATTGATAGTCTTTGTTATCTTATCTTACCACTATATAATGTACAAATAACTTTGAGTATTAACCTATGGATCAAGACTCGCGAATTACAACAATGCTAGCCGTTGGATCTTCTTTTTTCCATTCTACTGGGTGGTGGTACTTTTCTCTACTACTATAATGGAGCAGTTTTGAATTGGATCCATAGCACAAATCCTGACCGTTGGGCTGTTAGATCCAATGGTTAAGAGCAGCTGGATTCGTGTTGAATAGTACATAGAGCAAACTCCAACATGTTCTAGAACCATCATTTCGCCACCCCAAAAATTTCATAGCACACTAGGATGTATTCTCAATATGGGTAGATAGTTATTACTAATAGACTTAATGTATGCATTTTTTTCTCTAAGAAGAATATTGGCTAAAACAACTTATGGTTTGTTATTCACATTTCATACCACTTTATCATTATCAATTTGTTTTCACCCATCAACTTAGTCATACACGTAGGGCCCACCGATTGCGGAGGTCATAGTCGCCTTGGACGCACCACAAAATTATGACTAGGCCATCGAGTGTAGGAAGTAGAGTCAGCATTCCGTCCAATCGCTTACCCTAGTCATCGTCATCGATATTTGCCACACGCATAGGCTTCATCAGCGACATTGATTGTCCCCTCGCTTTGGTAATCTGCCACATTAATCTTGGATCACCTCCTTCCTATTTAATCTCTCCCCTTCCCCGCACCAAGCCATCTCTAATCCCCCGCTTCCAACAACCATCTTCGACCTCGTCTGTCATCCATGGACACCTTCGGGCTGCCGCCTGCCGTACCAGAGCGCAAAGACCCCGACATGGCCGCACAGGAGGACAATGCCCTATGCATTTGGGCTTTCTCCCCGCGGAGAACAAATATGCAGCTGGCGTGCGCCTTCCTCGATGCTGGGTACAGTAACCTCAAGTACCAGATGTACGACATCTACGATAATCCAGACGGGACATTGAAGGTCAAGTTCGTCAACTTCAGGGATGCTCATCTCCTCTACGGCCAAGCCTTTCACTGCGGCTGCGAGATGGTGGTGTTCACCGGCTCCAACATTTTCACCAACTACTGGAACCAGTTCCCAAACAACGGCAACTTCATCCACAGTGTTCTCCTAGAGCTGTCGATGGCTCCGGAGGTGCCGCCGATGGCTCAGGAGGTGCCGTCGCCTTCGCCGGAGGTGCCGATAAGTCAGGAGCCGGCTCTGCCGCTGGAGCTATCGTTGGTGCCGATGTCACGAGTTGCCGCTAGCGGCGCGGACTAGGTGCAACGAGGCACCAAACCTGCACTAGTTCAGCAGGGAGTCCTATATGAAGTTATTGGCTGTATGAACTTTCTTCTGGTACTACTCGTCAAAAAACGTTTCTTTTGGTACTACTCAATATACCCTATAGTACTAGTAGTAGTACTACGAATGACGATCTATTGAATATCCTTCCCCCGGATGTTTGTGAAGGAAGTCAAAATTTTGAAACCAGGAAGGTTTGAATTGCTACTCTATTGTAAGGACCAAAATGGTTCCAACCAACGTAGCCGACGAACACGCCAGACAAAGACACGAAGCCACCGACAAAGAAACGGAGTCACCAATGGCAGGTTGTTGGTCGATGCGCGTGCACAACGCCATGTTGTGGACGAGGGAGAGATCAGCCGGCCGGGGTGTGGGGGTGGTGATGGGGGAGTGAAGGAGAGAGAAAACACATTTTGTTTTGTGTGCATATATAATGTGGTCCTGAAATTTACTCTACTCACTATACCCTGTACCTCGTGTCAGGAACCCATCCTAGCTTTGCTCTGACATCACACCGCCTTCAAATCCTCCTCTTCGCAGCTCTCTCGCTACCTCCTCTATGCTCATAGTCTCTTCTCACTCATTATTTTTTAACAGAAAAAAGGAAATAAATTCTTCTTACTTGCTTTTCAGAAAATAAATTCCTGTCACTTGGAAATTTGAAATTGATTATTTTGTTTTTAGTATCTTCTATTTTTCTCAAAAGATGGCCAAATTTGTTGGCATGTAAATTCTTGGATATGGGATCATGAGCATAAAGTATGATGTAGAGATATGGCCTTGACCTTGTGGTCGTTCGCCCTGAAATCCAAGATTTTTTCATACTCGCTGACAACTATGCTTAAATTCGTTGAAATTTCACCACTTACTTTTAGGTTAGCATTTTACACGGTCGGTGGGAGTACATTCTACATCAAGGACCTAAAAAAGGGAAAATTACATAGAGGTCCACACATTTAGCACAAATGACCCTAAATTTGAGCAAAGAAAACAGTCGGTTTCGACTCCTTCTCGAGACAGTAGCTGATCGAGCCACACTCTTCATAATACTTCATCTTCAATTGTTTTCAAAATATGGCCAAATTTTTCGGCATGCAAATTCTTGGATATGGGATCATCAGCATAAAGTCTGATGTAGAGATATGGCCTTGACCTTGTGGTCGTTCGCCTTGAAATCTAAGATTTTTTCATACTCGTTGACAACTATGCTTAAATTCGTTGAAATTCACCACTTACTTTTAGGTTAGCATTTTACACGGCCAGTGGGAGTAGATTCTACATCAAGGACCTAAAAAGGAAATTTACATCCAGGTCCACACATTTAGCACAAATGACCCTAAAATTGAGCAAAGAAAACAGTCGGGTACGGCTCCTTCTGGAGAGAGTAGCTGATCGAGCCACACTCTTCATACTACTTCATCTTTGATTGTTTTCAAAATATGGCCAAACTTGTCCGCATGCAAATTCTTGGATATGGGATCATCAACATAAAGTCTGATGTAGAGATATGGCCTTGACCTTTTGGTCGTTCAGCTTGAAATCCAAGGATGTTCATACTCATTGACATCTAGAAGATGAAATTCATTTAAATTTCACCACTTAATTTTAGGTTATAATTTTACACGGTCGGTGGGAGTACATTTTACAACAACGACCTAAAAAGGGGAAAATTTACATCGAGGTCCATACATTTAGCACAAAGAACCCTAAAAACAAGCAAGCAAAACAGTCGGGTTCGGCTCCTTCTCGAGAGAGTAGCTGATCGAGCCACACTCTGATACTACTTCATCTTCGATTGTTATCAAAATATGGCCAAATTTGTCGGCATGCAAATTCTTGGATATGGGATCATCATCATAAAGTATGGTGTAGATATGGCCTTTACCTTGGTCGTTCGTCTTGAAATACAAGAATGGTTCATACTCGTTGACAACTAAGCTTAAATTCGTTTAAATTTCACCACTTACTTTTAGGTTAGAACTTTACACGATCGATCGGAGTACATTTTACATTAGGGACCTCAAAAAAGCAAAAATTACATCGAGGTCCATACATTTAGCATAAAGGACCCTAAAAGGAAAAATTTCTGGTTCGGCTCCTTCTAGAGAGATCAGCTAATCTGAGCCAAACTCTTGATACTACTTCATCTTCGATTGTTTTCAAAACATGGCCAGATCTATTGCCATGCAAATTCTCTGACATGGGATCATCATCATCATCATATAAAGTATGATGTGGATATGGCCTTGACCTTGGTCATTCGGCTTGAAATCCAAGAATGTTCATACTCGTTGATAAGTAAGCTTAAAATCGTCTAAATTTCACCACTTACACTTTTAGACCTAAAAGGGGGTAAATTACATCGAGGTCCATACATTGAGCACAAAGGACCCTAAAATTAAGCAAGGAAAATAGTCGGGTTCGGCTCCTTCTCGAGAGAGTAGCTGATCGAGCCATACTCCTCTACATACTACTTCATCTTTGATTGTGTTCAAAATATTTCCAAATTTGTCGGCATGCAAATTCTTGGATATGGGATCATCAACATAAAGTATGATGTAGATATGGCCTTGACCTTGGTGGTTCGTCTTGAAATACAAGAATAATGCTTCATACTCGTTGACAACTAAGCTTAAATTCGCTTAAATTTCACCACAATACTTTTAGGTTAGAACTTTACACGGTCGACCGAAGTACATTTTACATCACGGACCTCAAAAACAAAAAATTACATCGAGGTCCATATACATTTAGCTTAAAGGACCCTAAAAGAAAAAAATCTGGTTTGGCTCATTCTCGAGAGATCAGCTGATCTGAGCCAAACTCTTAATACTACTTCCACTTTGATTGTTTTCAAACATGGCCAAATCTGTTGCCATGCAAATTCTCTAACATGGGATCATCAGCACAAAGTATAATGTTGATATGGCCTTGACCTTGGTCATTCGGCTTGAAATCTAAGAATGCTCATACTTAATGACAAGTAAGCTTAAAATCATCTAAATTTCACCACTTACACTTTTAGACCTAACAAAAGGGGGAAATTACATCGAGGTCCATACATTTAGCACAAAGGACACTAAAATTAAGCAAGGAAAACAACTAGGTTCAACTCCTTCTCTAGAGAGTAGCTTATCGAGCCATACTCTTCATACTACTTCATCTTCGATTGTTTTCAAAATACGGCCAAATTTTTCGGCATGCAAATTCTTGGATATGGGATCATCAACATAAAGTATGATGTAGATATGGCCTTGACCTTGGTTGTTCGTCTTGAAATACAAGAATGGTTAATACTCGTTGACAACTAAGCTTAAATTCATTTAAATTTCACCACTTACTTTTAGGTTAGAACTTTACACGGTCAATCGGAGTACATTTTACATCAGGGATGTAACTACCTCAGACCCTACGCTCTAAGTTCAAGCCTGGATGAAGCGGAAGTGGTTAAAATAGTACAGTGGGGGCCTAGAGGACCGCCCACGTGTAGACCCGTCAGCAGTCCTAACCACTTCCAAGACATCGGGACAAGAGCGAGTGGCGTAGGCAACGGGCGAAGATATAAAATACATACACAAGTGAGTATGTATGCAAGCTACCACACAACAGTTTTCAGAGCCATTCCATCTAAAAAAATAGAAATATTGCAACGCCATACGACAAGATTCAAATATCCTAGATAGAGATAATAGTTTAGGATAGCTCCTCATACATCAAACATCAGAGTATCAGGCGGAAGCAGAAAACAAGGTCCGAGTACGGATAAGAAGCAAATCGGCATAAGATGCCACATAAATAAACACATCCCGCCCACAGATCTCACGGATCCCCATCCCCGGAATCTCTACACCGAGTGATCATTGCCAACATCATCTGTCTCCTCCACCCAGTATCCATCTTGCGAATACACCTGTTCATCTGAATCAAACAATTTATCGTGTGAGACCCTAGGGGTACTCAGCAAGTCTTAATGCCTCTAAAGGGGACATAAACCTGGGGTGACGCAATTGCAGCAAAAGATAATAACTAACAAGTCTATAGATACTCGCTAACCATCCGCCTAACCAACGGTAGACGGATGTCCGTTAATTAGTAACAATAGTTATAACAGTATAAAGTAACAGATCCATCCTCCTTCTCGCTTACCAACGAGAAAGCGGACGAACAACCCATCCGTTGGCAGTTTTATTAACCATTCCATGAGTATTGCACTATTTACTAGTCAGGTATTTAGTCAGATTAAAAGCGGTACTTTAGTTATACTTGTCTATGATCGAGAAACTGTGCTCCAAGTCGTCCACAACCACGGACACGGCTTTCAGAAAGATTTACCCTGCAGGGGTGCACAAATAGCAACACACACTCGATCAACCTCGGAAAAACCAAGCGATCACAGGATTCGGAAACATTTTAGGGGGCCACCCCACTAAGCTACCGGCAACAAAGTTGGCCGGCTCCGGAACGGACCCAGGGTTTGTGTGGACGGCGGTAAACGACTGGGAACCTGAAAGTATGAATGGGCTTGTCGATACAGCGAAAACGTGTCACGATCCAAAACAGTACAGGTGCTCCACGCACAATTATAAATAAACAGTAAAGCATGGCATAAGTACAGGATAGTAATAAAACCCCAAACTAGTTTGTGGCCCCAAGAAATAGGAATGAATCAAGCTCTGGCTCAGGGGGGTCCATAAGGCCTCCCGGATGTGGATAGTGCGAATAGTCAAGGAACAGGAATCAAGTACTCGGGGTCCTACGGGACACAAGTGAGCATCAAAAACCAAATAGCAGATATTGCCCACTGGTGCCTCTTTCATTAGTTATCCCATTAATACTCAGGTTAAGTTGTTTAGGTACCTCGTTATCCATCAGACCCTCACATACCCTACACATGCTGTTCTATGACTCGCATGGCTCAAACAACTCCTGTAGTAATGGCTCATGGGATGGAGGAACAAGCTTCGGTGGGGTTTAAAAGTAAAGGCTATGCAGTACTTGGGATTCAATTTAATGCAATCGCGACTCAATGATGCAAGAATAAGGTAGAGGCAATATGTACTATATGTATGCAAGCATGTGGTAGTGCTTGCCTGGCAGCTCAGTTGAAGCGAGAGACGGATCTAGGTAGTACTCCTAGGATTCCTGATATTTCTCTTGCTCGACGTCTATTCGAAGAAGAACCAAACAAACAAGGGACAACATAAATAAAGTGCACAAGCATATGGATAAAATGTGACAAGCAAACAAGCATGCCATGATGAGTGATGCACAATTTACATGGCAGTAATCTAGCATGGCATGGTGAGGTGTGGGGTACAAGAATAAACATTTTATTAATTACTTGGTCAAGTTTTATTACCATAAACAGTTCTGATTTTTAATAATGACATGATGCATGCTTCAATTCATAACAAGGAATGCATAGTTAGAACGGGCTCACCGCGCTGATCGATTTAGACATATTATTTGTCGAATTTGGAGTTGTAGATTTAAAGTTATTAATTAATTAAGAAAAGGCCATTTTATTACATTTAAATAATTTCGAAAATTTAAAGTGCCCAAATAATATTTTGAATGGCATATTTGAAACCCTCACATTTTTCTGATTCAAAAACATATATCATTTGTATTATTTGGATTTACAAATTAAAAGTTATTAAAAACAGATTTAAATTTGAATTCAAACATTTTCTGAAATTGTTTTATAAAAATAGAAAATCATACAGACTTTTATACCCAGAGACAGTTAGCCACCATCGCAGACAGGTGGGCCCATGCTGACTGGGCGAAACTGCGTGGCGAAACATTTTATACCGTGACGTTATCCAGCTAGAGAGACTGACAGGTGGGCTCGCGACCAAAAGGGGCCCACGCGCCAGCGAGAGGGAGTGGGCTGGCCACACAGCACGCAGGGGGACCACGGGTTGAGGATCTGGAACCCGAGGTTCTTTTCTGTAAAAAGGATGAAGGGCTGACTGGTGGGCCTGGTGTACTGCGGGTTGAGGCAAAAAGGTGTGTGTGTGTGTGGGGGGGGGGGTATTTGCAAGATATCAACAGCCCACTGTTTCTCTTCTTTGCATCTGACGACGGGCCGGTGACAGAGAACGGCGCGCGGCGCGGGGGATCGAACCCGCGACCTGCGGCACGTGCACAGAGAGGCGGAGCCGCTGCGGTAGGGTGGTGGATGCCGATAGGAGTAAGCTAGGCGGCCAGGTGAGCTGTTACGCGGTGCGACGACGGGCAGACGCTCGCGCACGCCGGTGCACAGAGGGCGGTCGGCACAAAGTCCGGCGAGACTAGGGGGACCAGGCGAGAGAGGGGGTGTCTAGGAGGGAGGTTGGCTCACCGCGAGGTGGTCAGCGGTGGTGGATCGGGCCGGGGAGCAGCAGATCGACGACGATGCAGAGGCCGGCAGATCTAGGGTTTTGGTCGACATCGTGGACGTGCAGCAAGTCCTGAGGCGTCTCCTTCTCGGCTTCATGCGTAGGGACAACGCAGAGGCTCGCCTCGTTCTTCCTCGACGCCCAAACGCCACGCCCGCCGCCTAGATTGAGAGGTGACCGTCGACACCGACGGTGGTCGCCGGGGGTGGAGACGAGGTAGCAGGGGAAGGGAAGAGGAGACGCAGGGGCCAGGGGAGATCTGGGCGAACGGCAGAGAGACGGGAGGGGGTAGATAAGGACGGTGAGAGAGAGCGGGTGCCGTGGGGGCTCGGGGAAAAAGGTGGTACGGTGGCCACCTTTCCCTCCTCTCCTTCACGTGCTAGGCAGGGCTCGACCTGGGGTGTGGCTGCAGCTGGGGCCGTCCAGGGGAAACAAGGGGCTGCTCGGGTGGGTCCTGGTTGCAGCGAGAGAGAGAGGGAGAGGCTCGGGGAGCTAGGTTTGGTGTGGTTAGGGTTAGAGAGGGGGTTAGAGAGAGAGGGGGGTGCCTCGGCAGGGTGAGGGGGTGGGGTGTAGCCGAAGCTAGGAGGGTTAGGGTTAGCTTGGCATGAGGTGGATTAGGGCTAGGGTTTTAGAGAGAGGGATGGGGTAAGGCATGGGTGGTGATGGAGGTAGGGTTAGGGAGGGAGTCATGAGGGTTTAGGGTTAGAGTTTGATCATGGCCAAAACAAGAACAAGCAAGGGGGTGATGATGGGTAGAGTTTTGAGCATGGTCAAGACAAGATCAAGCATGAGGAGGATTGAGTAAGATAGAAAAGGGGAGCTTAACAAAAGAGAAGAAAGCCACTCAAAAACCAAAGAAAACCAAAGGAGAAAAGATGGTGAGGTCTGTTGCATGGCCCATGCATGAGCATTAAATGCCATGTCTATTCAATAGATAAATTTACATGGCATTTATTCACATGCATTCCAAAAATATGGAGTAAAAGCCAAGCCAAAAGAATTAAAAAGGAGGTTCCATGTGGAGTAGATGGAGATGATCATATTTGGATATAATTTAGACATGCTAGTGTGTATGTTCCACTAGATGAATAATAGCCTCAAAAATATCCCAACATGAGCATACATTCATAATAATCCACATGGAAGCTTGACAAGGGGTTCCATGCACAAAGCATGCAAGGGTGGTTCCACATATCAATAATGTGAAAACAACATGATGCTAATATGAGATCACGGGGAATAGAAGTGGATCCATCCCAACCCACACGAGCTAGATTAAATGCCAAAGGAAAAAATGTAAAAGCTCATGGACAATTAGGATGGTGGAATTATAAGGTGGTGACAAGGAAAGGTGGTGGAGTTGAATAAAAGATATGCCCCAACTCAACTTGGGCATCAAGCATTTATCAAGAACCAAATACAATATATCAAGAGGCAATACAGTTAATAATGCATATGAGATAAGAACCAAATGAAAAAGGGTTTTATATGATGCTCAAATGCAAGGTGGCATGATGACATGAGCATGATATAATTATGATACAACCATTATATGTAGGAAGTAGCAATTATATTACTAGACCATGTAGAATTACATATGTTAGACAGATGGGATGCTACAACTCTCCCTCACTAAACAGGAATCTCGCCCCGAGATTCTAGGAAGAATAAGAAGACACGAAGAGGGTAGGATAGTTGGCACGGAGCTCATCCTCGCGTTCCCAAGTGGCTTCATCAACCTAATGGTGCGACCACTGCACCTTCAGAACTTGATGGACTTGTTGCGAGTCCTTCTTTCTGCGACTTATAGAATTTTTATGGGGTGTTCTTGATAAGAGAGGTCTTCTTGGAGATTGATGAGTTCATGGTCCATGGTCCTGCCGGGATCCTTGAAGCACTTCTTGAGTTGAGAGATATGGAAAACATCATGGACCTTGAGTTTTTCAGGGAGCTCAAGAGCATAAGCGACTTCTCCCCTTCTTCCACGAACTTTGAAAGGACCGATGTATCTAGGAGCTAGCTTTCCTTTGATACCAAACCGGTGCGTGCCCCTCATGGGAGTGACACGAAGGTAAACGAGATCACCAGGAACATACTCCATGTCCGTGTGCTTTCTATCATAGTTGCTCTTCTGGCGACTTTGAGCAACCTTCAGATTTTCAAGAATGATGTGAACCTTCTCCTCCGCTTGAGTTACAATGTCGGGGCCAAACAATGTTCTTTCACCTGTGCTCGACCAACCAATCGGAGTTCTGCATTTGCGACCATAGAGAACCTCAAATGGTGCCATCTTTAGACTTTTCTGGAAGCTGTTGTTGTAAGAGAATTCAGCATAAGGAAGACATTCTTCCCACTTCATGCCGAAAGAGATAACGCAAGCACGGAGCATATCTTCCAGAATCTGATTGATCCTTTCAACTTGTCCTTGCGACTGAGGGTGGTAAGCTGTGCTGAAGTTCAATTTTGTTCCCAAAGCATTTTGGAAACTTCCCCAGAACTTGGAAGTGAAGATGCTTCCACGGTCTGAGCTGATCTCAAGAGGAACCCCATACAGAGAGACAATTCTGTTGATATAGAGCTCAGCCAACTGAATTGCAGAAATTGTTTCCTTGACGGGAAAGAAGTGAGCCACTTTAGAAAGCCTGTCGATGACAACAAAGATTGCATTGTTGCCCTTCTGCGACCTTGGAAAACCAGTTATGAAGTCCATCTCTACTTTCTCCCATTTCCATTCCGGAGGCTTCAATGGCTGTAGAAGACCAGAAGGTTTCTGATGGACAGCTTTAACTCTGCGGCAGACATCACACTCCGAGACATACTTGTAACCATATCGTTTCAACCCAGGCCACCAATACTATGTTTTCAAGTCCATGTATATCTTAGTGCTGCCAGGGTGGATAGAAAGAATAGAATCATGCGCCTCCTTGAGAACTTGCTCTCTTAAACCCGGGTAGTTCGGAACAAACATCCGGTGTTCAAAGAAAAGAGCGCCTTGGTCGTCGACGTGGAAGGACTCATACTTCGGAAGCCGAATGTTGGAGATGATCTTTTTAGTGTAAGGATCACCAAGTTGAATGGAGCGAACTTTTTCTTCCAAGAGAGGGGTTGCCAGAAGGTTCAGAAGATACCCTTGATCCACAATTTCAAGGTTGAGCTTGCGGAATTCCTCACACAAGAGAGGCTGTTGTTCTTCCACCATGAGGTTGTTGACATAAGCTTTTCGACTAAGAGCGTCGGCCATGACATTAGCTTTACCCGGAGTGTAGTTGATTGTGAGATCAAAATCATTAATTGCTTCAATCCACCTTCTCTGACGAAGGTTGAGATCAGGCTGTGTGAAGATATACTTCAGACTCTGATGATCAGAAAAGATCTCACAACGGTTGCCAACCAAGTAGTGCCTCCATACTTTCAAAGCAAAGACAACTGCTACGAGTTCGAGGTCATGTGTAGGATAGTTGATCTCATGTGTCTTCAACTGTCGAGAGGCATAAGCAACAACTTAATTTTCTTGCATAAGGACCGCACCCAATCCTTGCAATGAGGCGTCACAGAATATCTGGAAAGGCTTTGATGTATCTGGAGGAATCAAGACCGGTGTGGAAGTGAGCTTCTCTTTGAGTGTTTCAAAGCTAGCTTGACATGCAGGAGACCAAAGGTATTTCTTGCCTTTCTTGAGGAGATCGGTAAGAGGCTTCGCAATCTTCGAGAAGTTCTGAACGAAGCAATGGCAGTAACTAGCCAAACCAAGAAAACTCCGGACTTCTTTGACATTTTTGGGTGGAAGCCAGTCAACAATTGTCTTAACAGTTTCTGGGTTGACGGCAATGCCCTTGGCAGAGATGACATGACCAAGGTAGGTGACTTCAGGCAGCCAGAACTCACACTTGGAGAACTTTGCATACAGGCGGTTCTCACGAAGCTTGTTTAGGACACACCGAATGTGTTCTTCATGTTCTTCCTTTGACTTAGAATAGACTATAATGTCATCCAGATAGACCACGACGAACTTATCAAGATGCTCCATGAAAACCGAGTTCATAAGCCTCGAGAAGGTGGCAGGTGCGTTGGTGAGACCGAAAGACATGACCGTGTACTCATACAGGCCATAGCGGGTGGTGAAAGCTGTTTTGGGAACATCTTCCTTGCGAATCTTGATTTGATGATATCCACTTCTCAAGTCAAGCTTAGAGAAAACCACAGCTCCAGCTAGCTGATCGAAGAGATCATTAATCCGTGGAAGGGGATATTTATTATTGATGGTTTTAGCATTGAGAGCCCGATAGTCCACACAAAGTCTATCAGTCTTGTCTCGCTTCTTCACAAAGTTGGTTGGGCTACCCCAAGAAGAAGTACTGTGCTGAATGAAACCCAACTTCTCTTGTTCATCAAGCTGACGTTTGAGTTCAGCCAATTCAGCCGGACCCATTTTATAAGGCCGCTTGGAGATAGGAGCGGTACCAGGTTCAAGCTCGATCACAAACTCGACCTCACGATCCGGAGGCATACCTGGCAACTCTTCAGGAAAGACATCTGGGAACTCACAGACCACCGGAACACTCTGAATAGCTTCCATAGCATCATCATTCAGAGCCGCCAAAGAGAAAAGCTGAATTGCAGGAGTCAGACTTGGAGAATAGACTATATGGCCTTCAGGAATTTTCAGAGAAACCGAGCGTTCTGCACAATCAATCACAGCTGCATTTGCTGTTAACCAATCCATGCCCAAGATAAAATCAATGTCAGAATTGCCTAGAATAATTAAGGAAGCTAGGAACGAAGAGCCACCAATCTCAATTTGATTGCCATGGCTGATTTGAGCAGCCCTCATGTTTGACCCAGGAGATTGTACCATAAGACGATGCAATAAAGGAACCATAGCCAGATCATGCTCATGTGCAAACTTGTGAGAAACAAAAGAATGCGAAGCACCAGAATCAAACAAAACTCGTGCAGGGACTGAGTTAACAGGAAGCATACCCATCACAACTCCAGGTGCATGCTCAGCTTGAGCGACGTTGACACAGTTGGCACGAGCAACCGTAGACCCAGGCTTGGTGTTGATGTTGAGAGCCCGAGGTGGAGGTGCACGAACCATAGAAGAACTTGCCGCAGGTCTTGGAGGTGGTGGTGGAAGAGCTTTGTTGTTCAATGGAGAATTCCAGTGTTGATGCCCAGTGTTCCCACAGGTGTAACAGGCACCAGGTGGACGTGGAGCAGCGTAGCCAGGGACTCCGCCAGACGCTCCAGGGTAGTTGTGGTTGTAGCCCCTAGGAGCCGCGGTGAAGGAGTTTGGTGGCCTTGCCGCGTAGCTTGACGGTCTTAGTGGAGCCGGGAGCGACGGTGGGGTGTTAGGAACCCACACGCGGCGCTTAGAAGGAGCTGTCACAGCTGAAGAGCTTGCTGCGTCGCAGCTGTGTTTCTTTGACTCCTCAAACACTTGCCTACTTGCTTCTTCCTGCAGAGCTGTATGTTGGAGTTCTAGGAAAGACCCCGGCCTTGCATGAGTGATTGCATATTTAATGGATGCATTGAGTCCTTGCCTGAACCTCTTTTGCTTCTTCTTGTCATCAGAGATCTCATCGCCACCATACCGAGAAAGGTTCATGAAGTTTCTGATATAGGTATTGACATTGTCATTGCCCTGCTTTAGGTTGAGAAACACTTCCTTCATCCTTTCCATGACAATTTCTGACAGATATTGCTCTTTGAAAGCCCTAGTGAATTGCTCCCAAGTAGGCTGAAAACCAGAGTGGTCTGCCTTGAGGTAATTCTCCCACCACAGAGCTGCATCTCCCTTCAGAAGGTGCATGGCACATTTTACCCATTCTTGCTCAGGAACATCCGCAGTCATCAGCAACCTTGACATTTCACGCAGCCTATCATCAGCATCAAGTGGCTGATCAGACACCTCAAATTGGCGTGGGTTGAACTTCAGAAAACTCTTGATGTCTCCTTGCTTGGGAGGTGGAGGTAGCGGAACAAACTCATGCCTCCTGACACTTTCTTCAAATCGCTGCTGGTTCTGCTGCATTGCTCCCAAGGCATTAGCAATACTTGCCAACGCAGCCCCCAGTTCAGGTGGTATGTCCTCCTCAGAACGGCGTGGTGGTGCCATCCTGTGATTGATATAAAACACAAGTCAGTACTATAATGGAGAATAATAATAATCCAAAATAGTACCAAAATGGAATTAACCCAGATTTAAAGGATACAAATTACTAAGATGATATTAAAATATCAACAAAGTTCAAAGCACCTCGAAGATATTAAGCATATCGCACACGACTGAACAAGGAGTGTGGTACACAAGCTAACAAAGAAAAAATTTCCGCAAATTTCGGCATTAAAATACCACTATATGCACAAAACCAGTTAATGAATCAAGATTAGTAACTCTACCAATTCAATATACGAGAGCGAATGATAAAAGTAGTGGTATGGTCGCGACTCCATCCCGCACTCAAATCATTACTCCGCACATGGATAAGTAAAACACATATCCCAACACCTTCTTCTTAAGATGAACCTAAAGATTAGTAACTACGGTAACGAACACCCCAAACAAGATAACGTCGGATAACAAAGAGTAAGACAGATCGCACCGGTATACAACGAATCAGATAGATCACGTCGGTTTACAAAGGCCTGTTGGTATGGAATGTACCAACAATTGATCACCAAAAGGCAGATAGTGATAACATTTGGATGCAACAGATAGACAAAGAATTCACACACACACAACCTATGGTACTACGGAACCCAGAACACGTGAATCCTAGTTTGAATTTTTAGAAGAGGATTGAAAATGTTACACTTCCTTACCAGAAAAGGGTGGGTGGGCGGGTAAGAAGAAAAATGGAAGTAGTCCTACTCTCATGTTTTGTTTTCCCCTAGTATACATAGCTACCAAAAATATTTGCTAGACTGACAACGACCATTTGGCTGAGACCCTAAAGGGCGGGATGGCTCTGATACCAATTGTAACTACCTCGGACCCTACGCTCTAAGTTCAAGCCTGGATGAAGCGGAAGTGGTTAAAATAGTACAGCGGGGGCCCAGAGGACCGCCCACGTGTAGACCCGTCGGCCGTCCTAACCACTTCGAAGACATCGGGACAAGAGCGAGCGGCATAGGCAACATGCGAAGAGATCAAATACATACACAAGTGAGTATGTATGCAAGCTACCATACAACAGTTTTCAGAGCCATTCCATCTAATAGAAATAGAAATATTGCAACGCCATACGGCAAGATTCAAATATCCTAGATAGAGATAATAGTTTAGGATAGCTCCTCATACATCAAACATCAGAGTATCAGGTGGAAGCGGAAAACAAGGTCCGAGTACGGATAAGAAGCAAATCGGCATAAGATGCCACATAAATAAACACATCCCGCCCACAGATCTCACGGATCCCCATCCCCAGAATCTCTACACCGAGTGATCGTTGCTAACATCATCTGTCTCCTCCACCCAGTATCCATCTTGCGAATACACCTGTTCATCTGAATCAAACAATTTATCGTGTGAGACCCTAGGGGTACTCAGCAAGTCTTAATGCCTCTAAAGGGGACATAAACCTGGGGTGACGCAATTGCAGCAAAATATAATAACTAACAAGTCTATAGATACTCGCTAACCATCCGCCTAACCAACGGTAGACGGATGTCCGTTAATTAGTAACAATAGTTATAACAGTATAATTAACAGATCCATCCTGCTTCTCGCTTACCAACGAGAAAGCGGACGAACAACCCATCCGTTGGCAGTTTTATTAACCATTCCATGAGTAGTGCACTATTTACTAGTCAGGTATTTAGTCAGATTAAAAGTGGTACTTTAGTTATACTTGTGTATGATCGAGAAACTGTGTTCCAAGTCGTCCACAACCGCAGCCACGGCTTTCAGAAATATTTACCCTGCAGGGGTGCACAAATAGCAACACACACTTGATCAACCTCGGAAAAACCAAATCAAAACCCAACAAGGCATTCACGACAAAGCGATCACAGGATTCAGAAATATTTCAGGGGGCCACCCCACTAAGCTACCCGCAACGAAGTTGGCCGGCTCCGGAACGGACCCAGGGTTTGTGTGGACGGAGGTAAACGACCGGGAACCCGAAAGTGTGACTGGGTTTGTTTATACAGCGAATACGTGTCACGATCCAAAACAGTACAGGTGCTCCACGCACAATTATAAATAAACAGTAAAGCATGGCATAAGTACAGGATAGTAATAAAACCCCAAACTAGTTTGTGGCCCCAAGAAATAGGAATGAATCAAGCTCTGGCTCAGGGGGTCGATAAGGCCTCCCGGATGTAGATAGTGCGAATAGTCAAGGAACATGAATCAAGTACTCGGGGTCCTACGGGACACAAGTGAGCATGAAATCCCAATAGCAGATATTGCCCACCGGTGCCTCTTTCATTAGTTATCCCATTACTACTCAGGTTAAGTTGTTTACGTACCTCGTTATCCATCAGACACTCACATACCCTACACATGCTGTTCTACGACTCGCATGGCTCAATCAACTCCTGTAGTAATGGCTCATGAGATGGAGGAACAAGCTTCGGTGGGGTTTAAAAGTAAAGGCTATGCAGTACTTGGGATTCAATTTAATGCAATCACGACTCAATGATGCAAGAATAAGGTAGAGGAAATAGGTACTATATGTATGCAAGCATGTGGTAGTGCTTGCCTGGCAGCTCAGTTGAAGCGAGAGACGGATCTGGTTAGTACTCCTAGGATTCCTGATATTTCTCTTGCTCGACGTCTATTCGAAGAAGAACCAAACAAACAAGGGCCAACATAAATAAAGTGCACAAGCATATGAATAAAATGCGACAAGCAAACAAGCATGCCATGATGAGTGATGCACAATTTACATGGCAGTAATGTAGCATGGCATGGTGAGGTGTGGGGTACAAGAATAAACATTTTATTAATTATTTGGTCAAGTTTTATTACCATAAACAGTTCTGATTTTTAATAATGACATTATGCATGCTTCAATTCATAACAAGGAATGCATAGATAGAACGGGCTCGTCGCGCTGATCGATTTAGACATATTATTTGTCGAATTTGGAGTTGTAGATTTAAAGTTATTAATTAATTAAGAAAAGGCCTTATTATTACATTTAAATAATTTCGAAAATTTAAAGTGCCCAAATAATATTTTGAATGGCATATTTGAAATCCTCACATTTTTGTGATTCAAAAACATATATCATTTGTATTATTTGGATTTACAAATTAAAAGTTATTAAAAACAGATTTAAATTTGAATTCAAACATTTTCTGAAATTGTTTTATAAAAACAGAAAATCATACAGACTTTTTATACCCAGAGACAGTTAGCCACCGTCACAGACAGGTGGGCCACTACGGACTGAGTGAAACTACATGGCGGAAACATTTTATACCGTGACGTTATCCAGCCAGAGAGACTGATAGGTGGGCCCGCGACGAAATGGGGCCCACGCACCAGCGAGAGGGAGTGGGCTGGCCACACGGCACGGAGGGGGACCGCGGGTTGAGGACCTGGAACCCGGGGTTCTTTTCTGTAAAAAGGCTGAAGGGCTGACTGGTGGGCCTGGTGTACCGCGGGTTGAGGCAAAAAGGTGTGTGTGTGTGTGTGGGGGGGTATTTGCAAGATATCAACATCCCACTGTTTCTCTTCTCTGCATCTGACGACGGGCCGGTGACAGAGAACGGTGTGCGGCACGGGGGATCGAACCCGCGACCTGCGGCGTGCGCACAGAGAGGCGGAGCCGCTACGGTAGGGTGGGGATGCTGACATGAGTAAGCTAGGCGGCCAGGTGAGCTGTTACGCGGCGCGACGACGGGTAGACGCTAGCGCACGCCGGTGCTCAGAGGGCGCTCAGTACAAAGTCCGGCGAGACCAGGGGGACCAGGCGAGAGAGGGGGGTGTCTAGGAGGGAGGTTGGCTCACCGCGAGGTGGTCGGCGGTGGTGGATCGGGCCGGGGAGCAGCAGATCGGCGACGATGCAGAGGCCAGCGGATCTAGGGTTTTCGTCGGTGTCGTGGACGTGCAGCAGGTCCTGAGGCGTCTCCTTCTCGGTTTCGTGCACAGGGGCGATGTAGAGGCTCGCCTCGTTCTTCCTCGACGCCCAAACGCCACGCCCGCAGCCTAGATCGAGAGGTGGCCGTCGACACCGACGGTTGTCGCCGGGGGTGGAGAGGAGGTAGCAGGGGAAGGGAAGAGGAGATGCAGGGGCCAGGGGAGATCTGGGCGAACGGCAGAGATACGGGAGGGGGTAGATAAGGACGGTGAGAGAGAGGGGGTGCCATGGGGGCTCGGGGAAAAAGGTAGTACGGTGGCCACCTTTCCCTCCTCTCCTTCACGTGCTAGGCAAGGCTCGGCCTAGGGTGTGGCTGCAGCTGGGGCCGTCCAGGGGAAACAAGGGGCTGCTCGGGTGGGTCCTGGTTGCAGCGAGAGAGAGAGGGAGAGGCTCGGGCAGCTAGGGTTGGAGGGGTGGTTAGCTAGGGTTGGTGTGGTTAGGGTTAGAGAGGGGGTTAGAGAGAGAGAGGGGTGCCTCGGCAGGGTGAGGGGGTGGGGTGTAGCCGAAGCTAGGAGGGTTAGGGTTAGCTTGGCATGGGGTGGATTAGGGCTAGGGTTTTAGAGAGAGGGATGGGGTAAGGCATGGGTGGTGATGGAGGTAGGGTTAGGGAGGGAGTCATGAGGGTTTAGGGTTAGAGTTTGATCATGGCCAAAGCAAGAACAAGCAAGGGGGGTGATGATGGGTAGAGTTTGGAGCATGGTCAAGACAAGATCAAGCATGAAGAGGATTGAGTAAGAGAGAAAAGGGGAGCTTAACAAAAGGGAAGAAAGCCACTCAAAAACCAAAGGAGAAAAAATGGTGAGGTTTGTTGCATGGCCCATGCATGAGCATTAAATGCCATGTCTATTCTTGTGAAAACAATAGATAAATTTACATGGCATTTATTCACAGGCATTCCAAAAATATGGAGTAAAAGCCAAGCCAAAAGAATTAAAAAGGAGGTTCCATGTGGAGTAGATGGAGATGATCATATTTGGATATAATTTAGACATGCTAGTGTGTATGTTCCACTAGATGAATAATAGCCTAAAAAATATCCCAACATGAGCATACATTCATAATAATCCATATGGAAGCTTGACAAGGGGTTCCATGCACAAAGCATGCAAGGGTGGTTCCACATATCAATAATGTGAAAACAACATGATGCTAATATGAGATCATGGGGAAATAGAAATGGATCCATCCCAACCCACATGAGCTAGATTAAATGCCAAAGGAAAAATGTAAAAGCTCATGGACAATTAGGATGGTGGAATTATAAGGTGGTGACAAGGAAAGGTGGTGGAGTTGAATAAAATATATGCCCCCAACTCAACTTGGGCATCAAGCATTTATCAAGAACCAAATACAATATATCAAGAGGCAATACAGTTAATAATGCATATGAGATAAGAACCAAATGAAAAAGGGTTTTATATGATGCTCAAATGCAAGGTGGCATGATGACATGAGCATGATATAATTATGATGCAACCATTATATGTAGGAAGTAGCAATTATATTACTAGACCATGTAGCATTACATAATCTAGACAAATGGGATGCTACAAGGGACCTCAAAAAAGTAAAAGTTACATCGAGGTCCATATACATTTAGCATAAAGGACCCTAAAAGAAAAAAATCTAGTTTGGCTAATTCTCAAGAGAAGCACCTGATCTAAGACAAACTCTTAATACTACTTCCTCTTCGATTGTTTTCAAAACATGGCCAGATCTGTTGCCATGCAAATTCCCTAACATGGGATCATCAACATAAAGTATGATGTTGATAGGGCCTTACCTTGGTCGTTCGGCTTGAAATATAAGAATGTTCATACCCGTTGACAACTAAGCTTAAATTCATTTAAATTTCCCCATTTAATTTTAGATTAATATTTTACACGGTCGGTGGGAGTACATTTACATCAAGGACCTAAAAAAGGAAAATTATTACATCGAGGTCCATACATTTAGCACAAAGGACCCTAAAAGGAAAACTTTATAGTTTGGCTCCTTCTCGAGAGATCAGCCATAGGCCAATATACAATGTTGATTGGTCATGACCTTGGTTGTTCGGGTGAAAACCAGGAATGTTCGTACACCGTAGGCCAATACACATTGTGAAGAAGCCAAAGCATTTTTTGTATTCAAAGGTATCAAAATACATGTTTCTCATTTTTTTCTTAGCATTGTATATAGTGTACGGATAAATTTGAATATTGACCGTTCGATCAAGACTCGAATCCCAACATTGTGAGACGTTGGATCTTGATTTCCATTTTAGCATCGAGAAGATACTATTGATATTCTTTCTTTTCTTATCTTACCACTATTATATATAGTGTGCGGACAAAAGTATGAAAATTAATTTATGCAAATTTGTTAAAATTATATGTCTGTTTTTTAAATAAATATATGCATGTATTTGAACTATTAATGACTGAAAAAATGTTTTTATTGTCTAGTGTCTAAAAAATTAAACATAGTTGAAAACTGGGGCGTAAAATTATATGTCTGTTCCTTTCTACTTTGATTTGGATCACTTTTGTCCATCAGATGAATATTAGGTGGTAGATACATGGGCATGTTGATCCGAGTCCCCCTAGCAGTGGGCACGTGGAGTAGTAGTTGAACAATTTCAGAAAACACTTAAAATCCAAAACATAAACATTAACAACAAAGACAATTTACAGCCAAAATACACCCTTCCTAGTGCCAAAAGATACCCTGCCTCCGACTACTACTATATTAACTAGTAAACGAGTGGTACTTTTCTACAACTAAATTAACTAGTAATACATCATTACCATCTCATTAGGATCACTTAGCCAAAGATTAATATCAATTCATCCTATCGATGCAACGCAGAAAGACAACACCTTAATCATCCCGTACTATCCATCAACCGCGGTAATGTACCAAAGCGACACCGCGAGGAACATCAGATCTTCGAGGCCAACACTATCGGGCGACGCGCAGATCGTCGGCTCAATGACCCCATTAAGGGTGTCCGTCGAGAAGTCCGCCGGCGACTGTGGGCCAGTCGCGCACAACTTCACCCTCTATCGCAGCCACGAGCACAAGGCCGCCCTGACGCACACCGAGGAAACAGCGGTGGCCTGGCAGAGCTTGCCGATGATGAGGATGAACACAGTAGCGTCATCACTGTAGACGATGACCATGGATGGCGGAAAGGACGGTAACGGCATTGTTACTATACACTCCATGGGCTAGCCGTACGCTAGCCTATGCACTTGTACCTTGTGGACGTTGTTGAGGTGCAAAAGGAGCTCGACCGGCGAGGTGGTGAATATGCAGCCGACCTCCGTGCAGCCGCACTGGCCGTACGGGCACGCAACCTTGTGGTCGTCGAGCTCGTGGTAGGCGACCATGGTGAGGCAGCTGTCGTGGGGGCATATAATAGTTATCGACGCTATCTCGTCTTTGTCCATCGCTCGCTAGCTCTTGGTGGAATCCGCTGACGCACCTAGTGTTGGAGTGGTTCCCTAGAAGCTCGGCTCGCCGATGTAGTGCTCACAGTCCTGAATTTTTATGCAGCATTGAGTTTTTTTGAAAGAAGGCTGCAGAAATATGATAAGTGAAAGTAAATCAGGCACTTAATACCATGTACAGTACTGTACCAGACAAACAAATCCTACCCGCGTGAGTGGTAAGAAGGTCTACGCCTTTTTGTGGAAATGGAAAAGGTCTACACCAAGAGAGAGACAGATAAACCTGGGGCCTAGCACAAAGTGTACAGTGCTATGGGGGGGGGGGGGGGGGGAGAACGAGGACTGCATGCATGTCTTGAACACCATTTGCATTTTATTCTATCTGCTTGTCTCTTCTGGTCTTTCTTTCTCGGCATGGCAGACTCATTTCTCTTCTCCATTTGTTTCTTGTGGTTAAAGCTTGTCCAGATATAGATACAGAGTACTAGTAGTAGTACGTAGTACATTTGAACTAGTACTTCAGTAATATGGAGTATATGTCTTTTTATACTCGAGTTGAACTACCAGTACTCCAATAGTAATATCGTACATATATCTTCTTTTTACTATACTACTACTAGTACTCCAGTAGGTAGGCATCTGCAGGCGGTGGGTGGCGGGCGGCGGTGGCTATTTACGGCTGTTTACTACTCCTAGGGCGGCGGGCGGTGGGTGGCGGGCAGCGGTGGCAGTAGGGTTCTAGTAGTATAGAGTAGTACTCGAGTACTCCTCCTTACTAATTCATGAAGTAAGACTTCAGTAGTATACTGCAGTCCTGTACTGCTTAGATGCAGCTGTCATCATACCACAGTTTCTAGGGAGACGCCGGAGATACAGGTGCTCAAATGCACGTCCCAGGTGGGCCCCGATGCCTAGCGATTAGATAAAGCTTTGCTGCCTGACCACACAGCCAAGGCAATTCATTTCGCTATTCTCTACTAGTACTATTTCTCGGTGTGTTTCGAAATTAAGTTCACACCTTGCGATAATCTGTTCAGTGGACCCACTACCAGGAAGTCAATGTATCGAGACGAGTGACAGTTTGGAAAGATTCAACTTGTTGCTAAGAATATGCATGCCTAGAAATTTGATCGTATTTCAAAAACAACCAAAGATACTATGGCTCACCGTGTTTTGAAATTTTGCGTGCGTTTCGAAACTAACTTCACACCTTGCGAAAATCTGTTCACTGGACCCACCAGGTAGTCAATGTATCGAGAATGAGTGAGAGTTTGGACTGATTCAACTTATTGCTAAGAATATGCATGCCTAGAAATTTGACCGTGTTTTGAAAATAATCAAAGATGCTATGACTCACCGTGTTTAGAAATTTTGGCTGTGTTTCGAAATTAACTTCGAACCTTGTGAAAATCTGTTCAGTGGACCCACCACCAGGCAGTCAATGTATGGAGACGAGTGAGAGTTTGGAAAGATTCAACTTCTTGCTAAGAATATGCATGCCTACAAATTTGACCTTTTTTTGATAACAAACAAAGAGACTATGACTCACCGTGTTTTGAAATTTTGGCTGTGTTCCGAAATTAACTTTACACTTTGCGATAATATTTTCAGTGGACCCACCAGGCTGTCAATGTATCGAGAACGAGTGAGAGTTGTTTGGCGAGATTTAACTTCTTGCTAAGAATATGCATGCCTCGAAAGTTTGACCATGTTTTGAAAACAATCAAAGAGACTATGACTCACCATGTTTTGAAAGTTTGGCTGTGTTTCGAAAATAACTTCACACCTTGCGATAATCTATTCAGTGGATCTAGGCAGTCAATGTATCGAGAACGAGTGAGAGTATGGAATGATCCAACTTATTGCTAAGAATATGCATGCCTAGAAATTTGACCGTGTTTTGAAAACAATCAAAGTGGCTATGGCTCACCGTGTTTTCAAATTTTGCATGCGTTTCGAAATTAACTTCACACCTTGCAAAAATTAATTCATTGACCCACCAGGGAGTCAATGTATCAAGAAAGAGTGAGAGTTTGGAATGACTCAACTTATTGCTAAGAATATGCATGCCTAGAAATTTGCCTTTGTTTTGAAAACAATCAAAGTGGCTATGGCTCACCGCGTTTTGAAATTTTGCGTGCGTTTAGCAAATTAACTTCACACCTTGTGAAAATCTGTTCACTGGACCCACCAGGCAGTAAATGTATCGAGAACGAGTGAGAGTTTGGAATGATTCAACTTATTGCTAAGAATATGCATGCCTAGAAATTTGACCGTGTTTTGAAAACAATAAAAGAGGCTATGAATCACCATGTTTCGAAATTTTGGCTGTGTTTCGAAATTAACTTCATACCTTGCGAAAATCTATCTAGTGGACCCACCAGGTAGTCAATGTATCAAGAACGAGTGAGAGTTTGGCAAGATTCAACTTCTTGCTAAGAATATGCATGCCTAGAAATTTGACCGTGTTTTGAAACAAACAAAGAACCCATGACTCTCCGTGTTTTGAAATTTTGGCGGTGTTTCGAAATTAACTTCACCCCTTGCGATAATGTTTTCAATGGACCCACTAGGCAGTCAATGTATCGAGAACGAGTAAGAGTTGTTTGGAAGATTCAACTTCTTGCTAAGAATACGCATGCCTCGGAAGATTGACCATGTTTTGAAAACAATCAAAGAGACTATGACTCACCGTTTTTTTAGAAGTTTGGTTATGTTTCGAAATGAACGTCACACCTTGCGATAATCTGTTCAGTGGACCTGCCACGCAGTCAATGTATCGAGAACGAGTGAGAGTTTGGAATGATTCAACTTATTGCTAAGAATATGCATGCCTAGGAATTTGATTGTGTTTTGAAAACAATCAAAGTGGCTATGGCTCACCGCGTTTTGAAATTTTGTGTGCGTTTCGAAATTAACTTCACACCTTGTGAAAATCAGTTCACTAGACCGACCAGGCAGACAATGTATCAAGAACGAGTGAGAGTTTGGAATGATTCAACTTATTGCTAAAAATATGCATGTCTATAAATTTGACCGTGTTTTGAAAACAATAAAAGAGGCTATGATTCACCGTGTTTCGAAATTTTGGCTGTGTTTCGTAATTAACTTCATACCTTGCGAAAATCTGTCCAGTGGACCCACCAGGCAATTAATGTATCAAGAACGAGTGAGAGTTTGGCAAGATTCAACTTCTTGCTAATAATATGCATGCCTAGAAATTTGACTATGTTTTGAAAACAAACAAAGAGACCATGGCTCTCCGTGTTTTGAAATTTTGGCAGTGTTCCGAAATTAACTTCACCCCTTGTGATAATCTTTTCAGTGGACCCACCAGGCAGTCAATGTATCGAGAATGAGTAAGAGTTATTTGGGAAGATTCAACTTCTTCATAAGAATATGCATGCCTCGAAAGATTGACCGTGTTTTGAAAACAATCAAAGAGACTATGACTCACCATTTTTTTTAAAGTTTGGTTGTGTTTCGAAATTAACGTCACACCTTGCGATAATCTGTTCAGTGGACCTACCAGGCAGTCAATGTATCGAGAACGAGTGAGAGTTTGGAATGATTCGACTTATTGCTAAGAATATGCATGCTTAGAAATTTGACCGTGTTTTCAAAACAATCAAACAGGCTATGACTCAGCGTGTTTCGAAATTTTGGCTGTGTTTCGAAATTAACTTCACACCTTGCGAAAATCTGTTTACTGGACCCACCAGGCAGTCAATGTATCAAGAACGAGTGAGAGTTTGGCAAGATTCAACTTCTTGCTAAGAATATGCATGCCTCGAAATTTGACCGTGTTTTGAAAACAATTCTAGAAGGCAAAACGGATTCATAAACAATCTCACAAATTTCAAATTATGAAAAGCAACACAAAGAGCCTCACAATTTTCAAAGTATAAAATGGAAGAGAGAGGAGAGAGGGCAAATCAATTTTCTATTTCTTGTGGGTAATCCACAAGCTTGAGGTGCACCTTAATGCTGATGTAGTCGCAGGTGCCTCGTTGATGAACATCGATTAGACCGAGGCTAGCTAGGGCTATGATTCTGATGTTTGCGTGTCTGCTGGGTTCTTCTAGCGTATATAGACCGATCTTCTACTGGATTTTGCTTGACGTACCGTGGTGACGGCCAGGGGATAGGGGAGAGCACGTGGCACGTTGGGCGCAGTTGAGTTTTCAAATCAATGTGACATTAAATAATTTCAAATCAATGCCCCGGAAATGCCGCGCAAGGAGATGATTTACATGGACTGTACAAAGGTTATTTTTTATCCATGGACTTTGATATACTACTAATCCGTATTTCACTTATAATGATTGATATTGGTAATTAAAGAATACATGCGGGTTCCCAGGCTTCTTCCTTTCATTATTAATTACCTGAATTCACGTGAGTAATTAACGTGGGTTTCTTTGTATTGGCACCCTTATTTCCTCGAACGGATGCAGAAATTAAGGGGAGGAAGTAATTTCACCTTCCTCGGTAATACAAGAGGTTTTATTGCGTCGCAATGGAAGATGAAGTGACAAATGGAGTACTTATGCTAGTACTAGATTGCAAACACCGTTCCAATTTGCACTTGATAATACAAATATTCAATCTCCGAACATTATTACAGAAAGGAAGTAGAGGTGAAATTAAACAAAATTAATCCTAAGACTTCTTCGTCTTCTTCGATCTGGATCCTTCCGCTGTCACCTTCATGCTGTCGTCGTCCTTCTTCTTCCCGTTGCATCCCCCAGCTCTCGTCGTCTTCTTCTTATTCTTCAAGCCTTCCGCCTGCTTCTCCTTCCTCTTCTCATTGCGGATGAAGGCGGGATCGAGTGCACTCTTCTTGGAGACGAAGTCGAGAAATGGCCATAAATCTTCCGACCCCTGATCCTCCTGCTCGTGCTCCCTCTTCTTCTTGTCGATGGAGGATGGATCTAGAGAACTCTTCTTGAAGACGACTTCTCCTTCATAGATGAAAGACCAAGGATCATCATCCTCCTCGTCCTCTTTGCTCTTTGCAGGTGGCGTCCTCTCCATCAGATGACGGTAACCAGGGTCCTCATCAGAAAAATTACCTTCTGGTGTGTCAGAATAGTATGGCCCGTCAACGAACTCCCCACCATCACCATGGTAGGGACTCATATCCCTGTTCGCCCGTGCGTTAGACATGTCAAAGGAGGTGCACTGATCTGAGCAGCTGTGTGATATGTTGCAAACGTATCTATATTTTTTGATGTTCCATGCTTTGTTTATATCTACTTTCTTATGTTTTGTCCACACTTTGGAGTACTTTTTATACACTTTCTTCGACTAACCTATTAACAAGATGTCACAGTGCCAGCTGCCTGTTTTCTGCTGTTTTTGGTTCTAGGAAAGTCAGAAAATTAATATTCTCGGAATTGGACGGGACAAAAGCCAAAGTCAGTTTTTCACCGAGCGGGACACGGAGCCAGAATACGAGACAAAGAGGGGCCAAAGGGCCGCCACACCACCTGGGCACGCAGCTAGGCCTGGCCCGCGCCAGGGGGTGGTGTGGCCGCCTAGGGCACCCCCTCAGGCTCCCCTTTCGCCTATAAGATGCCTCCAATATAGAAACCCTAAGTACCTGGTCAAAATTCCACGAAAGAGTCTATAGCCGCCGTCATCTCCATCCCTAGATCGGGGGGATCTAAAGCTCTTCCCGGCACCCTGCCGGAGGGGAGAATTCACCCTGGAGGCCTTCTTCATCACCATGCAAGCCTCCGGTGTGATGCGTGAGTAGTTCATCCTTGGAATACGGGTCCATGTAGTAGCTAGATGGTTGGTTCTTCTCCTTTGTGCTAACATGTTTAGATCTTGTGAGCTCCGTTCATGATCAAGATCATCTATTTGTAATCCTACATGTTGTGTTTGCGGCGATCCGATGGATATTGAGATGCTATTTCAGATTGATTATTGATTCTATCATGTCTTTGTTTGTGATCTTCCATGCTCTCCATTGTTAGTAGATATCTTGGCCGAGTAGATGCTAGCAACTCCAAGAGGGAGTATTTATGCTCGATAGTGGGTTCATCCCTCTAGTAATCTGGGAAAGTGACAGAAATCTCTAAGGTACTAGATGTGATGTTGCTACTAGGGAGAAAACAACAATCCTTTGTTCACAGAACAATCATATTGTTTACTTTACACGCAATGCGTAATGCAATTATCTGTTGCTTGCAACTTAATAATGGAGGGGCTTCGGATTGATAACCTGAAGGTGGATTATTAGTCATGGATGTAGTTGGATTATGGTCTATGTATAATGTTGTAATGCCCAATCAAATCTCATAGGAGTCAAGATGATTAGTATATGCATGTATGCTTTCTCGATGTTTTTCAATTTCCCCGCTGTAATTTGTTCATCCAACATGTCATCTATCTGAAGGAGAACCACCACTAGTGAACTATGGACCCCGATCCTTTCTTTTACCATGAATCTACAATTGTTTACTGTTTTCTGTTTACTTTCTGCAAGCTTTTACTTTCTTCCACACAATACATTTGATCCTTTGTTTTCAGCAAAACTGGTGAGATTGACAACCTCACTGTAATTTGGGGGCAAAGTTTTGTTTTTTGTGTCGTGCAGGATTCCAAGTTGGCAACAACACCTTGGAGGTGTTTCCTTGCTCCTATTAGTTCGATAACCTTGGTTTCATAACTGAGGGAAAACTTGTTGCTATGCTCATCATACCTTTCTCTTGGGGTTCCCCAACGAGCTCGATATATTTTGGGCCATCAAGCTATTTTTCTAGCACTGTTGCCGAGGAGTCAAGGACATCTTGACAAGGGGAGTCGCTCATAACCAATCTCTTAACTTTTTTAATTTGTTTTGCTTAGTTTATTTCTGCTTTGTTTGCTTGTATGTTTATCAAAAACACAAAAAATAGTTTTACTAGTTTGCTTTCTTTTTCAAAAACACAAAAAAATTATTTGTTCCTATCTTAAGTTGCCATTATGTCTAGCATTACTCCAATCACTATGTCACCCGAGGAAATGATTTTCACTTTTAAACAAGGAATTGAAGAGAGTTTCAAAGAAGCTTGGTCTAGAATCTCTGATCTACATGAAAAAACCGAACCTAAAATGACTCAAAGCTTGTTCCTTAGCAGTTTTTACCTTGGAATTGCTCTTTGCTATAGATATGCTTCAGATGCTGTAGTGGGAGAATATTTCCTCCAATGCAATGAGGATGATGCTTTTAATGCCATAAAGAAGTTGGTCTTTAGTTATAACTTGCCTAGCAAATCTGATTCTTCCTTTATAAACATATTTGCTAGATTGAACACTCTTGAGTCCAACACTGCTAGATTAAAAGACTGCTATAATACACTTAGAGAGCATCATGACTATGTTCCAATAAATTCTGAACCCTCAAAGTGGCTTCCCACAGTAAAGATTGTTATAAATAATGAAACTTTTCATGCTCGCTGTGATATCATGTCTGAATTCTGTCTTATGCCTAAAGATATCTATGAATCTTTGGATCTTTGGGGACTTTCTGAAGGAGGAGAAGAAATATTTCTTGCTAATAATGCCAGAATATCACCAATTGGAATAGCTGAAGGAGTGTTCACAAAGATCCTAGGGAAAATGGTTTCTACGGATTATCTTGTTATTGAATGTGTAGGAAAATGACAAATTACACTTGGAAGATCCCTATTGAAACTCCTTGGATCAATAATAGATGTGGAAAAGGGCACCATGCACTTTGATTCTCCACCAAACAATCATATGTTCCCCAAGGTTAAGAATAAAAGTAAGAGAGGCAAGGGGAAGAATTTTTTTTAATGCTTCTTCATTTGAGAACACTTGATTCTTTTTCTTGCTTCTTATGCCTAACTTAAAGGCGTTAAAGAAAAGTACTTATTGAGAGATAATCCAAAAGTTTTAGATGAGTCTTGGAATTTATTACTTCAGTTATAACCGCTCCTTATCCTTTTTATTTTTTGCTTTTTGTGCCAAGAGTAACCTCTAATGAGAGAGAAGTAATGTTTGGGAAAGTTGCTGTTCCGAAACAGATTTTTGTTCATCACCCTAAAAATTCGTATAAAATGTCTGTACGTCATTTTGAGGCATAAAATTTTGTGCTTCTGCCCCAGGTTGCTATCTAACTTACGTTAGTTCAACACTTTTCGATTTGAGCAACAGAAGATCTTCGAAAAAATTGGTTTTTACCTGCTGGTCAGTTTTGACAGATTTCTGCTATTATTTGCATTTGCTTGTTGTTGGTTCCTTTTTGAGTTCTTTGGGGAATTGAGCTTTTCAAGGGAAGTGTTTTAGTAGCTTGTGTTTTAATGGAAGTTTTATTGGTGTTGAAACTGAACCAAAAGACTTATTATCTTGATTGCACTAATGTTGTTAATAAAGATTGTGTGAAGTTTTGTATGAATAAAAATTTCAGGTGTATGGAGAGAATGATGTAAAGAATGGACTAAAGCTCAAGCTTGGGGATGCCACGTGTGTCACCCCAAGAAATATCGAAGATGTAGAAGCGTCAAAGATTGGGGATGCCCAAGGCATCCCCTTCTTCATCAATAAAAATCCCAAGTTTCTTCCAAACACTTCATTTTTATTGTTTCATGCACAGTTGTGTTGTTCTTGGAACGTCTTTGTTTTTGTTTTTGGTTTTCGTTTAGTTGGTTTTCTTAGTTTTCTGAATAAATTGGTTGGAACCCCTCTTTCATGCATTGGTTTTCAAATAGTTTGGTTTGGATTGGAAAAGAGTAGGAAAGTTCATGCTTAAGTGGTCAAAGGAGTTTGTTTTTGACTATGGCCTATGCTTTGTCATGCCATGCTTAATACTATTTTGGCTTTATGCTTAGTGATATTTGCTGCAGCATGACATGTTATAAACAATTGAGATTGCTTAATGTGCCTTTGAAGAATCATGCGTTGTTTTAGCATATTAAAGCAGAGTATTGTGGTATTCTCCTTTGATGCTGTATTTGGGTTGACTTGGCGCATGCTCACACCATGTTATGACTATCCCAAGTCACCATAGCCTTAATGATCCTTTAGTTTTCGATTTGTAATATCACTTTATGCTTTGATTAATGATGTTTTGTCGCTCTGCATGATTATGGTCATTATTGTTCTCTTAGTTGGTCGCTCCCAGTCTTTTGCTAGCCTCCATAAGCAAGTATGAGTTCCACTCATGCATCCAATTCAAAATAAAAACCAAGTTGTTCCAAAGAGTCCACCATACCTACCTATTAACATTTGCTATTTCAAGTATATTCATGTTTTTATCTACCTTCCCAATTAAACTTGTTATGTGAAAACTAGTGATTAAAGCTCTCACGAACTTGATGGCACACTTTACTTTCTTGCATTTAATAATCTTGAACCATTGCGTCCATTTTTGTTGCGTATATGCTTGCGCTTTATAAGTTGAAGTTAGCAGAACCATGTATCATGGGGAATGCTTTCAACATTGCACTTATTATTCCGTTGATATCATGATTCTTTTGCTTATGGATCTCGGCGGTGTGAAATAAAAGGGGAACTTGTAGGATCATGGAGTTTGTATGTGCGTTAGAGAAATGCCTATGCCGCTAGCCTAAGCCATGCCTAATCATGGTGGAAACTTGCAGCATAACCATAATGAGCACTCTATGAAGCATCCTCAATAAAAACCTATGCAAATAGGAAATAAAAAGATCGCTGAGATGCTCATTGTCGGCTTGCCTTGTCATTTTGATTATGGGATAGTGATCACCCACAAGTATAGGGGGTGTATCGCAATATTTTCGATAAGTAAGAGTGTCGAACCCAATGAGGAGAAGAAGGTGTTGGCGAATGGCTTGGAGCAGGAATTCTCTGTAAATACTGAGCAAACGGATTTTTAGGGTTTTTTGATAATGCAGGTAAATAAAGTACGAGTAAATAAAAGACAATAAGAATAAATGCAGCAAGTGGCCCAATCCTTTCTTTAGCAAAGGACAAGCCGGTTGTATTACTTAAGATGACCAAATGTTCTCGAGGACACATGGGAATATCGTCAAGTGCTTTCGCTTCATATAGTTGATTAATCTTCTTTAGTTTGCTAAGTTTTGTGTGGGTGAACCTATGCTAATGTACCGACCTTCCTAGGACTAATACATACTTGTGATTATACCCCTTGCAAGCATCCGCAAGTACAAGAAAGTAATTAAGGTCAAAACCTAACCACAGCTTTAAACTCTAAGACCCTAACGTCCCTTGTGCAAAGGTTTCCTAACGGGGGTTCAAGTTTCTATCACTCCGGCAACCCCTACGATTAGTAGCCAAATACACAATGCATTCCCCTAGGCCCATATAGGTGAAGTGTCATGTAGTCAACATTTACATGACACCAATAGAAGAAAGACACCACAACTTAAATATCAAACCATTGAATCTTTCTCAACACAATTCCACTACTAACAACATGACTTCTCCCATGTCCTCAAGAACAAAATGAACTACTCACAAGACATCATATGGATCAAGGAGATGATATAATGATATGTAACAATCCGAACATAAATGATAATTCAATGGTTCACTCAATAGCATCAACTACAAGGAGTAATCAACACCGGGAAAGTTTCCCCTAAGAACTATGCAAGATTCAACCCAATTGTTACAGCGGTATGAAGTGGTGATGATGGTGCTGGTGGAGATGATGGTGGTGATGATGATGATCCCGATGAAGTCTAGCTTGATGGTGGTGTTGATGGCGACGATCTCCCCTCTCCGGGAAGGAATTCCCCCAGCATAATTCTGTCTGCCGGAGAGATCTTTCTCTCTCGGTGTTTTCCGCCCCGCAGAGGCGACGAAATCTTTCTGTGGTCGCTCCCTAGTCTTAGGGTTTCGGGAGGATAGTATACCCCAGAGGGGAGAGCCTGGAGTGGGCCAGGGTGGCCACACCACCTGGTGGCGTGGCCTAGGGTTGCCCGTGCCAGGGGGTGGTGTGGGCCCCCCTGTGGCCCATCTCCACCTCCCCTTCTGGCAATCTTCGTATTCTGGAAAAATAGAATTTTCCATGTATTTTCACGGATTTTCTGATCTTCGCGAATTTTGCCTCCAAACAGCACCTTTTCCATCAGAATCCTGACTACAGCTGTCCATGCTCCAAAAGTCACCAACCATGCAAAAATAGATGAAATAACATAAGTATCATCTCTTAATATGAAATATATCAATGAATAACAGTAAATTATGATATAGAATAGTGATGCAAAATGGACGTATCAACTCCCCCAAACTTAGACTTCGCTTGTCCCCAAGTGAAAGATATAGTTCTAACAATAAGGCATAGCAAATATGTTGTAACATGAAAAGGTACAAACAAAAGATTCTTGAGTAACAATGCTTTGAAAGACGTTTGTTTGTTTCACATATAGAAATCATAATGAGAATGGTATTCAGCTCGTCCCTCATAGTGTAGCAAAACATAAATGCATAGGACACCTTCAAAGTTCATAAGGGTGACTAGATACAAATAGTTTAAGAACAATCAATATCAAAGTTATGAATCAATCAACAAGTTTTGGGACAATGCACATTAAACTAAGAATGGCCACTATGCTCTCTCAATAGGTGCATAAGGATAGAAGATGGAGACTCAATCATAAAAGTAAAAGAAAGGCCCTTCATAGAAGGAAGCAAGGATTCAAGTCTCATAAAGAGATTCCAAAAATTATGGTACTTATTAGCTTTCAGCTCTCATTGCCCCTATCATAAGCATCTTTAAGTGATTAAGGTTAAAGTGAACAAATATGAGGATATGCTTGACAAGTTATAAGCTGAAAATCTCATGCCCCTTACTTACGAGTACCGTTCCTCATGCTGCTCAAGTTTAGTCACAGGTAAGTTCTTGTCATCGTAAGTACATGTGTATCATAGAGAACCGCCAACGGGGTACCCCTTGCCCGATGATACGGAAGATTCCCCATATCAAAATGACAAGGCAAGTAGACAATGAGCATCTCAGCAATTCTTTTATTTCCTATTTGCATAGGCTTTTTTTCTTTTTTCTCTCTTTTTTTCCTATTTGTATAGGTTTTTTATAGAGTACGCTTCATAGATTGCTCACTATGGTTACGCTGCAGGTTTCCACCATGATTAGGCATGGCTTAGACTAGCCGCCCAGGCGTTTCTCTAACACATATACAAACTCCATGAGCCTTACAAGCTCCCCTTTCATTTCACACTGCTGGGATCCATAAGAAAAAGAACATGATATCAACTAAATAAAGTGCAATGTTGAAAGCGTTCTCCATAATAGCATGGTTCTGCTAATTCACAACTTACAAAATGCAAGCATATACGCAACATAGATGGGCACAATGTTTCAAGTTTATTATGTGCAAGAAAAGTAAAGTGTGCCATCAAGTTCATGAGAGCTTTAATCACTAATTTTTACATAACAAGTTTATTTCGGAAGGTAGATAAAAACATGAATATACTTGGAATAGCAAATGCTAATAGGTAGGTATGATGGACTCTTTGGAATAACTTGGTTTTATTTGGAGTTGGATGCATGAGTTGAACTCATACTTGGTACATGTGGAGGCTAGCAAAAGACTGGTAGCGACCTACTAAGAGAGTAGTAATGGCCATAATCATGCAAAGCAACAAAACATTTATTAATTAAAGCATAAAGTTATATTACAAGTCGAAAACTAAATGATCATAGAGGCTATGGTGACTTGGTATAGTCTTAACATGGTGTGAGCATGCGCCAAGTCAACCCAAATGAAACATCAAAGGAGAAGACCACAATATTATGTTTTGATATGCTAAAACAACGGATGATTCTTTCAAGCACATTAAGCAATCTCAATTGTTTGTAACAAGTCATGCTACAACAATAATCACCAAGCATAAAGTCAAAACAATATCAAGCATGACATGATAAAGTCTAAGTCACAGTCAAAACAAGATTCCTTTTGTACCACTATAATCATGAAACTTCCTACTCTTTTCCAACACCAATTGAAAACTAAAGCTAAATGCAGTGCTAGCAAAGGAGAACACTCATAGAACAATAAGAGTGAAAACTAGAGTGTTCTAGGCAATGAATAAAGGGGTGTCTCTCTCTCCAAAATAAGTGTGTTGGGATCGAACCAACTTATTTAATCAAACCAAACAAAAGGAAACTAAAAACAAAAACAAAGACGGTCCAAGAAAAACACAATTGTGCATGAAACAATAAAAATGAAGTGTTTGGAAGAAACCTGAGATTTTTATTGATGGAGAAGGGGATGCATTGGGCATCCCCAAGCTATGACGCTTGTACTTATTGAATATTTCTTGAGATGACACGAGTATCATCCCCAAGCTTGAGCTCTTGTCCATACTTCATCTTATCACATTGTTCTTCCCTACACTTTAAAATTTCCTTCATACAAAACTTCACACAATCTTCATTAGCAACATTAGTGTACTCAAGATATTAAGTATTTGGGTTCAGTTTCAACACAAGTAAAACTTCCACTAAAACACAAGCTACTGTAGCAATTCCTTCTAAAAGCTCAAATGATCAAAGAGAACTCAAAGAGAAAGAGATTAAGAGGCAAATGCAAATAATGGCAGAAATCTGTCAAAACAGACCAGCAGGTAAAACCTGATTTTTCCTAAGACCTTATGTTGCTAAAATCAAAAAGTATTGAACTAATGGAAGTTATATAACAACCTGGGGCAAAAGCACAAAAAATTACAGCTCAATCCGACGTATAGAGATTTTTCACGAATTTTTATAGTGAAGCACAAAAATCTGTTTCGGGACAACAACTTTCCCAAGTCTTACTTCTCTCTCATTAGGGATATTATAACTGGGACAAAACGGCGCTCTCACGTGCTATTAGCCTCCCAAGCCGTCTATTTTCACGATCTGATTAGTCCCGTCTGTTTGATACCGTGTGGGCCAGATATCCCTAGCAAACGCTCCTCTGGAAAACAAATCGGTGCCACGTGGTTGATTTGGGCCCATAAAAGCCCATATATCCAAACCGTTCCAGCCAAACAGATGCAGCCGATCGACCGATCCAGGATCCCCCTCGCCTCGCTCTCCCCTTCTCGCATCTCTCTACTCGCTCGTGTGCTACCGCCGCCATTTAGATCTCCTTCTCGGTGCTCCAATCGGCGTCAGCAAGCATGCCACCGTGTTCCTCTCTCTCCCACGCTGGTCCACTCCTCCATGCCACCGCTCTTCGCCCCGAAGGCCTACACCTCCACGAACCCTAGGTTCATAGCCCGACTTCGTCCATGCTACAGGTCCTCTTTCAGTGGCTGCTTGCAGTATACACACCTAATTGGTACCATGCACGACCGCATGATGGCAACATGCCAACAAACCCACTCCAATTCATAATCTACTGCTGATTTGGTTTTGTGCTGTACTTAGAGCCCTGAAACGACTTAAAAAGTGTTTTGTTCTCTCATTATTTCAAGGAAAATTTGAACAGCCTGCCGATAGTCACACCATAGGGTGATCTTCCTGGATGGGTAGGAGGTGATGAAGCTCCATTTTGGTGTCCTTGAATTGACCCAATAGTAATGGAGTTTCTGTAACATGTTCAGAAAGAAAAGAGCTTAAGTATGAGCAGCAGAGTGTTCCACATACAGACGCACCATGTCTGTGCATATTAATAAATAGTTGATGTTGCCCTTTTTTATAATGTTTTAGGCATAGTTAGGTCATCAATTCATGTCCTGCAGCTGTAGTGTTCTACATTGCTCTTTAAAGACAAAGGTATATGGTTGATCATAAACCTTCTGTTTGGTTTGTTTACTATGCAGTATATATTAATCTGTTTTTCCATTAATATTTCCTAATTTGCTTATCTCTGTCTCTACCTGGGTTAGGTCCTTAACATCTAAATTAATTGTTGTAGCCATTGATGGATCCCTATTTTACTGAAATTTCGACAGCAAGAATTTATTTTCCATTTGAAAGGTATTTGTATATCACTGTACCAGTTGTATATATGATTTCAAGGTCATTCGTTTATGTATAGGAAGGCCGTGAGGCCGTATATGGCTAGCAACATGAACGAGTAGTTCCTGATTGACAACTCTTCATGCAGGTTACTAATCTGCATTAATGTTTCGGTGGAAGAAGGTGACATTTGTATTTTCTAATATGTGTATGAATACTGGAATTGTTATACATTGATTTGGTACAGTTAAGACAGTTTTCAAAGGCAGATGCAAAGATGTTTGTGAATGCTAGAATAGCTATAATCTTTGTGACTTGAAGGTATATTGGTGGAACCTCACAAAGTGCAGATTTTCCTATATTTGTACCAATATTTGTACCGTCTTGATTTCCACAAATGTTTATTTACTCCTCCATGGACGGGCGCGGCAACGCACGCCATCATTAGGGATACTATAACCGGAACAAGAGGGAGAAATCTCACGACCTTTGCGTTTGTGGCCATCGGATCGTGTCATCTGCCTCTTTCTGGTCGTTGGATTTTCTGCACTTCCCGCCTGGGCCGAGTATCCCTTGGGGACGCTCCTCTACGTATCAAGTAGCCTTCCTCCGGTTAACTGGGCCCCGAATGCAGATCGATTTTATTTACCTGGTACCAAAGCAAAACAAAAACGGAGAGGATTGGGGACTTTTGTTGACACGATTCTACGAGGAAGGACACAAGCAATTTGATAGTGCGGCCGATCCGATCGAGCGTGTTGGATTGGGGCTTGGGCTGACACGATTCCGCAGGGAAGATAGTGGTCAATGCAATCCATTTGACCATGCGTTGGATCCCAGCGAACGTGGAATACTGGGTGCTTCTACCGACACAATTTGATATGGTGATGCGACGGTCCGTCTGATTCGATCGAGCACGGGCTGGTACCTGGAGCAGGGCATCGATCTCCGATGCGAATTCGGCAGTTAGCCTATGTCTGTTCGTCATTGATGTCCATGCCCCCGATTGTAGACCGTCCCGATTTTTAGTTCTTGCTATCCCCTGATGGCAGCCGTCATGCATAAATTGACGGCGAATGATGATTGTACGGTACTAGCCTGCCCTATAAAATCTTTTGTCTCAGTTCCTCTCCATACTACTTTTACCCGATAAAAAATTTCAGGTCCAAAGGTGCTCTGCCAGGTAGATTCTTTGTTCTGTGAAATCCCATTTTATTTACATAGCAATTTTGACCCTTTCTAAACTAGATATCAAATTCTTTGTATGTAGGTTGTGTTCATCCTGATTCAGCTCCTTTGTTCTGTTAAATATCGGTGAATGGTCAAACTTTGTCAGCTGGCTTTCACACACGGTATTAACAATGGCTGCTGGCCAGGTTAGTTCCTAAATTACATCGTCTATTTCCCATCAAACTATATGACTTGTTACAATGTTTTCTTCCTCTCTAATAACTAAGCCCCCATTTGACATATCGATTATTGAGTGTTTCTTTCATTATTGCAGAATCAAAAATAAGAAACTGCACTTGCTTGATTTTTCATCTGGTGTATCACTGCAACAAGATTCTTTGCATCATGCAGATTCTGAATATGTTACAAAAATAAGAAACAACACTTGCTTGATTTTTTATTTGGTGTATCACTGCAACTAGATTCTTTGCACCATGTAGATTCTGAATATGTTACTATACAACCACACAACTTGGCACTGGATAAACCTTTTTAACTCGGGACATAGGTAGGCTAAGTGTTGTACTTTATATTGATGTATTTAGATTTAGACACTCATTTGCATCGGTGCTTGTGCTTCAAACATTCTATTACGATTTGTTTTTGGCATGTACTTCATGATGTATACTACTTAGCTCCATACTCCTTCCGTCTAGAAATATAAGATGTTTTAGCTTTGTGAATCGAATGTATCTAGACATCTTTTAGAGTATATGTTCATAGAGGTTCAGAGTGAACCTATGCACTAAAATATGTCTAGATACATTCATTTCACAAAGCTAAAAGATCTTATATTTCTAAACGGAGGGAGTACATAATAAAGTCCTCTTTCAACTGGACAATAATTAAGACCTCTTTGAACTGACCAATATGTAAATTAACATTCAAATGCCATGTCATATTACAGTTATTCTATGCACAAATAGATGTGTGCGACAACGCGTGCCATCATGGACAGTAGTTTATTAGAACAGCAGGTGTAGTACTGCTGTTACAGATGTTTTAGAATTCAGAGAGCATAATGGAAAACAGATGTCAGCACTCAGCAGCCATTAGAGATATTATAACTGAGCCATCTCAGAGGTCTCTCAGGCCACGAGAGATATTTACCATCAGATCACAAGCTCTGGCCGTTTTTTTCGCCGTCCGATGCTAGTTTGCTTCCGTGCGGGTCGCTTCCCGGATATCTCTAGCGGACGCTACTCTGCAAAACATATCGGAGGCCTCTCGCTCGATCTTGAATGTACAACTACGATACCGTTGTGTGTGCATCAACAAGTCTACGACGAGTCTGGGTGCCCACCTACCCGCAGCAACCCCACTTTCTCGTCTGATCTGTTTGGGGGGAAACCTAGGCGCGTCGCCTGTGCCGCTGCCGCTGTTGTTGGCGCTAGCGTGCCGCAGGTAGAGAGAGCCTGTGTCCAAGTCTTCTTCCTCATCTCTAAACCCTCCTATCTATTCTAGACTAGGCGCCACCGTCGCTGGTCCGGACCTCCAGCCCAACGCGACCTCGATCTCTTCCTCCTCGTCCGGCAGACCGTCAGCTCCACCGACATCATCGTCCGGCGGCGGTTCCCCTCCCTCAATCTCGAGCGGCTGCGGCGCCAGACCCGATGTCCCCAGGTGTATTATCGCCAAGATGGGCGCCACCCTTCCTCACCCCACCCCGTGACTGCCATATCACGCGTGTGTTCCCCAGGTTGTTTGCTGTGTGCCTACATCATCTACGAAGAGCAGGTTGCTAGGATTACTGTTCTTCGTGTAGCTCATAACCATATTGGTTTTGATTCTCTTCAGATGGACCATGTTATGGTCTGTGATGGAAATATTCATCCGCCCACATGTGATGGTTACCTGTAATATTCAGGAAAGTGTTCTCAAAAGAGAACAGTTCTGTCTAGAACTGTAGGTTTGCTGCAGCAGATAAACTTGGACTTCGAATGACAAGTGTTGTATTTGCTTTTCACTTGCTAATTAAAATTACCTAAATAAATTCAGTAAGAATTATAAATTATGTACATTATACAATGTTGTTGGAGAAGAGATTTCTTTACATTTGAGATGATCACTTTGATTGGAGATTGGAGATGGGTCTAAAATACCTAATCGATAATATTATCAAAAAATTATTTACCTTCTCGAAGCTAGACTATCGTTGTTTCTTATTTTCCCAGTTGATATGGGATCTTTAGTTATGTGTAGTTTCTGAGCAAGTAAATGTAAGGTTTATGTCGCCCCTACGATCTCTCCATCCCTTTTCTTTTGTCCATATTGTTTCCACATCTGACTAAGGCTACCTCGCTGTGCTATTGTGGATTCTGCGTTGTACTAATTGGCCTCAAGATTTTTTTTGTCCTCCATTATTGCAAAATCTGAACTGTAATTACTTGACTATATGAACCAGAGTTAGTCCGGTGTGTATGAATCATGAAAGTTTGGCAGTTGATAAGGTGAGGTTCTGTTTTGGGTTATGCTTACAAGTTTCTCATGGAATTTTATCTATTTTCTGTATTCATGTCTACCATGGCTTTGATTTCAGCGCTATTGAATCGATTGCTATAAGAAGTACATCCCTGGAAATAATTAGACTGTGGTGTCATAGTAGGGCATGACAAATGATAGGAAGCTGTACTGCGTATGCTCGATTCATCATAGAATTCAATTTAGCATATTGTAAGCCAGATGGACACTTTCAGGTATTTGCATCTACACTGCCAAAAATATGATATCTTATTCAACATTTTTATTTGAATATATGCCTTGACTGTTAAAGTTCTTTATTTGTAGCATTACTATACAATCAAAAGATCAGTACTTATGTGCAACAGCCCAGTATTTGTAGGAAGCTTGGTGATACAAAATTCCTCTCCAAAGGAATTGATGCACGAGAAGATATTCTGAGAGATCTGCATGCCATTTCTAAGCACGATAGTGATTTGATAATTCTGTGGATGTGTTTCATTATTGTTGTAAATATTTTAGATTATTTATATTACCAAATCTATAGTTTTGGTTCTTCCATATACATTTTCAGGCATACGCCTTTATAGTATTTTGTTGCTTTTGTATGGTCTGCTACTTTCTTCTTCCTATGTTTGATCACAAAGTGCTAAACATGCAATATATAGTGATTTAAAGATCAATATTAGCCTTGCATGTTTTATTAATTGAGTCATCAAATCAGTATCTTGAACTGGTTTATCTTGGTGCCTTTGCGCTTTTTCGTTTTCCAGTTTCTTGTTTACCTTTATCTTCATACTCCAAGGTATGTATATATCTTCCTTTTTGTTCAAGCGTGCTGCAGTTGTGTCCTTCTCAATGTTGATACTGACCAATTTGCTCATTTGTCTTGGTTGATGTGAAGCTCATTTAGTACTTACAACATAAAAAGCTTTTTTTAGTGGAAAGTCTATGAATTGGAAAGGTCAGTTTTGTACTTGCATGCTAAGTTTCTTCTCATTTATAAAATTATATAAACTGATGGTATGTTCTACACAAATTTATTTTACATGATTTCACATGGCAACCTATTTTTTCATATTTATAGAACCAGTGTAACATAATCTTGGAGCCATTATATTCTGCTTCTCCATTTCGAAAAAAATTATATTCTCCTTCTCAACAATTATATCTGAAAAAATTCCGTTCATTGAATTCCTTTTGAGACCATAAACTTGAAGTATTTGTGGAGTGTCTATTATTACTCTACGTTTTATGGTTAGTATATGTCTTGGTGGCTCTGCAATAAAACCTGAAACCGCTGATGTCCAGTATTAGGGTTGTATGCGGCAACATGCATAAGTTCCCGAAAGTAAAATTTAGTTTAAACTAGATTAATTTTCTTTAAAAAGTTTAAACTAGACTATTTTTTTAGCTTACGAAGCGGGGCAGAATGGGTGCTGCTTTGTAACCCTATCCAATATATAGACCGCCTTTCACCCACATCAAAGGTTTTTATATTGTCATAGAAATGTTGTTGGGGGATACCCCGGGTAGGGTCACGTCGGGGTATAAAGGCCGAATTAGCCAAAGGTTGGCAAGGCCAAAGCGGATGCTGGCCGGGTCACCTCAAGGCATGCCGAATCTCAGAGTAACCCGGACCAGGGGATGTCCACCTAAATGAGCCCCGACCGACTTAAGCTGTAAGTCGGATAGAAGAATTTAACTTGTATGCAGGAACGGGTGTGGCCGGGTCAACTATGATCCGAGTCATATCTAGCTTCTAGGAGAAGGAAGGAATCTCGCTGGTCAAAAGTAGCCTCAGTACGCACTGCATGAGCGAAGCGGACAGAGGCAGGACCACCGAGGCGTGGCCAACAGAGGTGACGACGCCGATGTCGGCTGACACAGGCACCGCAGAGGCACACATAGCCTCTGCTTGTGAGACGCGGGGAAAAGCAACCCGGTCGGCTTACTATTTTGGGAGAAGGCATATTCCCTGGAATATGCCTCCATGTATGCCCTAAATGGAGACCTAGCTACCCCTATATAAGGAGGGCTAGGGCCTCTGTAGAAGGGGTTGGTTGATGGTTTTTAGGTTCTACGGGTTGAGCATTGTACGGGTTAGCCGGTGGTGAGAGTAAGAGAGTTCCTTGTTCCTCCTCTCCCCAATACAGCTCTAGGAGCACTTGTAAATCTTGGAAGTGGAACATATATAAAACTTCTGTGTGTGGAATCACCTCACTATCCCTCCCTGGATTCCTCTAGTGCGTATAGTCCCCACCTTTAGCCTATCCATGGCATCTACTGTGACACCACCATGACAGTTGGCACCCACCGTGGGGCTAGCGGCTAGCAGGGGTGAAGATCCGGACGAGAAACCTCATCGGCACCAGCGAACGCATCGTCTCCGGGCTCGTCCAGCGCTTTGGAGCGTTGGATTTCGTCAGCGACAACGCTGGCTGCTTCAGCACGCGTCCTCTTCCGTGCAACGGCCTCTTCGTCAAGATCGGCGCGCACAAGGTCTACGTTGCTGTGGATGTATCATGCGTTCATCCGCGACACGTCGTCGAGGCGGGCAAGCCGCCCCTTAGCCTGGTTCACGGGGCGCGCATCAATCGCTCCCCGGACCGTGCTGAGGTGATGATGACTGCGCTTGGCGCTGGCGCAAGCAAGGATCCGACGCCAGATCCGGAGGTAACACCCAAAGCACCAAGAAAAGGTAGAGGTCCTCCGCTAGAGAGGCCGGAGAATGTGTTGCGGGAAGCAATGGATAGCTTGGCAAACCCTGTAGCAGCAGTAGTGGATCCGGCTCAGGCACAAGCCGAGCTAGAGGAAACTAGGCAAAAAATTCTAGAGGGTGCGAAAAAGATAGCTGCGGCTCAGCAGTCGTTGAACATGACGCTGCGTGAGTACGCAAAGGCAAACAAAGTTGATGCTGTAAAAGTAAAGGGGAGAAATCTCATGAGTGAAATGAACAAAGAGGATGATACTAGGATTGAGGAGTTAGAAAACTACTTGTCCGTGGGGCTGCCGAGGTATAGTACCTCGGCAAAGAACCTTAGAGCAGCGGATGCAGCTGCATCCGAGCTACAGGGTCTGACGGGTGAAGCCCGTCAGAGGCAGCAAGATAGGGTCAATGAGTTGGTTCGGATCACGAATAGGCAAAATGAGGAACTGCTCAGGGCTAACCCGGAGAGAGTTGGGTCCTCTAAGATCATTCATTTGGGGGTAGGTAACCCGGAGAAATCCGCAGGAGCCGCATCGTCTCCTCATGGTGGTCCTAGGAGAGAGGAGGTAGTAACCTCGGCCAGGAGAAATAAATAGATCGTCCCGTATGACCCGACAAGGGCAGGGAAAGGAAAGGAAGTACAGAGAAATGACGATCGACGGAGTGTGAGCCGAGGTGAAGCTGGCCGAGGTAATCGCGACCAAGGCAATGCCGGTCAAGGAAACGCTGTAAATGGAAATGCCGGACAGTGTAACTCGGCAGGACAACCGCAACAGCGGAATATACCAAGGCAAGAGCAAAGTGCCGGCCGAGGTGTGCAACAGAGAGGTGCTCCATGAGAACAAGACCGGTATAACGATGGAGATTCGGAAATGGTGAATGCAGGATACCCAAGGCCAGACTATCATGTGATAGGGTCGAGATTGGGAAGCAGGGATCTAATGCCGGATGATGCCAGGTTAAAACTGGACCGATTGTATAGGTCGGAACAGATTGAATGTCAAGGTCCTCCGGGTCCTGCGTGTTTTGGGCCCCGGATCATGAAGGAGCCACCGGTGCCTAACTTCCAGTTACCCAGAGGCACAAAGACGTATGACGGTAGTACAAAGCCGGATGATTGGTTGATAAACTATGCTACAGCTGTGAAAATCGTTACGGGCAACTTGAGATGGGCGGTGAGATATGTACCCCAGATGTTGGAGGGGCCAGCGAGGGTATGGTTGAACAATTTGCCACCCGGAAGTATTAACTGCTGGATAGATTTTCAAGAAATGTTTATCAGCAATTTTTCGAGTACGTATCAGAGGCCAAATAGGACACATACCCTAGCTATGTGTAAGCAGAGACCAAACAAGACAGACAGAGAATTTTTAACCCGGTGGTCTACCGTGAGAAACTCATATGAGGGCATGATAGAATCACTGGCCATAGCATGGTTTGTGCAAGGGTGTAGATATGCGAGCGAGCTATGGCAAAAGTTGCAAAGGAAAATGCCAACTACATTGGCAGAGATGATCCGGATCGCTGATTCGTATGCTCTGGGTGATCCGACTCAACCTAGGCTCGTGTCGAACGAGTCAAATGATGAGTACTACTAGAGAGATGGAGCCGGATCATCCCGGAGGAATGACTACAGAGGTAAAAGAAGAGATGACAGACCGGATCACCGGTACAGTTCGCAACAAGTTGCAACTGTGAATCAAGATCAGCCCGGAGCAGGGAGCAATCAACGTCAGAAAACTAGAGGGCAATGGACTCCAAGAAATGATGGCAAGAAAACTTGGACGCCAGAGCAGAAGAAACAGTGGCAGGAAAAGAAGGACCATCTGAGGTATACTTATGAGTCGATGTTGGATCAGCCGTGTAAATTTCACACGCCAAATCCGAATAACCCAGCAGGTCATACGACAAGGCAGTGTGAGTGGATGCGCAAAATAGAACAAGGTGGTTCGGGGAATGCTCAAGCACCCCGGAATGATCAACCTCGGCAGGAGTTACCCCGGCAGCACTTGCTCTCTGGAGCGAACACGCAGCAGCTAATGTTGCCTCCCCCTCCGCCGAGGTACGATAACCATGAGAGAAGGGATGCAGTGCATCAAGTGGAAAACCAGCTTCAACCGGATCAGAGGTACCCCGGAAATAAGGGGAGGAATGAGTACAGAGAGCATCATCAGAGTTACTGTGTGTTCACCACTGAGGAAACAGATAGAAAGAGCTTGCAGCATCGACATATGGAGGTGTCGTCGGATTGAGGACAAGTACGCCATGAGGGGGTCCTCGAGGCGTGCGTAAGAGAGGGGTGTGAGACGTACAGTGTTCCGGGATGGTGAGCACACAAGTTTACCCAGGTTCAAATCCGCCGGCTTTGGACGGATCCTACTCCTGCTAGCAATCCAGTAATACGGCAGAGCCGGAATATGGGTTACAAAGGTTTCACCTGTGCGAGTTGAGATTGTAGACTATTGAGGTTATCTGGTCTTGCCCTAAAGGCTCTCCCTAGGACGGCTTATATAGATATTCGGCCTAGGGTTTACAGGAGAGACCAATCCGGCTACGACTAAGAGTTGGTTACAGAGTACATAGTAACATTATGGGCCTAAGTCGGTAAGTCTTCTAGGCCTTCCCGTAGTCGGATTGGACTCCGTCTTCTCTCCCTAACTGGGCCGCCCATGAAGCAAAGCTCTAACCCGAAGTGGGCCACCCTCGTCAGTGAGGAGCTGTGAGGATACCCGAAAAGTATATCCCCAACAGTAGCCCCCGGAGGCCTCCAAGATCCAAAGTCGGATTTTATCATCGTCTAGCTTGATCTTCGGTTTGCAGAATCTTGAAGGGTTCCTAAAACTTCACAACAAAAAATACGATCTGGGTCTTAAAAGTAAGTCGGACCTTTCAATTAGTTACTCGGATTTTCCAGCTCGCTTTTAAACTAAGCCGGAACTTGGTCTCCAATGCCACCTGACACAAGCATGGTCAAGTCACATCATCTGACAGACGTTCCGTCAGCATGACCGTTGGTGGGTCCGCGGTTCACGGAACCGAGGCGCCGTTTCAATGCATGCGTGGAGATCGAGGCGACACAATCATCGCGCGGGCCCTTCCTAGTTCTTTCCACGACGCGTGGCAATTACACTATAGCGTTTGCACGAATCTTGGCACAGGTAGGTGGATATAAGGGGTTTAGATTCCTTCTTCTCCTCTCCACCAGTCCTTCGCCGTTCCTTTCTTTCCAATCCTCCAGCACGCCCAGAGCCTTCTCGTCCTCCCCCCACAGAGCTCCTAGCGCCGCCACTTTAAGGTCACCTTTTCCACCGGAGAGAAAATGGCTTCATCCTCTTCTTCCTCTCTGGCGGCGGCGGCATCGGCGGAAGCAGCTGCGGAGAAAGAGAGCTTCCGGGGAATCTGGATCCCCTGCGCCCTCGACGACGACGACCTTAAAAACATGGAGAAGGAGGGGCTTCTGGCCGCCAGCAACTGGCGGAGCAGTTCTGGCGAAACCGTCCCCAATCCACGCGAGGGCGAGCGCGTCCACTTTGGCACCCATCTGGACCGAGGTTTTTCCTTTCCTCCCTCGGAGTTCTTCTCCGAGGTGATTGACCACTATGGAGTTCAACTCCATAATCTTCCTCCCAATTCTCTTCTAGAGATGAGCGCATATGCTGCGCTTTGCGAGGGCTTTCTCAGCATTAGGCCAAGTTTGCTTCTCTTCCGGTACTATTTCCATGTCCGGAGGAATTCCATTACTGCCGGTGTTCCTTACATCACCGGTACTATTAGTTTTTCTGTTAGACGAGACCGGGCATATCCCAAAATTTCTGCCAGTGACTCGGTCAAACAATGGCCATCCACTTTTTTCTATCATAGGGATATTCCAGCTCCCGGCAAAGCTACTGCTTTGCCGGCTTTTGTCGACGGAGCCGCCACAGCCCAGCCTTCCTGGGATGAGGCTGCTCCGGCTCTCACCGATGATCTCATCCTCGCTAAGAGGCGGATCGAATATCTTATCAAGCACAAGGGTCTGAAGGGATCCGACTTGGTCCAATGCTGGGTCTCACGTCAGATCCAGCCACTTCAGTACCACGGGGATAGACTGATGCACTCCATCACGTCTTCCAAAAAAGACTCTCTCCGCATCAGCCCCAAAGCCTACACCATCCAAGGTTACATAAGAAAGATCAAGTGGCTGATCAAGGAGCGGATCGAGCGGAAAATTCCGGAGATTTCTCTGGATATGCACACGGCGGAAAACCCAGTGGTAGCGGTAAGCTTCCATCAGTACACCTTTTATGTGTTTCAATCTTTAAGTTATATACTGCAATGCTGATATGTTTTCTTGTTTTCAGCTTGCTGATCTCCTCGATTCGGAGCTTGCTCCACTCGAAGGATATCCTCTTGAGTTTTCTCAGGAGACTGAAGTGGTCCCATTGCCGGACCTTGCGCTCAACAATCACAAAGCTCCGACAGTGGCTATTGGCACAAAGGAAGTGCCCGTTGTGAAGAGGTAACTTCCATTCACAATTTCCACCTTTGTATCTTTCTCGAATTTCTTTCTGAGATGTAATGTTTCTAACTTTACTACATTCTCAGAGAAAAGCCTCTCATCAAGGGTAAGGGGAAAGGGATTCCTACGAAGCCCCTGCGACAAACGAAGCTCACCGTAGCTTCCCCTGCCACGGCTCCTCTGACTCCTACCCCTCAACCTTCTGCAACACCGGTGATTACTCCTTCTCCAGTTGTTGCATAAGATCCGGCTCCTTCAACGGCGCCTGTGATCCTTGGATCGCATACTGACGTCAGCGTGGGTACGTTAGATCAAGATAAGGGTGAACCCTCTTCGGTTAATGATCCCTCGGCTGAAGTCTTCACCGACAACCTCCTCAGCAACCCCGGACTTGCTAAATTCGGCTTATCCCGGAAATCTGTAGAGGAGATCCAGCGGCTGGCCAGGCAAGTCCTGGACAAAAGCCATCTATCCCCCGAAGAGGAAGCGCAAGAAGCAGAGGACGTCAAGTTCTCTGACCTTCTCGCTCAAGTCCGCCTTCGCGACGAGAAGATCAGGACTGACGAGCTTCCAACAGCCCCAATAATTCCTCTTACTCTCGTCGAGAAGGTGGCAGCTGAGGTGAACGCGGGGTTAGACAAACTCACCCGCGAGCAATATGTAAGTCGGAATTCCAACTCTTGTTTTTACATTATGTTATATCATATCCTCTAGCCCCCAAGCATGAAGTAGGATATAGAAATCCAGGTTTATGCTTTCATTAGGATGCCAAAGAACGAACTAGTGTAGCCCCCAAGGCTCGTGCTGATATTTAGCGAAAAATATTATCCCGAGTCTTAAGTAGCTTTCTGACTTTGGGTATTCTGACTTACAGAAAGTATGTTCCTATAACCAGGAATTATTAACCAATGTCTGTGATAAGCGGAGAGAGATCAAAGCTCTCCGGCTTAAAAATGCTGAGCTCAAGTTAGCCAAGGATGAAGCCGAAGGTAAACATTTCGAGATTCAAACCTTGTTTTTTGCTTTTTTCAATGTCGAATTTTTCTGAACTGTTTTTCTTTTTGACTTACAGTGTTGGTGAAACAATCCATCGCTATGATTGAAGAGGCCGAGAACCTCAAGACCCTAGTGGTGGAAAACAAGGGACTTCGCCAAGAGCTGGATAAGCTCAAGCCGGATAATGAAAGGAGCATAGCTCAAGTACTTGAATCCTCCTCCATGGCCACTGAAGAGCGTGATCTCAAGATTGCCGCTCAAGATAAAGTTATCTCGGACCTCAAGAACGAGGTTGGCAGATAAAAGGATATCTCCCAGGCGCTCCGGCCTGAACTCCAGAGTCTCCGGGAGGAGAAAGCCAAGATTGATGACGTCATTCTCGGTACGTTCCATCTGTCTGATTTATCATTTCTTCGACTTTCATCAATGTCGGATTTTCATTGATTTGTTTTGTGTATAGGTCCTCTGAACTTGACGGACTCCTCCTCGTCCGAGCCCCGCACTCACCGGCTTACCCAAGTCGGTGATCTTCTTCATGACTACCGCCAGTCCCTTGAGGACATTGGCGAGTCTCTCAGGATTCCGGACATGCCAAGCATGTCGGAATTCTAGGTGCGAGAGAAGGCCAAGGAGATGTCGCAGCTCGTTCGGGACTGGAATATGTCCTACGCGCGGACTGCTGCGTAGAACGCTCTCACCATGGTCATGAGCCACCATGGAAACATGGAGATATGGCAAGTGACTAGAGGGTACTGCAAAGTAGATGAAGATGGCCAGGAGCAGGACCTTCAAGCCATCATGCACTCCTGCGCCGGATATGGGTGCCACGTAGCTGACCTGACCAGCTACGAGTGGATACTCCGCCACCTCCTCCAGAAGACGCAGAAGAAGTTTCCGACGATGAACGAACCACCTCGGATCCGGACATCTCGGCACGATATCAAGGCGGAGTAACTAGCGATCTGATAGTTCCTTCATCTCCTCCTGCATCATAGATCAAAAAACTATGTATTATTCTGGAAAGACATGAGGCATTTTGTAAATATTAAGTACTATGACTTTTTCTAGTGCTAAGTTTTTTATCTATTCAGCACTTTTGTCTTAGATTATTTGCGTGCCTGAAATGTTTTCATAAGCACTTAGAATTTTCCGCCTCTACTTATCGTTTATCTGGCTTTCCGCCTCGTCCCTTTCGTGAGCCGGCTAAACTTTCAGCCGGAAACTTTGCCGAGCAACGGAGCTCAATTGCTAAACCAGTTTAAACTCGGAAACAAAGCCGACTTCCAGTACCAACAATTCACTACTCGGAAGATACCCGCATCCAGCAATCAGGCAAATAACCCAAGTAAAGAATAGAATTTTTTTGAGTAATACCCGAAGGTAGTAGTTTTAGAATCGGAAATCTAAACCAGAAAGAACATGAGCATAAAGTACTTTCAAGCATTCTGGGATTTTCGACTATGACATGATCATTAGGAAATAAGATGGTAAAAAACTTCTCAGAAAAACTTTGAGGTAACCAAAACTTTTATTTCACACAGAACATGTACATAGAAGGATAAACTAAGAATAAAAGGGACGTAGCTGAGCAATATTCCACGGTCTGTCTAATTCATCCGGATTTGTACTGCCTCCAGCTCTCTTTCTCTTCTTAGTAGCAGGTCTTTCTTTGACTGGCCTCATGTCAGTTAAGTAGTACGACCCATTGTGTAATACTCGACTAACTAAAAAGGGCCCTTCCCATACTTGGGAAAATTTGTGCTTTCTTTGTTGCACAAGCCGGAGAACCAAATCACCTTTATTGAAAGATCTACTTCAGACTCTCTGGCTATGATACTTGCGTAACTTCTGCTGATAGGCTGTAGATCTTATTTCAGAAACGACGCGAACTTCTTCGACTAAGTCGAGATCATTTTGTCGAGAAATCTCGCCATCCTCTTCGATATACACGGCCACTCTAGGAGAAGTATGAATCAAATCACTAGGAAGAACTGCTTCTGCGTCATAGACCAAGAAGAAAGGTGTATATCCTGTTGACCTGTTCGGAGTTGTTTGCAAACTCCAAATTACAGAGGGTAGTTCCTCTGCCCAAGCCTTGTAGAATTAAACCATTTGCTCTTTCGACTTGTCCGTTAGCCTATGGATGTGCGACTGCCGCAATGTCAAGTCGGATATTTTGCTCGTCGCAGAATTCAGCCAACTCTCCCATGGAAAAATTACTCCCGTTGTTCGTGATAATGCTATGCGGATAACCATACCGGATTATAACATCCTCGACAAATCTTTTGGCTGTTGCTCCATCACAACTAGTGACAGGTTTAGCCTTGATCCATTTCGTGAATTTATCCACCATCACTAAGAGGTGAGTAAATCCACTTGGAGCTCGTTTAAAAGGTCCTACCATATCAAGCCCCCAGACTGCAAAAGGCCATGTTATAGGTATTGTTCGCAGCTGATTAGCCGGAACATGAGCTTGCTTGGCATACTTTTGGCAGCCTTTGCATGTCTTGACTAATCGTTCGGCATCTGCCTGAGCTGTAAGCCAGAAAAAACCATGTCGAAAAACGTTTGCCACTAAAGATTTGGCTGCAGCGTGATGACCACACTCGCCTTCATGGATCTCTCTTAAGATGTCCACGCCTTCTTCCGGAGATACACAACGCTGAAAAACCCCAGAAACACTCCGTTTATGGAGTTCACCCTTAACAATAGTATAGGCTTTTGCTCGTCGGATAATCTGCTGGCTCAGCACCCCGTCTTCGGGTAATTTGCCATCTACCAAGTAATCAAGGTAGGGTTGAGTCCTGCTGGGAATTACAGCCAGAACTGCTATTAAAGGTGAGTCGGATTTGGTCGGATATTCCTCATCTACTCCCTTTATCGAGGGAACTTTGAGGTGCTCTAAAAATGCTCCATCCGGAACGTCTTTCCGCGCAGAGCCTATTCGAGATAGTGCATCTGCTTCCTCGTTTTCTGCTCGAGGGATGTGTTGAACTTCAAACCCCTTGAACGATTTAGATAGATCATCCACGACAGCTTTATATGCTGCCATGTGCTTATTTGCATTACAAATATCCGATACTTGCTGAGCAACAAGATCCGAATCTCCGTAACACATCAAACGTCAGATGCCAATATCCTTAGCAATCCGGATTCCATGCAGCAGTGTGCTTCATACTCGGCAATGTTGTTTGTCGCTATGAAGTGGATCTGCAACACGTATAAAAGTTTATCTCCTTGGGGTGATTTGAGCACCACGCCAGCCCCCGAGCCCCCTCGAGCCTTGGACCCCTCGAAAAAGAGGGTCCAATATTCTGACTCAGGGAGGACCATGTTTTACTTGGTCTCTGTCCAATCAGCAACAAAGTCGGCAAGGATCTGGGATTTGATTGTTGTCCGGGGTTTGTACTCAATATTGAAAGCTGCAAGCTCTATACCCCATTTGGCGACGCGTCCTATGGCATCGCTATTGTTGATTATATCTTTCATGAGAGCTTTTCTCACCACGGTAATTGGATGCTCCTGAAAATAGTGTCCTAACTTACGAGATGCTAGAAAAACACCGTAAGCCAACTTTTGATAGTGCGGATATCACTGTTTTGATTCTGTCAGGACCTCGCTGACAAAGTATGTCGGACGCTGCACCAGGTGCTCCTGATTTTCTTCTGGTCTCTCCACCACCATAACTATACTGACAACCCTATTTGTCGCAACAATGTAAAGCAACATCGGTTCCTAAGGTTCCGGCGCTGCCAAGATAGGAGCAGATGAGAGTACTTTCTTCAGGTCTTGTAATGCAGCTTCAGCTTCGTCAGTCCAGACAAAATCCTTAGTCTTCTTGAGGAGTTTGTATAATGGTGCGGCTCTTTCACCAAGTCGGCTTACAAATCGACTGACCGCAGCAATGAAACCAGTTAATCTTTGTACGTCCTTCAGACGAGTTGGCCTGGAAATATTGAGAATAGCCTTGATCTTGTCACAGTTCACCTCTATGCCTCATTGAGACACGATAAAACCTAACAATTTTTCGGCTGGTATTCCATAGAAGCATTTCTTCGGGTTAAGCATGATGTTGTATTTTCGTAAATTGGCGAACGTCTCCTCTAAGTCGGAAATCAATGTTTCCTTCTTTTTGGACATGACCGCGATATCATCCACGTATGCATGTACATTGCGTCCGAGTTGATCATGGAGGCAACGCTGCATCGTGCGCTGGTACGTAGCTCCTGCGTTCTTCAGCCCAAAGGGCATCGTAACATAACAGAAGGTTCTGAAGGGGGTTATGAATGAAGTTTTGATTTTGTCAGATTCCTTCATCTGGATTTGGTGATATCCGGAATATGCGTCGAGAAAACAGAGGAGTTCCGAGCCTGCCGTAGAATCGATAACTTGATCAATTCTAGGCAGAGCGAACGGATCTTTTGGACAAGCCTTGTTCAAGGCAGTATAATCAACACACATCCTTAAATCAGTGGTGTCCTTTTTAGGGACCATTACAGGGTTGGCCGACCAATCAGTATGGATGACCTCTTCTATGAATCCTGCTAACTCGAGCATTGCTAGTTCCTTAGCTTTTGCTATACGCTTTTCATCACAAAACTGTCGTAAGGACTGTTTGACGGGTTTAGCGTTCGGGTTTACATTTAGAGAGTGCTCGACAAGTTCCCTAGGTACTCCGGTCATGTCAGATGGCTGCCATGTGAAGATATCTTGATTTGCTCGGAAGAACTTGACGAGCGCGCTTTCCTATGCGCTACTTAGGCCTACACCTATCTGGGTCACCTTGGAGGGGTCATCATCCTTCAACAGCGTCGTCTTCGTCTCTTCTGATGCCTTGAACTCCGTATTTGGCTTTGTCACCTCTTTCTTGGTTGCGGGCATCTCAGACGGATCTATGCTCTTCTTGATCTCCTGGTACTCCTGGGCGTGTAGCACGGCTTCGGCAAAGGCGGCATTTCCATCCTCGCACTCTCGCGCCTTCTTCGGGTCTCCCCTTATGGTGATCACGCCATTGGGACCTGGAATTTTCATCATATTGTAAATGTAACACGGACGAGCTGTAAAAGCCCAGTAAGCCGGACGTCCGAATATAGCGTGGTATGCGCTCTTGAACGGGACCACTTCGAAAGAAAGTGCCTCCGTTCGATAATTCTTTGGTGTTCCAAAAGTAACATCCAAAGTGATCTCTCCCAGGGAATTAGCTTGTCTTCCTGGGACAACTCCGTGAAAAATCACAGAGCTATGGTTAAGCCGTGTTTCCGAGATCTTCATCCGGCGTAGCGTTTCTACATAGAGAATATTGATGCTGCTACCACCGTCCATGAGGGCCTTGGAGAAACCATAACCGTCAATAAGTGGATTGATGATTAAGGCGTATTTTCCTCGCCTGTGTAGCTTAGGCGGATGATCAGTGTGGTCAAACGTTATTGCCACTTCCGACTAGTCCAGATACTGAGGGACGGCCAGAACTGTTGCGTTGAGCTCGTGGAGAACTGCTTTCTTGACCTTTGCTCGTTGAGATCCGAGGAAGGTGACGTAAGTGTCCTTCTTGGTAGGAAAAGTTTTCTTCCCTTCCGACTTGGTATTTGAAGGATCGGCTTCCTCCATGTCGGAATCTTCCTTGGTCTCCTTGTCTTTTTCGGGATTTTTCTTTCCCTTCTTCTGCTTAGCTTTGTAGCCCACAGTATCATCTCTCTTGATGTCATCATTAAAACAACATTCAGCGTTGGTGTGGGACGAGCCCCCATTGGCATCCAAGTGATGGACACATGGGTTATTGGCGATGTCGGCCCAAGTGTAGGTTTTGCCTGGTTGTTGCTCTCCTCTACCTTGGACCCTTGATGTCCCACGGCCACGCCCGCGGCCTCCGCCATGTCCTCCTCGTCCTCCAGACCCGGAAACAGTAGTGACTACTGCTGTCTCCGCGTTGGGTTTTTCTTCCGAGGTGTTTTTGCGCTTCTGAGCCTGTTGCTTTGTCTTTGCTGACTGAGGTACAGCCAGGACATTGAGTAATCCCTCTGCATCGTCGTCAGCATCTGCATACTTGCTCGCTGTTTCTATCATCTCTCCCAAATCAGTGACCTTGTCACATTTCAAGCGATGACGCAGTAGACCAATTGGGAGTCCTGTGATGAAAGCTTCAATCGCAGTTTGATCGTTTACTCCTTCACAGGAGTTCTTGGTGTCGATCCATCGTCCGAGGTAATCCCGACAAGTTTCTCCGGCTTTCTAGGTGCAACGTTGTAGGTCTCCGACCGAACAGGGCCTCCGATATGTGCCTTCGAAATTCTGAAAGAACGCACTTTGTAATCATACCAGTTATGGATGGTGTTTGTCGGAAGTTCATTGAGCCATGATCGTGCCGTCTTCCACAGCATAAGTGGGATATATCGGGTTGCGACCAGGCTGTTTCCGCCTTTGGCGATGCAGAAAGCTTGGAAGAAATCATGTAACCAGGTGTCTAGCCGAGCAATGCCGTCCTAGGCTTGGATATGTCTTGAGATAGCAAATCCTTCCGGGAATTTTTTAGCTCTGATGCGTGGTCCGAAGCAGTTTGGGCCTATGTACACGTCATCGTTTTCGTAGCGCCGAGCCTCTATATTGGAGTTGATCCTGTGCCTTGCGTCGTTCGGGGATAGGGATCGTCCCGAATATCGGCTGTGGCTGCGGTGCCTTGGAGCCGGACTTCGGCTTCTGCGACCACCTCCTCCGCCATGTCGTCCTCCTTGACCTCCTTGGGGGCCGTTGTGATAATTGTGCTGTGGAGAGGGTGGTGCAGCTGGGTTGTTTCCAGCTGATCGCCGGCCTCCGTCCGGAGCATCATTATTCTGGTTCCGGGGAGGTTCTTGACTATGACGAGCCCCCTGCCGGTTTGTGCCAGCGTGGTTTCCGTCGTTCCTTCGTCCGTCGTTCCCACCATGGTGAGGCTCGGCCGGACGGTTTTCGTGTCTAGGAGGTGGCATTTTCTGACGATCCTCCTCCCGACGTTTCTCTTTATCTTCTCCTTTTCGGGGAGGATTCCTCGGAATCAGTGCAGCGATCGCGTCTTTCTCGGCTGCTGGAGCGACGTTGCTCCAGTTATGTGTAGTTCTGCGGTGCTGTCCTGACGATCCGGTTCTTGAATAATTGTCCTCCCTGTGTTCGGGGTGACGACGGTGCGCCCGATCGTAGTGGGATCTTACGTCAGCCCATGCCGAATCTGTGCGACATTGGTCGGAATCCGAGACCAGCTTTTGGCTTCCAGACAGGGCGACCTTTTGCTGCTCCAGTCCCATATTGAGTAGCTTGATACCCAAACGTATCTCTTCTGGTCCTGGATTAGCCGATAGAATTTCGCGAGCTGCCACGGTATTTTGCACTGGTGTTGGGTAAACCCAATCTCTGTTGCTATCCTTCCGTGATTTTCCCATCTCATCTCCAAAAAGGATGGCACGGACACGCGGGAATTGGTTGTCATCTATGTGACGCTTCCGTGTCTTCTGATGTAGACGGGACATGTACTCCTTGTTTGACATGCGCTTCTTCTCCACCTCAATGTTTTTGGCTTCATCAAGGAGTTGTTGACGACGCGCTTCTAGGGCTTGGGCCCTTTCGTCCAACTCATCTGCAGTAAGTTCTGCAGCTATAGGGATAGGTGTGGTTAATGCGGCATCGATGAGTTTACGCGCACCTTCCGTGATCACGTGTCCATCCACTGATGCTTCTTTTTTCGGCTCGTCTAGGATAAGTGCTCCATCCGAGTCTTCCTCTTATTCCTCAGCAATCACCTCCTCTGTTAGAGGGTCTTTTGCCGGGGTCTTGTTCTTCTTGTTCTTCTTCTTTGCCTTCTTGGCAGCGCCGGTAGCAAAGACGGCTTTGGGTCTGTTTCCCGGAGTCAAGCTCTAATCGGTACTTTCGGACATTTGGACTTCAGGATTGTCTCTGACGTCCATGTCATCTTGAGCTTTGGGAGAGTGTTCCCCGGATCCTTCATCCATGTCTTCTCCCTCCTCTGCAGCTTTGGAGTTGTACTCCTCTTCATATTCCGCGGAGAACTTTCGGAAATCTGCCAACGTCATGGATTCATCCGAGGATGCGGAAACGTCGGTGTTTGTTCCAATTGCCTCCAGCACCGAGTCGGTGTTTTCTCCAGCATCGACAGAGCCGGATCCGGATCCAACATATCCGACAAAGTGCGATGCGTGCTTCCTGAGGTACCTGCGGCTCTCGCGATCAGCCATATCGAAACTTTTAATGGTTTCGAGGATTGCATCTGCGCTAGCGCCTTGCAGTATCATACATCTTAGTGTGTACCTGAGGAAAGGCCTGTCTGTCCCGACATCGTCAGAGCCGGAATCAGTGTCGTTGATGTGCTCCTCCTGGATTTCGACTTCCACGAGTGGGTCGATCTGGGATCCGGCTTCTCCAGGGAGATCCACTCCAGATTCGACTTGGTCCACTAGGTCTTCTTCAGGCTCGGATTCCTCCACTATCTCTGCGACTGGTGCGGGCTAGGTGGGATTAGGGTTTTATGAGATCCGGAACTCTGCCGCCTCCGCGGACAAAGGGGACCTAGAAAATTCTTCTGCCTCTATCATCACCGCTGGGGTGGGTTGGGCAGGTTCAGCGAAACCGATGTAAACATCGATCTCGCCGAAAGACATGATTGTATAGGCAGTCACGACTTCCCTAGCCGGAATCCAAGTCTCGTCGAGAACGATGAGAGGGACGTCGCTGGCGTAGAGGATGCGACCGACGGCGATGGTCTCGCCGATTCCAATTCTTGCAGATTCCGCTCAGAACGCAGATCCGAAGCTCACTTGCCCCATGGTGGGCGCCAACTATCGTCGAATTGAGGACAAGTACGCCATGAGGGGGTCCTCGAGGTGTGCGGAAGAGAGTGGTGTGAGACGTACGGTGTTCTAGGACGGTGAGCACACAAGTTTACCCAGGTTCGAATCTGCCGGCTTTGGACGGATCCTACTCCTGCTAGCAATCCAGTAATACGGCAGAGCCGAAATATGGGTTACAAAGGTTTCGCCTGTGCGAGTTGAGATTGTAGACTATTGAGGTTATCTGGTCTTGCCCTAAAGACTCTCCCTAGGACGACTTATATAGATATCTGGCCTAGGGTTTACAGGAGAGACCAATCCGACTACGACTAAGAGTTGGTTACAAAGTACATCTTGAACTACAAGTAACATTATGGGCCTAAGTCGGTAAGTCTTCTGGGCCTTCCCGTAGTCGGATTGGACTCCGTCTTCTCTCCCTAACTGGCCTGCCCATGAAGCAAAGCTCTAACCCGAAGTGGGCCACCCTGGTCAGTGAGGAGCTGTGAGGATACCCGAAAAGTATATCCCCAACAGGAGGTGAATGCAGTAATGCCCGCAGTGACGAGGTATATGCCTTGGTCGGATAAGGAAATTACCTGGAGTATCAAAGATCATCCCAAGCTTATGCCAAGTCCTGGTTCGTATGCGTTAGTGCTGGATCCGACATTCATTGGGCCAAACATTAATGTGAGGTTCTCCAAGGTACTGATTGACAATGGCAGTAGCATTAACATCATGTATGCGGATACAATGCGCAAGTTAGGTATCTCAGAGAACATGCTCCAGGCTACAGGGACAACTTTCCATGGTATTGTGCCCGACATTTCTTGTGAGCCCATAGGCAAGGTCCGGGTTGACGTACTGTTCGGAACGAGAGATAACTGCCAAACTGAAAATTTGGAGTTCGAAGTGGTGAACTTGGAAAGTGTGTATCACGCGTTACTCGTAAGGCCAGCACTGAACAAGTTCATGGCAAGTTGTCACATTAGTTACTTGAAGATGAAGTTGCCCGGGCCAAACGGAGTGATTTCCATTGCTGGGGATTTTCGACGTTCCATTGAGTGTGCGTCAGCCGGGTCTAACCTAGCCGAGTCACTCGTGATTGCGCAAGAGAAAAGGAAAATCCAAGAGGTGGCGGCATTGGCTCAGTCCGCACAACAGTATATGTCGGTGCTGAGTAACCCGCATGGAAGTGTCTCATTCCCAGCCACAAAAGATACCAAGAAGGTTCCTGTTGATGATATGTTCCCAGAGCACACCGTAACAATTGGTGCCGGGTTAAGTGACAAATAGGAAAGCGAGCTCGTCAACTTCCTCCATGAGAATCGGGATATTTTTGCTTGGTCCACCCAGGACTTGCAAGGTGTTCCGAGGGAGTTGGCCGCGCACTCTTTAAATGTGAGACCCGGAGCAAGGCCAGTGAAGCAACCTCTCCGCCGCTTCGCCGAGGATAGGAGAAAGGTCATTGGAGATGAGATAGCTCGGTTGCTAGCTGCAGGATTTATCATGGAAGTTCTTTACCCGGATTGGCTGTCTAATCCGGTGCTCATCGAGAAGAAGAAAGACGATCCGAATGTGGCAGTGGTTTGGCGTATGTGTATCGATTACACGAACCTGAACAAGGCGTGTCCAAAAGATCCATTCCCACTGCCAAGGATAGACCAGGTCATAAATTCCACTGCTGGGTGTGAGTTGTTGTCATTCATTGATGCATATTCTGGTTTCCACCAGATACCCCTGAACCCAAGTGATCAAATAAAGACTGCATTTATCACCCCGTATGGGGCTTATTGCTATCGCACCATGCATTTTGGTTTACGTAATGCAGGGGCAACGTACCAAAGATGTATGCAAAAATGTTTGCATGACCAAATTGGTCAAAATGTATAGGTGTATGTGGATGATGTGGTTATCAAGACCAAGGAAAGCAAGACGCTCCTTGAAGATATCAGGTAGACATTCGTGAACCTAAGAAGGTTCCGGATGAAGCTTAACCCGGAAAAATGTACCTTCGGTGTCCTGGCTAGAAAGTTACTCGGATTTCTTGTCTCCAGCCGAGGTATCGAAGTTATTCCAACTAAAATCCGGGCCATCGAACGAATGGAACTGCCGAAATGTCTTAACGATGTCCAGAAGTTCACTGGTTGCCTGGCATCGTTAAGTCGGTTTGTATGTCGGTTGGGAGAAAAGGCATTGCCTCTCTACCAACTCATGAAAAAGTCGGATAAGTTTGTTTGGACGCCGCAGGCCAATGAAGCCTTTGCCCACTTGAAGAAGATGTTAGCCACTGCGCCAGTGTTAGCCTCTCCACTATCAAAGGAGCCAATGTTGCTCTATATAGCCGCAACCAACCAAGTTGTAAGTGTAGTCATGGTGGTAGAACGCGACGAAGAAGGTAATTCGGTGCAAAGGCCAGTGTATTACCCGAGCGAGGTATTATCTGCCTCAAAGCAGAACTACCCACACTATCAAAAGGTGGCATATGGTGTCTATATGGCAGCCAAGAAGTTGAAGCATTACTTTGAGGAGCATCCCATCAGGGTAATATGTGAAGCTCCCATATCCGAGATAATGAGTGACAAGGATGCGAGTGGTAGGATCGCAAAATGGGCAATTGAGCTAGCTCCCTACGCACCGCAATATGACAGAAGAGAAGCAATCAAGTCACAAGCTGTGGCGGACTTTTTCGTAGACTGGGCCAAGGTGCAGTATGAACCACCCCTGCTAGATCCGAACTATTGGAGGACGCACTTTGATGGGTCAAAAACAAAAACCAGCCTAGGTGCCGGAGTTGTACTTACCTCGCCAAAGAAGGACCAGCTGAAATACGTGCTGCAGATCCATTTTGCGGCATCAAACAACGCCGCTGAATAAAAAGCACTTGTGCATGGGCTCAAAGTGGCAAAAGAGATTGGGATACGTCGGATCCTGTGCTTTGGCGACTCGGATTTGGTAGTACAACAAGTGTCGGGACTGTGGGACGCCCTTGATCCAAACATGGCACTTTACAGATTTCATGTGCAGAAGATATCTGGTTACTTTGAGGGATGCGAATTTCAACATGTACCCCGGGTGGAAAATGAGGCTGCCGACATGTTGTTGAAGCTCGGGTCAACCCGACAAGCAATTCCACCAGGTGTAGCATTAGAGCACCTCAAAAATCCATCTATCAGGCCGTCCCCAGAAACCGACTCAATTTACGTCCCGGAAGATACAGAATCCGGAGCTGTGCCCATGGACATTGACATGGGAGGTGGTGCGCGAAACCCGGGGACTGCCTCAGCAAACCCGGGGACTACCTCAGCAAACCCGGGGACTGCTTGGCAAGACTCGGGGACTGCTCAGCGTGATCCGGTTGAAGTTATGCCGGTGGATCAAATGGAAATTGATGAGGATATGTTCCCTGTGCGAGCAATACCATCTTGGGCACTACCTATATTTCAATTCCTGAAAGATGGAACATTGCCCACGGAGGAGGTGCTATCCAGGCAAACTCAGAGGAGAGCTAAGGCATACACGATCATCAATTCCGAGCTATACAAAAGAAGCGTGACCAATGTCCTCCAACGATGCGTTGACCCGGAAGAAGGGCTTGACATCCTCCGAGATATACATCAAGGGGAGTGCGGGCATCATGCCTCGTCCCGAGCCTTGGTGGCAAAAGCCTTCCGACATGGATTCTACTGGCCAAGTGCCTTAGAACAAGCAGAAGATCTGGTGAGAAAATGCAATGGTTGTCAGAGGTATGCTACCAAGACACATATGCCAATGTTGGAGCTCAAGACCATACCAATAACATGGCCATTTTCCGTATGGTGCTTGGATATGGTTGGCCCGTTTAAACCAGCAAGAGGAAATATGACTCACATTTTGGTCATGGTGGACAAATTTACAAAGTGGATTGAAGTGAAGCCTATAAGAAAGTGTGATGGAGCTACGGCCGTAACATTTCTCAAAGACATCATCTTGAGATATGGTTATCCTCACAGTATCATAACTGATAATGGCACAAATTTTGCGCGTTTCTGCCGGGATAAGAAGATCCGGCTAGATGTCGCTTCAGTAGCCCACCCCGCATCGAACGGACAAGTGGAAAGATCCAACAGATTAGTATTACCCGGGATAAAACCCCGGCTCATTGAGCCGCTGCAAAGATCAGCGGGGTGCTGGATAGAAGAACTACCAGCAGTACTGTGGAGTTTAAGAACAACTCTGAATTGATCAATAGGCTATACGCCATTTTTTCTGGTATATGGGGCAGAAGCTGTATTACCAGCCGACATAGAGCATGATTCGCCTAGGGTCACCCAATACACAGAAGCCGAAGTGCAAGAAGCCCGGCAAAATGATGTTGATCGGCTGGAAGAAGTGAGAGAACTGGCATTGTCCAGATCCGCCATATATCAGCAAAATCTCCGATGCTATCATAGCTGGAAAGTAAGCCCCCGAGTTGGTGCTCCGGTTGGTACAACGTACTGCTGGCATGCATAAGTTATCCCCCCCATGGGAAGGGCCATTCATTGTGAGCAAATCATTGCACAACGATTCTTATTATCTTATAGATGCAAAGCCACAGGAAAAGAACAAGGCGGACAGGTTCGGCGAGGAATCTAAGCGTCCATGGAATGTAGCTCTGCTTCGTCCTTTCTACACTTAGCGAAGAAGTGTATGTAACCGAGTCTTCTCATATGTCGATATGTCTGCCGGCAATGAGCTTATCAATGAAGTGTTGGCGCCTCGGGCAGTAACTCGGGGACTGCCTTAATAATATTTGTTATCTTTTATTATTTATATGTCAGCTGGAGTAAGTTGTTCCACTTAACTCGGATTAGTAGTGTGTGGGCAGCAAAAACCCAACTCTTCGACTTGCTGCTGTCCAACAAGAATTGGCCTCATGGCAAGCAAGAGAACAAGTTTGGAATTGCCTAACACATGAAAAACGACTAAGGAAAAGAACTTAATCGAGCCGATGTTTGTTTTCTGGACTAACCTTGTATTTACTTTCAAACTATTATGCTGAGTTATTTTGAGCTAAGCCTAAAGTTTCCAAGTATTGTTAAAACAATTTTTGAAGCTTGGATCTGTAAGTCGTAAAACCGAATCAAGGTAGACACGAACCGAGCCAAAAGATTGAACGAACAAGAAAGTAAAACTCGGGGACTACGCCCAAGTTAATCCGTCATAAGAAACTTAGTAGCAAAATATCACATGTGTACTGGATACAACTCCACCCGGCATACCGGGGATCTGATAAATTTTAAGGTGTTTTCACTCAAGGGGCAATAGGAGGAGGAAGTTCGGCGTCATCTTCGCCGCCTTCGATATCCGAGGCATCGTCCTTTTCATCCTCGTCCGAGCAATCTTCAACGTTCTCAACATCTTCATCACCAGCGGCTTCCAGGAAGCTCGGTCCCTCAGTCCATTCATGAATGGGAGCATATTCGATGAGGCTATGGGCATGCGCGCTAGGAGGTTGAGATCGATCTTCTCGTACCATGTGAGTACGTAGTGAAGAACGGTATCAGCTGCAGCGCGTCCAGCGGAATCTCTCCAAAGGTCAAGCTGGGTCTTGATTTCCATCAGCTTCTCAACAAGAATTGCAGTTGTCTCTGGAGTGTCTTCTCCAGGCCAGAATGTGTTGAAGATTCGGACTGCAATGTCAAGGATATCCTTGCCATAGTTCTTGAGGAGTTCCACGCGAGATGACAGGCTGACCAATAGGTCCTCTAGGTCATAGGGAATTTCTTCACCGTCAGGAGCAACAGGAGTACCCCTCTCTCAGCGGAAATCAGCAACAGCGGCGCTCGCAATGGCAGTGCCCTCAGGAAATTTGCCTGAAAACGAGACAAGAGAAGCAGGTAAAGAAAAGACATGTGAAGTAACCCGGAGAAATATGTCGGATAAGGGAAAGGAGCTTACGTGATATATGGCTGAGGATCCGAGTCAACTCCCTGGTGCAGTCATCGCGTCTTTTGTGAAGCTGCACAAGCTCAGCATTCACCAAATTAAGCTTACTGTCGGCCTCCTTGAGTAGATCCTGGTCCTTGATGATCTGGAGATTGAGGTGCTCGCGCTCTTCAGTGTAATCCTGGCCAACCTTTTGGATCTTGGACTGGTGCTGTGCTTTCATTTTCTCCATCTCGACCTTGAGCCTGGCGATCTCATCATCCTTGGTCCGGAGGAGGGCGAGCTCATCGTCTTTCTTTTTAAGCTCGGCTTGATGCTGTCCTGCTTGTTCGAGAAAATGCAGCATCATATCAGGCACGGGCACACTATCTTCAAGAGATGCTGAAATAGTGTATTGACCCGGCAGAGCCAAGGTATGAATGTTTGCTGAGCCAAGGAGGAAACAAGATGGAAAGCGTAGCGGGATCGGAAAAAATTAACTTACCCTTGATCTGATCTAGATTTTTCCTCATAAGCTTGTTCTTAGCCTCCAGCCCAGCTACGGAAAACAAATGATGGGTTAGTTCAGCAGAAGAGGATGAAAAAAACAGAGAAATGCCAAGGAAAAAATTTACCCCTTCTCTCGTATTCTGCGAGAAGTGCAGTTTCCTTCGCGTGCAGCATCTTATGAGTATCCAGGAGGCGCTGAAACTCAGCGCTCCGGCGGTTGGTGGTCACCTGCAAAGAGTACAAAGATATAACTTAGGATTGTGCATATTCGAAGTGTACAAAATCCGGGCCAAGTGGAACTTAACCCGGCTCTAGGTGTGTGCATATTCGAAGTGTACAAAATCCGGGCCAAGTGGAACTTAACCCGGCTCTAGGTGTGTGCATATTCGAAGTGTACAAAATCCGGGCCAAGTGGAACTTAACCCGCCTCTAGGTGTGTGCATATTCGAAGTGTACAAAATCCGGGCCAAGTGGAACTTAACCCGGCTCTAGGTGTGTGCATATTCGAAGTGTACAAAATCCGGGCCAAGTGGAACTTAACCCGGCTCTAGGTGTGTGCATATTCGAAGTGTACAAAATCCGGGCCAAGTGGAACTTAACCTGGCTCTAGGTGTGTGCATATTCGAAGTGTACAAAATCCAGGCCAAGTGGAACTTAACCCGGCTCTAGGTGTGTGCATATTCGAAGTGTACAAAATCCGGGCCAAGTGGAACTTAACCCGGCTCTAGGTGTGGGCATGTTCGAAGTGTACAAGATCCGGGCCAAGTGTAACTTAACCCGGCTCTAGGTGTGTGCATGTTCGAAGTGTACAAGATCCGGGCCAAGTGGAACTCAACCCGGCTCTAGGTGTGTGCATATTCGAAGTGTACAAGATCCGGGCCAAGTAGAACTTTACCTGGATCTAGGAATGTGCAGATTCAAAGTTATCAAGGAGCTACGTTAGTTTTCTAAGGAGCATCCGGTCGAGTAACAAGTTACTCCCCCGGAGGCTCGGGGACTAATGGTTATATTACTAATATCTACAACTGGCTAAGGAAAACAAGTAACGTACCTCCATCATCTGACCTGCGAGGTTTATTGCCTTAGCAGTTGTGTTCAGTTGAGCAGAGAATTCAGCGGGGCCAAACTTCTCCGAAAGATCATCGTCGTGAACGAACTCTGCCTTGTTCCAATTCATGACGAATTCAATCAGTCTCGGAGGGTATCGCTCGCCGGTGGGCATATGGGGCGCCACCAAGCCCTTCGCATGTGCCTCCTTCCTCTCAACCAGGGCTAGGGCCGGGCCGTTGTGCAGAACAAGTTGCTGCGCATCAGCTGGCTCGGCAGGGGCGTCCTTCGGTGCTGGAGGCTTCTTGGGAAGCATGGATGTGAGAGTGCGTTGTCCAGCCTCGACGAACGCTGTCCTGGTGGCGTCAGGGGCCTTTTTTCCCTTGGGCTGGTAGGAGGAGGAAGAAGTTGCAGCGGATTTCCCTTTAGGAGCTGTTTGGGTACTTTCTCGCCGAGACTGAGAAGTCCCGGATGAGGCGGAGGAGCTTGGCGCTGGTGCTCTTGCTGCCGGAGTTGGTGCTGGTGCCGGAGTTGCTGCTGGTGCTGCAGTTGCTGTTGGTGCTAGTGCTAAGGTAGTCCCAGTGGTTGCTGGTTGCGGCGAAGCCGAAGTTTTGGATGCCGCTACCTCGGCTGGGCCAGTCTCCCCCGCTCCAAGGTTACCCCCCTCTTGACGAGGTGGAGTAAAACCCAGAGCAGCCGCAGAACCCTCTGGAATAGGGCTCAGCGGGCGTGACCCGTCGCCACGAGGGGGAGAGGGGCTGAGTCGGAGCAGCGAAGCAATGCTAGATCCACTCTGGGGGACATCCACCGCGGCCCTGCCGAATCAAACAATGTCGGATGTGAAACTACAACAATAAAAGGAAGAGTAAGTTGCAGAGGGAAAAGAGGTTTATGCATCCAAGGTCAGGGGCTCCTTGGGCTTCCGAGCCCTTCGCTGCTGGCTTGGAGGCGGTTTTGTCTCCGGACTTCTTTCGCCTTTTGGCGGGCTGAGAAGGTCCGGAGGAAGAACTTGATGCAGCTCCCCGCTTCTTCTTCGGCGCTACCGGATCAGGGTCACCCACGGCGAGGGGAGGGTCCTCGTGGATCTGCCCACCGGGGTTAGCTGATGCCGGAAAAGCATAAGAAAGGGGGACAGCGTCAATAGCTTCCATCACCTCGACATCTGAGTCATCCTCATCATCAGGACAATCTCTAATGGAAGAGAGTTTACCGGTGGGTCGCTTCGTAGCGTCGGTCATTGGGAGGAACATCTCCTGATCCGGCTCTTCCTCGGCCGAGGTCTCCCGGTCAGGCGCCCACTTAAGAGTGAGATCGGTGCCATCTTCGAGGGTTTGCTGAAGGAATAGCTAAGGAAAAGAATAGACAACCATGGGGGGAAGCCTATCACGGCAAAAGTGCTCAATTCCCCATGTCCACTCAGAGGAGAAGTCCTTGTGGGTGGTGAAGAGGGCCTTGACACGGCGATAGATCTTCGTGTTGCTTAACTCAAAGGACGAGGTCCGGTTGGGGTCACGGCCCCAGCTCATGTGACACACCTTGTGAGTGCGCTTCTGGAGGGGGGAGATCCGGTTGCGGACGAACGCGACCATGGCGTCCTCGTTGCGCAACCCGAGCTTCTTCAGCTCTGCGAACATTTTATTGACCTGGTTGGCCAAGGCCGTGGACTTCATGGGGACAGCGTCCCACAACTCCGAGGACCCGGAGCATAGGGGAGAAAACGGATCAAGTCTTCAGTGCCTTCGTTCTGAACATAAAAGAAAGTCTGGGCCCATCCCTTGCAGGAGTCCAGCCTGGTGACTCGGGGGAAGACGGATAGCCTTCGGGGTGAGATGGACGCAGCCCCGAATTGCGTGAGCTGCTTGTCCTCCGGATCAAGTTGAATGTTCGGAATTGCGTTACGATGAAGGCCAAAGAACCGGATCCATAGCTCCTTCGTGGGCCATAATCCGGCATAGCCTTCGATCGTAGAGGCGAAAGCAGAAAGAGAGGTGATTGCGTTGGCAGGAAGGTGGTGCAGCTGGAATTCGTAAGTGCTTAACCAACCATGGAAGAAATCGCTTACCGGCAAACCGAACCCCCGCTGGAAGTGTGACAAGAACACCACATACTCACCCGGATTGGGTGAGGGGGCGAGTTCGGCGGAGGGGAGGCGCGCGGTGACACCGACGGAGATGCGTCTGGTGCGATAGAGCCAGTCCAGGTCGTCCTGGCAGACCCAGGACTCGGCCCACGCACCACGGCCCGACATGGTGGCATCTTCCTCCATATCCTGCTCGGCGACGGTGAGCTCCTCCTCTGTCATCTCAAGTTCGCTGCCCTCACTGGCGCTAGCGGCGGTGGGGGGCAACGGCCTAGACTGACAGCGACCCGTGGCGGAGGGGGCGCGCAGAGACGTGTGGAAGCAGTGCGGCGGTGGCGCTGCTACTTCGAAGCGGTGGCGGCGGCGCTGTCGCGGGAGAAGACGAAGAAGAAGAACTAGAGGCAGAGGGGCGCGGAAGGGGGAAAGACCTAAGGGGTGCGCCCCTCCCCTATTTAACCACTCCCACGACGGGGAAGTGGGATTGTGTTTTGCGGATACGCCACACGGTGTGGCCGTGTATGGCCCGGATCGACCAATCAGCAGTGAGCCACACGGAAGGCCACAGGGTGTAGCTGATCCCATGACGCGACGCATTGATGCAGTTAACGAGGAGGCAGGCATGACGTGACTCGCGCGCAGTGATAACTGACAATTACTGCGGTGGTTACTGTGGCTGGCCCTTAAAATGAGGCAACCTAATGATTAGCTTCCACGTGGGGAAGCGTACGAGAGAAGGAAGAACGACCCGGATGAGAACATGGTAACCCGAACAGCAAGTTGAAACTTGGAATGTGCCAAGGGAAATTAAATCCATCGAATCCGAGATAAGGTGGTAACCCGGCCAACAAGTGAAAACTTGGGATGTGCCAAGGGAACGTAAATCCATACAATCCGAGATAAGGAGGTAGCTCAGGAATAACGCTCAAGGCTCAGTGAAATTGAACCTGATGTGGCCTTAGCGGCCAAGGCAACTAAGACCGCACCAGCTTCGGGGACTAATGTTGGGGGATACCCCAGGGTAGGGTCACGCCGGGGTATAAAGGCTAAATTAGCCAAAGGTCGGCAAGGCCAAAGCGGATGCTGGCCGGGTCACCTCAAGGCATGCCAAATCTCAGAGTAACCCGGACCAGGGGATGTCCACCTAAATGAGCCCCGACCGACTTAAGCTGTAAGTCGGATAGAAGAATTTAACTTGTATGCAGGAATGGGTGCAGTGTGGCCGGGTCAACTATGATCCGAGTCATATCTAGCTTCTAGGAGAAGAAAGGAATCTCGCTGGTCAAAAGTAGCCTCGGTACGCACTGCATGAGAGAAGCGGACAGAGGCAGGACCACCGAGGCATGGCCGACAGAGGTGACGACGCCGATGTCGGCTGACGCAAGCGCCACAGAGGCACACGTAGCCTCTGCTTGTGAGACGCGGGGGAAAAGCAACCCGGTCGGCTTACTATTTTGGGAGGAGGCATATTCCCTGGAATATGCCTCCACGTATGCCCTAAGTGGAGACCTAGCTACCCCTATATAAGGAGGGCTAGGGCCTCTGTAGAAGGGGTTGGTTGATGGTTTTTAGGTTCTACGGGTTGAGCATTGTACGGGTTAGCCGGTGGTGAGAGCAAGAGAGTTCCTTCTTCCTCCTCTCCCCAATACAGCTCTAGGAGCACTTGTAAATCTTGGAAGTGGAACATATATAGAACTTCTGTGTGTGGAATCACCTCACTATCCCTCCCTGGATTCCTCTAGTGCATATAGTCCCCACCTTTAGCCTATCTATGGCATCTGTCGTGACACCACCACGACAAATGTCCTGGCTTGATGCAACCAGCTAAGCTAGCATATCCATGGCTTGTATCCGAGTCAGTTGAACTGATTTTAAATTTCCTCAACATCTTCTCTTTTCTGTGAATTTGGACTTGCATTGACAATCTTCACGTCCTAATTAGAAGCATATATGCTTGAAGGTGCAAGCTCCAAGTAACTTCAAATCTACAGTATTATATGACCAGGCTATTTCTATGACTGATTATCAACTATTCCATAATACAAAATATATAAATTAGATTTTGCATATTTAACTTTCATATTTCATGATGCCATATATTGCTCACGTTCTGGCCAATTCACTGAAAAATAGATGGGCACGACAACACGCGCCATCATGATCTAGTTAGAGGTTATTCTTGGCACAAAAACCACACAAAAAGGATAAGGAGAGGTTATTACAGAATTAATAACTTCCAAGACTCAACAAAAAAAATAAACTAAAGTAGAAATATAATGGGTTGTCTCCCAAAAGCTCTTTCTTTATAGCCATTAAGATAGGCTTGATAATTTCGATGATACTCACATAAGAAATATGAATTGAAGTAAAAGAGAGCTAAAGAAGCAAATATGGAACAAATTTAAGTCTAAACCACTTCCTATAAAAAATAATCTTGTAAAGAAACAAGTCACGAAAGCACAAAGCAATAAGCATAGGAAAGCAAAACAAGTTCAACTTCAAAAATTTCAACATAAAGTGGGGAAACTTAATGTTGTTGAGATACATAAAACCATATTTCCTTCTCTCATAATAACATTCAGTAGCATCATGAATAAAATTAATAATATAACTATCACATAAAACATTCTTATCACGAGCCACATGCATAAAATAATTTTTACTCTCCCTATAAGCATAGTCATTCTTATTAATCATAGTGGGAGCACATTCAACAAAATAGCTATCGTTATTATTTTCATAACCATAATCATCAAATATTAGGAGGCATATTGTAATCATAATTAATTTTCTCCTCAATAGTAGGTGGACTGAAAATAACATATTCATCATTGCAATCATCATATATTGGAGGTATAGTATCATCATAAGCAATAGAATAGTTATCTTCCTAAGTGTGTTCATTTGTAAACATATCATCATTGGAAGGAACATGGATAGTACTAATAGTGCATCAATTATTAACATCATCATTTTTTGAATTGGTACCCAAGAGATTTTCAATATCAAAAGTAATGTGCTTTTCCCAATCATGATCACTACTATAAGTAATAGGCATAGGAACATCATCGAGTTCAGACTCATCAAAAACTATAATAGGAGCAACATGCTTAGGGGAAAATACCGTTTCCTCCCTCCTTTTACTCCTCCTCTTCTTATTTTCCTTCTTCTCTTTAGGAGGGAGAGGCTTGAAAGGAAGCTGCTCCATATATCCTGGTTTATTGTTAGAGACAATAGAAGAAACTTTGGAGGATTCCTTCTTTTCATTAATAAGATCAAAACACATATTATTCCTATCATATTTTGGTAAAATCTCATCTTCTATAATATTTTGTATGTAAGTATTTGTGTGACAATTATCAACATAATAAAGATGACAACCATGCAGGACGCTATTCATATCCAAAGCACTCATATCTACCAAATAAGTTTTTCTTGATAATTCTTCACACCCCAAAAATAATGTAAGGTCATCATGATGATTAGGAGTGATCATGTCATCACAACACAAACTTGCAGTACTCATAGGATTAGAAGGGCTATTATTATGGCCTGAGCATTGAAAATTGAAATGACCCACTTCAAAGCAAAGTTCACAAATAAAAGGATAGATGGCACATGTTTTTTTACCAAGATCATTTAGAGCGATATACCACATTCTAGTTTTTTCTTTCCTATGGGTGATACAATATTCTTCTTCAATTTTATTCTTCTCACAAGGTCTATGTATTCCACAAAAATTAAAATGCTTATAAGAAATAGTACTTTCAGAGGTTTGAGCATGTTTGTTGCTATCATTAATAACAATTTCATTTTTCATGCAAGTGTCTTTAAAAGGTTCATGATACGTGTCCCATTTTTCTTTAGGAGCATTAATATGAGAAGCAAAGGCTCTACAACAATCAACAAGAATTTGAGGATCAAGACCATATTTAGCACTAAGCTCTTAAAAATCAGCAGTTTCAGCAAAAGACTTAATGCAATCATACTCATAATTTATACCTGGTTCTTTACCTTTGTCGTTATCCCAATCTTCGATATTGCTTTGAATTGTTTCAAGAAAATCCCACTTAGCTTTGACCTCCTTACTTGTGAAGGATCCATCTAAACAAGTATCTGGATAGTCCTTGTAATGTCCTAAAAGCCTTACATAGAAATTATTAATGACAATATTACTAGGGAGTTCATGAATGGGACATTTGAGCATTAGTGACTTCAATCTCCCCCATGCTTGGGCAATACTCTCTCCATCATGAGGATGAAAATTATAAATGTAATTCCTATCTTTATGAATTTCATGAGGAGGATAAAATTTAGAGTAAAATAGAGATTCAAGTTCCTTCCACTCCAAATGATGAGGTTCGTCTAGTAGCTCATACCACTTCCTTGCTTTGCCCTTAAGTGATAAAGGGAATAACTTCGTCTTAACTTGGTTCATTGAAATACCTGCACACTTGAACAACTCGCATAATTTGTGTATAAAGAGTAAATGATCACCAGGATGGACAGTTCCATCTCCAAAATAACAGTTATCCATAACACGTTCAACAATTTCCAAAGGTATTTTAAAAGGGACTCTTTCAGTATGTGGATTTAAAATATCACAAGTATCATTAGAATTACCACATATGGGAGATAAAGTATCATCAGAGCAAATTTTCTTCTTTAAAGCTGGGGAACTAAAACATCATTTTCATAAAAACTAACTTCCCCAAGCTTAGACGTTTCCATAGCATTAGTAACAAAGGTGTTCAAAAAATTCATACTAATAACATTGCTATTAGCATGCAAAGAAAGTTCCATGGGTTTTTTAATTTTCTTTTCCAACCATTTATGTTCTACCTTAGGGAAAATACTAAAAATCTCTCTAGTTTTTGTTGTTGTTTTCCATTAAGCCTAACTAGTGAAAATAAAAACAAGAAACAAAAAGATATAATTGCAGAATCTAAAGGAAATAACTTCGAGCACACACACACCATCAACCATACTAGAAGATAGCTTACTAGCCAGAGGATGTGAGTACCTTTTACTTTACCTCCCCGGCAAAGGCACCAGAAAATAGCTTGATGTTTATGCACGCTTCTATTCTTGTAGACAGTGTTGGGCCTCCAAGTGCAGAGGTTTGTAGAACAGCAGCAAGTTTTCCCTTAAGTGGATCACCCAAGGTTTATCGAACTCAGGGAGGGAGTGGTCAAAGGTATTCCGTCTCAAGCAATCCTGCAATCAAGATACAAGAAGTCTCTTGTGTCCCCAACACACCCAATACACTTGTCAGGTGTATAGGTGCACTAGTTCGGCAAAGAGATAGTGAAATACAAGTAATATGGATGATTATAAGTGGTAATTGCAATCTGAAATAAGAGTGGCAACAAACAAACATGTAACAGAACTGATTGTAAACGGTGTTTCAATGCTTAGAAACAAGGCCTAGGGATCATACTTTCACTAGTGGACACTCTCATATAAATATCTTCTCTTTATGATGCTAACTTGAACTCTCCGGTTGGACAATGTAGGGCTATAACAGCACACCTTAAAGTTCGCATTCCCCATCTAGATAACCCCTCACTATCACCTTGAGTGCTAGATGGTTCCAACAAACACCACAATCTCATAGAGACATCCAACTCAAATTACACTCATGATAAGTATTTATGTAGTCTTAGACAAAGTGCCACACGGTGTGCACACTATCAACTTCACACACGTGGGGATAAGTAGATATTCATTAAAGAAGTTGAGTAGCAGAATAGATCTATAGATTACAAAGCTCATGATCTCATAAGATCACGCATAGAGAGAGCTGAACACATAGCTACCGGTAGATCCCTTAGACTCGAGATATAACTACTCCATCCTCATCATGGGAGTCAGTAACGACGATGGAGATGGCGGTGGAGTCGATGGATATGGCTCCGGGGGCACTTCCCCGTCCCGGCAGGGTGCCGGAATAGAGACTTCTGTCCCTGGAATCTCCTCTTCGGTGGTGGCGGTGCTGCGGAACTTTTTGTGGAAATCTGATCTTGTACTTAGGGTTTTTGTCCTGGGAGGAATATATAGGCGAAGAGGCAAGGTTGGTGGAGGCCTGAGGGGCCCACACCACCCCCTGGCGTGGCCTGGCCTAGCGCGCGCCACCAGGTTATGTGGCCAGCCCGTGGCCCTCCTCCGTCTCGGCTTCTAGCTCCGTGAGTCTTCCGGTAAAATAGGAACTTTGGCTTTTGTCCCGTCCGATTCTAAGAATATGTATTTTCTAGCCTTTCTGAAACCAAAAATAGCAGAAAACAGGCAACTAGCACTGTGGCATCTTGTTAATAGGTTAGTCCCAGAAAATGCATAAAAGTATCTCAAAATGTAGACAAAACATAAGAAAGTAGATATAAAAGAAGCATGGAACATCAAAAATTATAGATACGTTTACGACGTATCAGACGCCCCCCTTTTTTTATGGTTTAAGTCCCTTGGTGTCATGCCATTGACTCTAGTTGAGTTGTTATTTTTGTTGGAGGCACTAGGGTGATTATAACAAGGCCAGAAATGCAACGGAATCCAATATAAAGAGCTGCCTACTTCAAATCTCACTCTGGTATCTACACGTGTATGGCTATTTTAATACGAGGCAGATGACAGGACACTTTGTCTTTGGGAAGACAATCAAAAAATTTAAATTTTCTAACTGTTCGATAGATTGTTTGACCATTTCTCTAAAATGATTTGGCTATTCTATTAGAGGCACCCGTATGCATGAGGTCCTTGTGTCGAGTGCTTACATCGCTATAACAAACCAAATAATCTTTTGAAAATCTTTGAGATTGAATATGGTAGTTTTGTTTCTTTGTATGATGTTGTAACTTATTTTATCTTAGTTTTAGCCTTTATCAAGTAGAGTAGTCATTTCACAGGGCAGAAGTGACAGTTGCACACTATCTCATCCCTCTATGAAGTCAATTGTTCCAGTTATTCCAGAAGAAAGAGATGTATGATGCCCTGCCGTTACTAATTTCTTTCTTCCTTTTAGCTAAAGGACTGATTTGAAATTCGTTGGTTTTTGTTTTCCTTGGTAATTATGTTATATGACGTTTATTTTTGTTTTAGGTTGCAAATATAAATATGAAGGCAGAACAGAAAACAACTACCTCACGTGTAGATCTCTTTGGACAGAGCAACAATGATAGTGCGTATTTCTCACGTAGGTAAACAATCTCGACTGCTCCATACATTCAAGCAGAAAGAGTTTTTGGTGCTGCACTCCAAGATGCACTTGATGTAGTTGGACAGGAAGACAACAAAACAGATGCAGTAGTCTCCATAGCAAGGAAGGAGTTATCTGAGTTAAAAAACAGGCAAGCTTTGACAGAGAATCTACTTAATAATATCCTCAACAAGTCTCAGGGTAATCCCGTTGTTACATGTGAGGCGGTGCGAGCTCCCTAAAAGGAACATTTTTGAAACTGAGATTATATTGTTTATCAACTGTGTTGTACTCCGATGATGCTTTACGAGCTACGGAATTTTTCAGGACTGTAATAATTTACTAATGTTCCAGTTATAAGTTTTTTCCACAGTTCCAGAATTTATTTAGCATTTTAGAGAACGTGTGTTCTTTGTTTATGCACGTCTATGTCTTGACAATGGATCTAAGTTAGATAGGCTTAAACGGTAGCAGTCCCACAATGTTTTATCAGTCCATGATGGCCCACCAATCAATAGTGATGGGCCTGCACCGAGGCCATTATATGTAGAATCTGACTTCAAAAGAATAGAACAGTAAAAGGCCAGAACAGTGAAAGGCCGGAACAGTGAAAGGCTGTAACAGTGAAAGGTCGGAATAGTGAAAGGGCGGAACAGTAACAAACCGGAAATAGTAACAAGGCCAGAACTTTAGCAGGCCAGAATCTTCAGCCTGTTTATGGGACTGAATAGTAGAAGGCCGGAATAGTGAATGTCTAGAACAGTAAAGGCCATAATTGTAGTGGGTTATAACGGCCCACAATGGGTGCGAGAAAAGTGACATGCCGATAGAAGGCCTTAATAGTAACAGACAGACTTGGCCCAGGCTGAAAATGGGCCGCACAGTATTGGATCAAGGTGGGCCTTCTGTAGGCTGAAACAGTGTCAGGCCTAAAAGTTCACGGGCCGCGGATGTCTGCACTAGTGGGCCCATTTCAAACAGTGCAGGACGAACAGTAATAGGCCATAATCTTATTGGGTTCCCCTTATGGGCCGGCCCACTTAATTATTAGTAGGCCTTGACTGGGCCTGGCTTCTACCACGGTTTATGTGGCCGTTAACGGTGGTAACTGGGTGTTAACGGTGTTTGCCACATGGAATTTTGCATGACGTCAGCAGTCAACGCGGCTGGCGAACAGATCTACGACGGGACACATTTTCGTGGCTGAAGGATGCGATCCGCCATGGTCAGGAAAAAACCGTGATAGATTCTTTTGTGACGGGGCTTTTACCACGATGGGCATCCGCCGTAGAAGACTTTTTAGCCACGAAAAACGGGCCTTCAACCACGAAATTCGTCTGTTGTAAAAGCCAACTTTTCTTGTAGTGTGTATATTGAATAATTGCACTATTACAAGTTGTCTTGTGGATTTCGGTACACCCGCTTGGGCTTCTCCGGTCCTATATATAATAGGCCGGGTCTCAAAGCTGTATGCGGATAGGTTTCATACACGTGTGATTACAATACCAACACAATGTCGGTTTATAGTCTCTTTCCTAATACAATCAAAGCCTTTGTCGGTTGCTTCCTTGGGCTGTCGTTTGGAACCATCATGGGCCAGAAGCCCTTTTACCTAGTATAGGGTATAAAATCATAAGCATGCGACTAATCATTCCTACGTTAATGACATTCCCATGTAGTGTTCAATCTCATTATCAACAAATGCTACTTGACTCGTTCCGACAAGTGATATCCCTATGATCAAATCATACGCTATGCAGCTATTGGATATGACTTCTCCTGAGTGGGCCCTCGAGTATCTTATCCGTCACGCGGATGGATGATGTCTGCAAGTGCACAGATCGTTTTTAGCTAGCTTTGAAGTATAGATATTGATCCCATAGGGAGCCCAAAGGTAAGTATTTCTGTGTGAAGTCTCTGTCACACCCAAAGTTGTCACAAGTCTTCGAGTGAATTGACTGCAAGTGTTGAAATGAGAATGGAATTTGGATTAAACTGGGTGTATTTAAATAAAAATAAAATGTAAACTTCAGAAATAAAGAGCATAAAAGTAAATAACGATTTGGTTGTTTGGTGTTGTCCGCGGATGGCAAAATAAGGTGCGAGGAGATATGGTTCATGGTGATAGTGATTGTGCCAGGTGGACAAATGATAAGTGTAATAATTATAATCTTATAAGTATATGTGTAGGCGAGCAACCCATAATTAGCCGGAACTCCTCTAGGTAGATTTTGTCCCAACTTCAATAATCCTACTAGCATGTTACCAAAACCATGCTCAGACACTAGACGATTAAGACCCTTCAGGTTCCTTAGTGATTAAGCTCCTTGGATTGGACTAATGCAATAAGCACGGTGGTTACTCGTTATCCTTGAGTCTACTAGTTTTCTATTGATATCCCCGTGTCACTTGTGGGTCGCTGGTCTACTAGCGAACAAGATCCTATCTATGTAGAACAAAGCATCATGTTGTCTGGGCCCTTAATTGGACAACAAGTATTAGGCATCCCATAGATAGTCAAGCACACATAATATAGTAATTAAGATCAATCACAAACTAATGGAAATATATGGAGGCACATCACATCTCACCAATCCCTTACATCTCCTACGCCCAAGGAACTTACTCACACATGAGAGAAGAAAGCATCATCGATATAATTAAACAAAGGGATATTTTCTCGATATTACAGTGGAGATCCACAATAACAATAGAAAAGTAATCCAACACAATTCAAGATAGGAAGAAACAATCTCAAACCCTAGTCTTGGAAGGTGAAGATCTCTTTCTCTCTCAAGTACAAGTAATGGCTATGGGGGTGTATTGACTAGGAGGTCGAAGATCGTGGAGTGAGATGAAGAACGTCTTCCCCTTCTTCTCCGGATCTCTTCTTTCTCCTCTCTAGATGGGATGGCGGCTAATGTGTTGTTTTTTCGCGTCTGGCCTCTTCACGGAAGTTGTCCCTTTTGACAAGATGGAGGCGGCAACATCTATACGGTGGGAACTATACGGCCAGAAAAATGTTCCCGCCATATAGTTGCTCATTGAAGCCTCTGTATGCTTCCTTCGATTGCTTCCAAACGGAGACTTGCTTGTTTCGTCTGAGTATTGTGTTTACCTAGTTAAAACCTTCAGTTGACATTCAGAACCTGAAAAAGATATTAAAAACCAAGTTTTCTTTGCTACCAAAGTATTAGCATTAGGTAAAGCTAGAAAATGATCAAATCCAGGAGAAAACCATCAATAAGAACAATAAAAAAATGTGTCGAATCTCACAAATATCAACTCCCCCAAGCTTAGATGTTGCTCGCCCTCGAGTGACAAGGAAATAAGGAAGAATAGCGGAGATTCGAGACTGAAATAAAAGAACTTACAAGCTTGAATTGGTGTCAAATTCTTTTCTTCACAATCCCTGCAATCTTAAACATGATCATACAAGTATTCACGAGATTGCACTGAGTCCACTTCCTAACCACATATATCTTGTTAACAAATAAATTATATGCCCGAGCAAGTGTCAAAAGTTTATCTAGGAAAGTGATAGAAATTCTTTTGGTCTCTCTCTTTGATGAGAGATGAAAACTTTTTGCTCTAGTGTCTTCAATCAATTAAGAGTACTCAAGTTGGCACCAAACCATTCAATTTAAGAACAACTCATCTATTCCCATGTCAAATTTTCAAGACTCTCAAAGCACCTTTTTCCTTTCTTTGCCTTTCAAAAACTTCAACTCTTTCTTACAAAAATCATGCCACTGTTTTAACATGTTAATTGGGACTGTGTTGTGCACTCGTGACGATGCCAATAAATGATTGTTGAGCAATAATGGGTCAGAGGAGTACTACAACTTCACTTGGAATGTGAAACCATGAGGAGACTAAAATTTTACCCGTCATAGCATTGCTGCTATAGACGTTTACATAACTCAATAGCCGAAATCAAGTGGTTTCCCACATTTAGATCGTTCGTTGGCTAGCAGAGTTAATAGTTTCCCATGGAGCACAACAGTGTTGTAATTACACACGTAAAGCAATATCTTACGGTAATTATTAGAAAAAGTAGTGGCATAATCTCTACTACTTTGAAGCATCCATTTTATCAAACAATTTCATTCAAGGGTACTATCGAGTCTATTTATATTAAGCTCAAATGGGATGGAGTAGTTCTAAAATCAAATTCTTTGGGCTAAACATGGACTCAAGTCATCTTTTGGATGCTTTTTCTTGTTGTAAAAATGTAGGAAATATTTTTAACCAAGTTCATTGCTCATTGTTTCAAAGCTAAAAATGGGACACTAGCAAAGGAATATAATTTATAGGAAAACGAACTAAGTGGGGAGTGACTACAGTGCAAGCAAGTAAATAATTGGAGGATCAATTTAAGGTTGCTGAAAAGGTGATGAAAGCAATGTGATACCTCCTCTTGCTTGCTTCGTTCTCGTATTTGGGTCGAACCCCCTCTGTATTTCCATATTTCCAAGTCACCTAAAATGGAGCAATCTCCGAGAGAAACAAAGAAATGAACTCGCAATAAAAGTTACAACTATTTTTTTCTATTTTTGTTTAGTAATGCAAACTGAAAGTAAATATGCAATTTTGAAGAAATAAATCAAAAGAAGAAATAAAAATATGAATGCAAGGTTTGGAGGTTTTCAAACATCCCCCAAGCTTAGGCTATTTCCAGGCTCAGTTGTTGCCGTCGTTCGGCGGCTGGCGCGGATATTGCTAGTAGAAGTTGGGGAAGTGGGTCATGAAGTGACTGAAGTTGTGAGTCTAGGCACTCACATCTTCATTCACTCCTTGTAGAGTGTGATCAATCTCCCCAACGCGTTGGTTGAGCTGCTAAAATTCTTGATAGGGAACATAGTTGTACCCCTGCTGTGGCTGATTGGGCCATGGGTCCCAGGATCCCCCTGCTGATGCTGCTGTCCCTCACAACAAGGGTTGTATCCCTGCTCATCCTCATGCTCCAGCTCATCCTCGTCCTGCTGCTCTCCTTCTTCATCTTCCTCTTGATCAGGCTGGAGTTCAGCCATGATCTCCATCACTTGATCCTTGGTGAGGATCCAAGTGCCCTCCACAATCAAGAAGGCTTGTGGACAGGGCAACGGAACCTTCTCACCCCGTTTATCACAAAGATAACTAAACTGAGAGGCTTGAAGCCTCCTGTTAGCTTGGTAAACACCAAGGAAGCCACAAGCAGTTAGATACTTGACGTCCATAAGTTTGGAGCCATTAACATGTTGCATAACAGGTAATGTAATATTTAATGCATGGGCAAGGTGGGTTACCAATCCACCAATGCGGATATCACCTTTCGTCTTGTTGCTTTGGTGACGAAAGTGTTGGATGAGTAGAGCTTCAGGACTGGGGCTTTGTGGTGCATCGGGGAAGAGAGCCTTGGTGATCATTGCCATGTACGCATTAGCCATGGAACCAGTATCTCCTTTTCCCTGTAGTGTGTTGGCGAGGAAAAATGCGTAGTAGCGAATTGTTGGGTTCTGGATGGTGGACATCTTCTTCTGGTAGAATTCGTTGCCACCATTAACAGAAATAACCTCCCAAGTTTCTCCACTTGTCACGCTATAGAGGTTAGTCATAGTTGACTCCCCAACGCGAGGGAACCCGAAAGCATCACAAAATTTCTCAAAAGTTATTTCATAGTTCTCCCGGTTCATGGTGAAGCTTACCGTGCACGCATTACCTTTCTCCCTATGGTCATCGAACAAGGAGGCAAGGAACTCATAGGTAAGCTCGACGTAGGTGTTTTGGCTTGCGTAGCCGAGTACTGTTGGCCCAGCCTTGTTACACATGAGGTCGAAGTCCGCCTTCAACCCCACCACGGTGAGAAAGCTATGGTCAGCCCAACATGTGGGCAGCACCCTCCTCGATGAAACTATGGCCAACTCGGGGTTGAGCTCGGCTCGGGACCCCGAGCCCTCGCCATGTTGGCGCTTGCTCTTGTGAAAAATATTACTGATTTTGTTCATCTTGATGCACTAAAAAATTTCACCATAAAACCTTAGGCATATAGTTTCTACATGGTATACGAACGATTCTACGTGGAAAAATTCAATCCTAACATCAGAAATCAATAGGGAAAACGAAACAAGCTTGAGTTCATCCACTAGATCAATGTGAGAGTTTCAACCATGGAAATCTGAAAATAAAGCATGTATAGGGAGAGAAATATACCAATCTATTAATTCTCCCACTCAAACGAACGAAATCCGCGAAGAATCAAGAGTTCTAGATGGGTTTTGAGAGGTTTGGAGAGAGAATATGAGAGAAAAGTGAGGAGGAGAAGAAACCTAGCCGCCCTGACGTGATTTTTGTGGTCACGCCGAACTATAAGGTGATGGCTCTATAATGGCGCCAGGAAAATGCTGGAGCGATGATGATGTAGAGCTCGTTGTGAACCCCAAGAGGAAGGTATGATGAGCACAACAGCAAGTTTCACTCAGTTATGAAACCAAGGTTTAATCGAACCAGTAGGAGCAAGGAAACACCCCAAAGGTGTTGCTAGCTGAGCCTTGGCAGGATGCACTACCGGTGCTAGTAGAAACGTGGAGACCTGCACAACACAACCACAGAACTTTGTCCCCAACTTGCGATGAGGTTGTCAATCTCACTGTGTTTTGCGGAAAACAAAGGTTAAACGTATCGAATGGAAAGAAGTAAAAGTTTGCAGAAAGTAAACACAAAGCAGTAACAGTTTATAGATTGTATGTAAAGAAAAGGACCGGGATCCATAGTTCACTAGAGGTGGCTCTCCTTAAGATAGATAACATGCTGGGTGAACAAATTACAGCGGGGCAATTGACAAACATCGAGAAAGCAATACATGCATATACTAATCATCTTGACTCCTTTGAGATTCGATTGGGCATTACAACATTATACATAGACCGCCATCCAACTGCATCTATGACTAATAATCCACCTTTAGGTTATCATCCGAACCCCCTCCTGTATTAAGTTGCAAGCAACGAATTATTGCTTTACGAACTGCGTGTAAAGTAAACAATACGATTGTTCTATGAACAAAGGATTGTTGTTTTCTCCTTAGTAGCAACAACACATCTAGTACCTTAGAGATTTCTGTCACTTCCCCAGATTACCAGAGGCATGAACCCACTATTGAGCATAAATACTAACTCTTGGGGTTGCTAGCATCTACTTGGCCAAGTTAGCTACTAACAACGGAAAGCATGCAATGTCACAAAAAACAAATACATGATAGAATCAATAATCAATCTGAAATAGCATCTCAATATCCATCGGATCCCCGCAAACACAACATGCAGAATTAAAAATAGATGATCTTGATCATGAACGGAGCTCACAAGATCTAAACATGAAAGCACAAAGGAGGAGAACCAGCCATCTATCTACTACATGGATCCATAGTCCAAGGATGAACTACTCACGCATCACATCGGAGGCTTGCATGGTGATGAAGAAGGCCTCCAGGGTGAATTCCCCTCTCTGGCAGGGTGCCGGGAAGAGCTTTAGATCCCTCCCGATCTAGGGATGGAGATGACGGTGGCTACAGACTCTTTCGTAGATGTTTTTTATCGGGTACTTAGAGTTTTCGTCCCGAGGGCATCTTATAGGTGGAAGGGGAGACCGAGCGGGTGCCAGGGGCCACCACACCACCCCTTGGCGTAGGCCCAGCCTGGCCGCGCGACCAGGTGGTGTGGCCGGCCTCTGGCCCTTCTCCGTGTTCTGGCATTTGATGACTTCTGGAAAAATAGGTACTTTGGCTTTTGTCCCGTCCAATTCCGAGAATATTCATTTTCTGACTTTCCTGGAACCAAAAACAGCAGAAAACAGGCAGCTGACACTATGGCTCTTGTTAATAGGTTTGTCCAAGAAATCATATGAAAAGTACTCCAAAGTTGGAACAAAACACAAGAAAGTGGATAAAACCAAGCATGGAACATCAAAAATTATAGATACATTTGCAATGTATCAACATCCCCAAGCTGAACTCCTGCTCGTCCTCGAGTAGGTAAGTGATAAAAAGAAAGAATAATTTTTGAGGTGACATGCACCATCAAAGACTTGATCAAACTATTTGTAAAACATTCAAAGCTGGGATCATAGTACTTCAATCATAACATGAAAGACAAAGTTCTAGACATAACAATGAAAAGGCACAAACAAAAGATTCATGAATAACAATGCTTTGCAAGACATTTGTTTGTTTCACATAAATAAAACATAGCATAATAGTATTCAGCTTGTCCCTCATAGAGTAGCAAATATAAATTCATAGGACACCTTCATAGTTCATAAGAGTGACTAGATACAATAGTTTAAAACAAGCAATAACAAGTTATGCATCAATTATTTAGTCTTGGGACAACGCACATAGAACTAAGAATGGCCACTATGCTCTCAAAGTAGGTGCATAAAGAAAGAAGGTGGAGACTCAATGTAATGGTGGAAGAAAGGCCTTCGTAAAAGGAAATAGGGATTCAAGTCTCATAAAGGGCTTCCAAAAATTATGGTACTTTTACATTTCAGCTCTCATTGCCCTTATCATAAGCATCTTTAAGGTGATTAAGGTTAAAGTTACACAACTAAGAGGATATGCTTGACAAGTTATAAACCGAAATCTTCAGTCACGAGTAAGCTCTTGTCATTGTAAGTACATGTGTATCATTAATAACAGCCAACGGGGTACCCCTTGCACATGATACGGGAGCTTTCCCATAATCAAAATGACAAGTCAAGCAGACAATGAGCATCTCAGCGTTCTTTTTATTTGCTATTTGCATAGGTTTTTATTGAGGATGCTTCATAGAGTGCTCATTATGGTGATGCTGCAAGTTTCCACCATGATTAGGCATGGCTTAGGCTAGCGGCCCAGGCGTTTCTTTAACACACATACAAACTCCATGATCTTACAAGTTCCACTTTTATTTCACAGCGCCGGGATCCGTAAGCAAAAGAACATGATATCAACGGGGTACAAAGTACAAGTGCAATGTTGAAAGCGTTCCCCATGAAACATGGTTCTGCTAATTTCAACTTATAAAGCGCAAGCATATACACAACAAAGAAGGACCCAATGGTTCAAGTTTGTTATATGCAAAGAGTAAAGTGTGCCATCCAGTTCGTGAGAGCTTTAATCACTAGTTTTCTCATAACAAGTTTAATTTGGAAGGTAAAAAAGCATGAATATACTTGGAATAGCATAATCTAGTAGGTAGGTATGGTGGACTTTTTGGAATAACTTGGTTTAGGGAGTTGGATGCATGAGTGGAACTCATACTTGGTTGTGGACGCTAGCAAAAGACTGGGAGCGACAAACTAAGAGAGCAATAATGTCCATAATCATGCAGAGCGACAAAACATCATTGATCAAAGCATAAAGTGATACTACAAGTTAAAAACTAAAGGATCATAAAGGCTATGGTGACTTGAGATAGTCATAACATGGTGTGAGCATGCGCCAAGTCCACCCAAAGCATGAAAGGAGAATACCACTATACTATGCTTTAATATGCAAAAACAATGCATGATTCATCCAAGGCACATTAAGTAATATCAATTGTTTATAACAAGTCATGCTACAACAAAGAATACTAAGCATAAAGCTAAAACAATATCAAGCATGGCATGACAAAGCATAGGCCACAATCAAAAACAAGCTCTTTTTACCACATAAGCATGAACTTTCCTACTCTTTTCCAAACCAAACCAAACTATTTGCAAAACAATGTATGAAAGAGGGGGTCCAACCAATTTATTCAGAAAACTAAGCAAACCAAGAAAACTAAAAACCAAAACAAAAACGAAAAAGAAGACGCTCCAAGAACAACACAACTGTGCATGAAACAATAAAAATGAAGCGTTTGGAAGAAACCTGGAATTTTTATTGATGAAGGAGGGGATGCCTTGGGCATCCCCAAGATTTGACGCTTGTACTTCTTGGATATTTCTTGGGGTGACACGCGTGGCATCCCCAAGATTGAGCTTTAGTCCATCCTTCATCTCATTACTTATTCCTTCCATACACCTAAAAAATTTCCTTCATACAAAACTTTACACAATCTTTATTAGCACCATTACTGCACTCAAGATAAAAGATCTTAAGGTTCAGTTCTAACACAAAATAAACTTCCATTAGAACACTAGATACTGTAGCACTTCCCTCAAAAAGCTCAATTCCCCAAAAGAACTCAAGAAGGAACCAACAAGAAGCAAATGTAGAAAATGGCAGAAATCTGTCAAAACAGACCAGCAGGTAAAGACGAATTTGTTCGAAGACCTTCTATTGCTCAAATCAAAAAGTGTTGAACTAACGAAAGTTATATAACAACCTGGGACAGAAGCATAAAAATTCGCGCCTCAAAAAGACCTTCAGAGATTTTAAAGAATTTTTACGGTGAAGCACAAAAATCTGTTTCGGGACAGCAACTTTCCCAATCATTACTTCTCTCTCATTAGAGGTTACTCTTGGCACAAAAAGCAAATAAAAAGCATAACAAGAGGTTATTACAGAGGTAATAACTTCCAAGTCTCATCTAAAATATTTGGGGTAACTCCCAATAAGTACTTTTCTTTAACGCCTTTAAGTTAGTCATAAGAAGCAAGAAAAAGAATCAAGTGTTCTCAAATGAAGAAGCATTAAGACCAAATTCCTTGCCCTTACCTCTCTTACTTTTATTCTTAACCTTGGGGAAAATATGATTGTTTGGTGGAGAAGAAAGGTGCATGGTCCCCTTTCCCACATCTATTATTGCTCCAAGGAGTTCTAATAGGGACCTTTCAAGTGTAATTTGTCCTTTTCCTGCACATTCAATAACATGATAATCAGTAGAAATCACTCCTTCAGCTATTCCAAGAGGTAATATGGTTGTATTATTAGCAAGAGATGATTATTTTCCTCCTTCAGTAAGCCCCCAAGTATTTAGAGATTCATAAATATCTTTGGGCATAAGGCAAAATTCAGACATGATATCACAGCGAGCTTGAAAAGTTTTAGTGTTTATCTCAATCTTTACTTTAGGGAGCCACTTTGATGGTTTGGAATTTATTGGAACATAATTGTGATGCTCCCTAAGCGTATTATAGCAATCTTTTAAGCTAGCAGTGCCAGTCTCAAGAGTGTTCAATCTAGCAAATATTTTTGCAAAAGAAATATCAGTTTGGCTAGGCCAGTTGTAAGTGAGGATCAATTTCTTTATAGCATTAATAGCATCATACTCATTACATTAGAGGAAATCTCCTCCCACAACAGCATCTAAAGCATATATATAGCAAAGAACAATTCCAAGGTAAAAACTGCTAAGGAACAAGCTTTGAGTCATTTTAGGCTCAGTTTTTTTATGTGGATCAGAGATTCTAGACCAAGCTTCCTTAAAACTTTCCTCAATTCCTTATTTAAAAGTGAAAATCATTTCCTCGGGTGACATAGTGATTGGATCAAGGCTAGACATAATGGCAACTTAGGATAGGAACTAAATTTTTTGTGTTTTTGAAATAAGAAAGCAAACTAGTAAAACTATTTGTTCTGTTTTTTATAAAGAAACAAGCAAACAAAACAAAAGAAACTAAGAAAAACAAAAATAACAAAGTAAAGAGATTGGTTATGAGGGACTCCCCTTGTGAAGATGTCCTTGACTCCCCGGCAATGGCGCCAGAAATATGCTTGATGGCTCTGAGTATGGCGCCCAGGAAAATGCTGGAGCGATGATGATGTAGAGCTCGTTGGGGACCCCAAGAGGAAGGTGTGATGAGCACAACAGCAAGTTTCCCTCAGTTATGTAACCAAGGTTTAATCAAACCAGTAGGAGCAAGGAAACACCCCAAAGGTGTTGCTAGCTGAGCCTTACCAGGGCGCACTACCGGTGCTAGTAGCAACGTGGAGACCTACACAACACAACCACAGAACTTTGTCCCCAACTTGCGATGAGGTTGTCAATCTCACCGTGTTTTGCGGAAAACAAAGGATTAAACATATCGAATGGAAAGAAGTAAAAGTTTGCAGAAAGTAAACACAAAGCAGTAACAGTTTATAGATTGTATGTAAAGAAAAGGACCGGGATCCATAGTTCACTAGAGGTGGCTCTCCTTAAGATAGATAACATGCTGGGTGAACAAATTACAGCGGGGCAATTGACAAACATCGAGAAAGCAATACATGCATATACTAATCATCTTGACTCCTTTGAGATTCGATTGGGCATTACAACATTATACATAGACCGCCATCCAACTGCATCTATGACTAATAATCCACCTTTAGGTTATCATCCGAACCCCCTCCTGTATTAAGTTGCAAGCAACGAATTATTGCTTTACGAACTGCGTGTAAAGTAAACAATACGATTGTTCTATGAACAAAGGATTGTTGTTTTCTCCTTAGTAGCAACATCACATCTAGTACCTTAGAGATTTCTGTCACTTCCCTAGATTACCAGAGGCATGAACCCACTATCGAGCATAAATACTAACTCTTGGAGTTTCTAGCATCTACTTGGCCAAGATAGCTACTAACAACGGAAAGCATGCAAGATCACAAATAACAAAGACATGATAGAATCAATCTGAAATAGCATCTCAATATCCATCGGATCCCCACAAACACAACATGCAGAATTACAAATAGATGATCTTAATCATGAACGGAGCTCACAAGATCTAAACATGAAAGCACAAAGGAGGAGAACCAGCCATCTAGCTACTACATGGATCCATAGTCCAAGGATGAACTACTCACGCATCACACCGGAGGCTTGCATGGTGATGAAGAAGGCCTCCAAGGTGAATTCCCCTCTCCGGCAGGGTGCCGGGAAGAGCTTCAGATCCCTCCCGATTTAGGGATGGAGATGACGGCGGCTATAGACTCTTTCGTGGATTTTTTTGATCGTGTACTTAGGGTTTTCATCCCGAGGGCATCTTATAAGCGGAAGGAGAGACCGAGGGGGTGCCAGGGGCCACCACACCACCCCTTGGCACGGGCCTAGCCTGGCCGCGTGGCCAGGTGGTGTGGCCGGCCTCTGGACCTTCTCCGTTTCGTATTCTGGCACTTGATGACTTCCGGAAAAATAGGTACTTTGGCTTTTGTCCTGTCCAATTCCGAGAATATTCATTTTCTGACTTTCCTAGAACCAAAAACAGCAGAAAACAGACAGCTGGCACTGTGGCTCTTGTTAATAGGTTAGTCCAACAAATCATATGAAAAGTACTCCAAAGTTGGAACAAAACACAAGAAAGTGAATAAAACCAAGCATGTAACATAAACAATTATAGATACATTTGCAATGTATCATAAGGCCGCAACTATACGGGCGAGATATGTTGTTCCTGCTGTATAGTTGTGGCGGCACCGCCAACTAGGCTTTCTTTATGCAGAACATAGCTATACGGACGCAACTATACGGCTGGATCACAATGATCCCGCCGTATAGTTGGTCGTTAAACCGTATGTACCCTCGAGATAAATTGCTAAAACAGGGATAGATATCTATATGACCGGAACTATACGACCGGAATTTTTATTCCCACCGTATAGTTGGCCGTTAAACCGTTAGTAGCTTTGAGAAGAAAATGTACGAAGTTATCGATATCTATATGACCGGAGCTATACGGCCGAATTTTTATTCTTGCCGTATAGTTGGTCGTTAAACCGTCAGTACCTTTGAGAAGAAATTGTACGAAGGCATCGATATCTATACGACCGGAGCTATACGGCTGGAATTTTTATTCCCGCCGTATAGTTGATCGTTAAAATCTCTGTTCCTTCAAAATAAAATATTTGCCGATGGCAAAGATATCTATACGGCCAAACTATACGGCCGGAATTTTTATTACCGCCGTATAGTTGGTCGTTAAACAATCAGTAGTCATCAAAAAAAATCTATTTCTTCGAGAATACCTTCGTACCCCAAAATTCAGTGAAATACCTTATTTTTAATAGGAAAATGACAGTAGAAATTGTTGCACAACGTTAGCATGTAACGAGCAGAACTTTAGTCTTTGTAGATAAAAATCAAACTTTTATTTTTTTACTTATTCTACACTTGTTCAATCGATATTTCTACTACTTTTTGGCAGCTGCAACTTCATAGGCACGCTTCCGTAAGAATGTCTGTGAAAAAGTTATAGGAATGCGATGAACATTTTATTCTTTAGTTTATTTTATTGATGCGATGGGTTAACTCCCATTAAGCATTTTATTAAGAATGGTCAAATAACTCAACCCCTTCTTTGTTCTCGAATTCTTACCTTGGGTTGCCCCTTATCAAAGGCACTTACCACATGAACTCCTTTTGCTGGTGGAATACATATTTCTCCTGCTTCTAGCTTCTTTGGAAAATATCAGATGATTTCAACATCATAAACATTGAAGATAATTTTTCCCCTAGCACAATTAGCTGATGCCCCTGCAGTACTAAAGAAAGGTCTGCCAAGTATTATGGATAATTTTTCATCCTTTGGCATCTCAAGAATAATGAAGTCAGTGGGTGACGAGGGTTTAACTCGTCAATACCCATTGTTATGGACTTGGGTTTTGGAGAAGGAGGGAGCGCTGGAGGCATCAGTCGGCTAGCAAAAAATCACATAGGGACACAAGGTTTACCCAGGTGCAAGCCTCGTAGAGGTCCCTACTCCTGCTTGTCTGCTCTTGGAATTAACAAAGGAATCGAAGATTACAGGGGCGCGCAGATGCAATCTGGCGAGAGTTGTGGAAACTAGGGTTGCATGTGTTCTCCTCGCCGCCCCCTCCTAACCTTTATATAGGTAGGCTAGGTCTCGGGTAGCAGGTCAAGTCGGTTACAGATTAGGGTTTTTTCCTTTAAACTTTCTACCTTAAGCTTCTTCTTGTTTCGCAAGCAATCGAGAGTCCGTGGGCCACTCGAATTGTCCATTTGGGCCTTGGCAACACCGTGGGCTTCTGCCGGGTTTGGACCGTATATACCAAGCTTGAGTACCTGTAGGGTATACCCATGTCAGTAGCCCCCGAGTGTCCAGTGGAATCGCATATTCGACTGGGGACTATATGAAGCCTTTCGAGTGCATGATTGAGTATTTTTCGAGTGTTCAGTTCATGTCATAGGGATTATTGATATCCGTGCCTGATTTAACTGATGTACCGGTATCAGTTAACTGCCTTTGGGTAAAACAACACAATCTACTCGAACTCGAGTCCCCGGACTCCAATTCAGAAAAGTGCTGGTGTAATTCGACTCAGGCCACGGAGGTCTTACAGAAGTCGAATTCCAGTGTATGGGTGTGAGTACTCGACGCGCCCGTCAAGGCATGTTCATCGCACCTGCATGCAGAGATATATTTTCTGGTAGTGTGTAGTATATGCGTTGCCAGGCCTTATTCAGGTCTTATCTTCACGTTGTAAGCATGTCATCCGAATTTTTGTCATCGCGGAGATGATTCGGGTGGCCCAGGAGACACAGTATCTTTGTAGGGATAGTATGAGGCGGAGTCTCCATAGCATTCAAGTGTGGATGTTACCAACACACAATACGATGTACAAATAATTAGAGGGTGCATGACCAGCGCTCCCTATGGGAGTAGCCCCCGAGTGCCTGGTTTAGTCGAAGACTCAGGCAGGGACTAAAAACTTTTTGCGACTGATGTTGGATTTTTACTGCTTGTTTTAGTCGAATTTGCTTCTGGCGCTCCCTATGGGAGTAACCCATAATCCTCAATCGAATCGTAGATTCGAGTGGTGGGTATATCCTGAATGTTCATATTCCTGGATAAAAGATAAATCATAGGGTGCGCGACTAGTGCTCCCTATGGGAGTAGCCCCCGAGTGCTTGGTTGAGTCGAAGACTCGAGCAAGGACTAAAGTAGTCAAAATCTTCTGCTGCTGAAATGATGTCAGTGCTGACGATGTGATGACCTTGGTTGCCCGCGTGAGTGGCTTTGACGGGATGTGACGAGTGGTGCGTCCCACTTTCTGACTTTGATTTGACCGGGCATGCGTAATCTTCTGTTTTAACCGCGTCTCCTCGATTTCTGTGTGTAATGGAGATAGTGGGGGAGGGTTCGTGTTTTGGCTTCTCCACGTGTCGATGGCGATGTGCGCCACGCGTTCCAGTAGGGTTTCTACTAGCCGTTGGATGGCATCCGCGAGGAGGTTAAGTAGAAGCGCAGCTGCGGTAATTTTCCCATCTGCCTTTCTCTACTCGTGCCTCCATTGCCATTGTTGCTGCTCTCTGCTTCCCTGCGCACATCCACTACACGGCACTAGACCAACTCTGTGTCTTTCCAAGCTACTTCCTCCTTTCTCACCGCCATCACAAGATGGGCAAGAAGAAGGGAGGCGCCGCCGCTGAGTCTTCCACTGCCATTCCCACCGCCAAGAAGAAGGGTGGCTCCGCCACCATGGGCACCAGCGCTGCCGGCGCCGGGAAGAAGAAGGGTGCGGGTACCCGCGTCACCAATGGTGCATGGCGCGCATCCATCATCAAGTTCTCCGAGCTTCATCTCCTACGTCAAGATGGAGTTATCTCCCCCGTGGAGGACGACTCACGAGTGCCCGACGTGGAGGTAACTCCTTGCCCTCCTGCTGGTTTCCGGGTGATGTTCCTTGCGTTCATCATCCGAGGTATTTCTCTGCCCCTACATCCTTTCTTCAGGGGCCTCCTTTGCTTCAATGGGCTCCAGCTGCATCAGTTGTCCCCAAACTCTATTCTCCACATCTCCTGCTTCACTACCCTTTGCGAGTGCTGGCTCGGAGTCGAGCCACACTTTGGCCTCTTTAAGAGGATTTTTAAGCTGAAGCGCCAGTCAGCGTCTGGTTCTGTAGTCTATGACGTAGGTGGCTACGGAATCCATGTCGACTCCTCTACCACTTATTTTGATATCAAACTCATGGCGTCCATCCAAGGTTGGAGAGACAAGTGGTTTTACATCCGCGACCAGAAGGCCAATGGAGAGCACTACGGACTCGCGCCCTTTGATCCCGCGACGCCGTGCAAGAGGAGGCATTCTTGGAAGAACGTAGTGATGCCTGGCGAGTCCGAGGAGACAGAAGTGTTGTACAAGCGCGTCTGCGACCTCGAGAGCCGCATGGGTAAAGAAGAGGGAGGCACCGCCCTCATTCTCACCTGGTTGCACCGTCGTATCCAGCCTCTGCAGGCCAGAGTCCATCCCATGTTCCAATGGGCTGGTGCGAACGATGCCACTCGCGTATCTGCCGATGGCATTTCTGCGGGTGAAGTAGATAAGAGGTTGCGACTAGTGACGAAGTATACCGCCAATTTGTGACCACTTCCTGAAGGGGTTATTCCTCGCGAAGTGGATGAAGAGGACGAGTCGGAATCGACCGTCCCACTTGAAGAGGAGGAGGGAGCCCCCGAGTCCAGTGATCCGGACACTCGCAAGTGTTCCCGTAGCAAGGACTCAGATGCTTCGTCTCTGTCGACTCCAAAAGGCCCTTCTGTTGGTGCAGAGGAGCCGATTCCCGCCGTTCTTGTGCACTCCATGGCTCCTCCTACCCGGAAGAAGCTTCGACTGCCAAAGGAATCATTGGAGTCGGAGGAGTAGTCCTTCGATCTTGATAGATTTGACTGGTAAGTTCTATATTCGCGACCTTGTTTTGGTTTCTTTGTTGAGTTTCCATCTTTCCTGAAGCTTTTACTTGATTTGTGTTTCAGCCAAGCGGCATCGTCGTCTTCAGACGACATCCAATTTGTGAAGGAGTCCGGAGTCACAGACTCCAAGGCCAAGAAGATGGCTTCGCGGTCTCCTTATCCTCCATTGGCGGCCCACTCCTGGCATAATTCATCGAGTTCCCCACATGCTGGGGAACATCAGATGGTTACCCGGATGACTGTACAACGGCCTTCTTCTGAGTCGGTGGAGGATCATGTAGGTACCTTGTAATTGGCAGTCGAATTTATTCTTGGCGCTGTTTTACTTGAACTTTTATTGTCTCCTGATGTAGCTCATCGTGAAGGAAGTTGCCCGCCTGGCGGAGCAAGTCCTTGACATGGGTCGACAACATGCGCGACTAGACAATCGCCATCACATTGTCGAAATTAAGTCCTGACTTCGTCTTTATCTTTGCGAATTTTATTGATTCGATTTGGTGACATTCCCTATATAATGAATTACTTCGTCATGCTGCTGCACTAGAGAAGACGCTGGCCGCAGCAACAAAGAATTGCGACGAGGCGGTCGTAGCTTTGGAGGAGTCGTGGAAGTGGGAGGAGGATCTGCACTACTGAGAGGGAGAAGTTGCTCAAGGAGCAACTTTTCTCGATCGCCAAGTCCCTCTCAGGTCTTCTTTTTCATCTGGATGTGCATTGCTCTTCTGTGCTTTGATGTGTGGTTGTTATACTAACACTTTTGTGTATGCAGATGCCAGTGGCTTAAGCTTTGATGCCTAATCTTTGTGCCGCGCGGATGCTTTGGCAGGCGTCATCGCTGCAGTCGAAGACCATAGTGTATCCCTCCAGGAGACGTTGGGGAAGGCCAAGGATATACTCAGTCGTATCCGCGAGGACTTAACTCCCAAGGCTGGATTGATCGACAACCTTGGAGACCTAGTGGAGTCCCTGGCTGGAGGAATCCCTGCGGACTTCAAGAACTCGCAACGCTCCGTCGGCGCTGATACGTCCATTTTGCATCACTATTCTATGTCTTAATTCACTATTATTCATTGATATATTTCGTATTGAGAGGTGATACTTATGTTATTTCTTCTGTTTTTGCATGGTTGATGACTTTTGGAATATGGACCGTTGCAGTCAGGATTCTGATGGAAAAGGTGCTGTTTGGAGGCAAAATTCGTGAAGATCAGATAATCTGGGAAAATATATGGAAAATCCTATTTTTCTAGAAGACTAAGGATGCTAGAAGACGGAGTGGAGATGGGCCATAGGGGGCCCACACCACCCCCTGGCGCGGGTAGCCCTAGGCCGCGCCAGGAGGTGGTGTGGCCACCCTGGCCCACTCCAGCCTCTCCCCTCTGGCGTATATCATCCTCCCGAAACCCTAAGACTCGGGGAGCAAACACAGAAAGATTCCGCCGCCTCTGCGGGGCGGAAAACACCGAGAGAGAAAGATCTCTCTGGCAGACAGATTTCTGCCGGGAGAATTCCTTCCCAGAGAGGGAAGATCATCGCCATCAACACCACCATCAATCTAGAATTCATCGGGATCATCACCATCATCATCACCACCATCATCACCATCAGCACCCTCATCACCATCTCCATATTGCTGTAACAATTGTGTTGAATCTTGCATAGTTCATAGGGGAAACTTTCCCGGTGTAGATTATTCTTTGTAGTTGATGCTATTGAGTGAACCATTGAATTATTGTTTATGTTCAGATTGTTATACATCATTATTCCATCTCTGATCATGATCCATATGATGTCTTGTGAGTAGTTCGTTTTGTTCTTGAGGACATGGGAGAAGTCATGTTGTTAGTAGTGGAGTTGTGTTGAGAAAGATTCAATAGTTTGATATTTAAGTTGTGGTGTACTTCTTCTAGTGGTGTCATGTGAACGTCGACTACATGACACTTCACCTATATGGGCCTAGGGGAATGCATTGTGTATTTGGCTACTAATCGTAGGGGTTGCCGGAGTGACAGAAACCTGAACCCCCGTTAGGAAACCATTGCACAAGGGACGTAAGGGTCTTAGAGTTTAAAGCTGTGGTTAGGTTTCTACCTTAATTACTTTCTTGTACTTACGGATGTTTGCAAGGGTATAATCACAAGTATGTATTACTCCTAGGAAGGTCGGTACATTAGCACAGGTTCACCCACACAACACTTAGCAAGCTAAAGAAGATAAATCAACTATATGAAGCGAAAGCACTTGACAGTCTTCCCATGTGTCCTCGAGAACGTTTGGTCATCTTAAGTAATACAACTGGCTTGTCCTTTTCTACATAAAAGATTGGGCCACTTGCGGCATTTATTCCTACTCTCTTTTATTTACTCGTACTTTGTTTACTTGCTTTATCGAAAACCCCCAAAAATCCGTTTGCTAAGTATTTGCAGAGAATTCCTGATCCATACCACTAGCCAGCACCTTCAGCTCCTCGTTGGGTTCGACACTATTACTTATCGAAAATACTGCGATACACCCCCTATACTTGTGGGTCATTAAGACTATTTTCTGGCGCCATTGCCGGGGAGTGAAGCGCTATTGGAGAGTGGAACTGGTAAACGAAACTTCTACCGTGAGTATCGTTTACTTCTGCTAGTTGCTTTATTTTCGTTATGAATAATTCGCTGAGTTTCTTATTTGGTAATGCTACTACCACTGCTAAGGTAGTAGATAAACCACCACCTGCCGAGAATGATGTTTTCAAAATACCTACAAGAATTATTGATCATGTTATGGATAACTACTATGTTAGGGATGGACCTGTCCATCCCGGTGATCATTTACTCTTTATACACGAATTATGCAGGTTGTTCAAGTGTGCAGGTATTACTACAGATCAAGTTAAGAAGAAGTTATTCTCATTGTCACTGAAAGGAAGAGCTGAGGAATGGTATAAGCTGCTGAAGAATGGTCAAGCTCTAGAATGGGAGGAAATAGTGCCTCTCTTTTATTCAAATTTTTATCCTCCTAGTGAGATTCATAAAGATCGGAATCAAATATACAACTTTTGGCCTCTTGATGGAGAGAGTACAGCTCAAGCTTTGGGGAGATTGAAGTTACTAATGCTCAAATGTCCCATTCATGAGCTCCCCAACAATATTATTATCAATAACTTTTATGCAAGGCTCCCTATACATGACAAGGATTTATTGGATGCTTCTTGTGCTGGATCATTCATTCGCATGGAAGAAGAAGCTAAATGGGATCTTCTGGACCGTATTCAAGATAATGCTGAAGCTTGGGAGAATGACAAAGGTAGAAAATCAGGTATAAATTATGATTATGAATGCATTGAATCTTTTATGGGTACTGATGACTTTCAAAATATTAAAAATGCTTATGGTCTAGACTCTCAAGCTATTGCTTCTATTTTAAGGCTTTTGCTTCCTACATTGAAGTGCCTAAAAAGAAGTGGAATAAGTATCATGAACCTTATAAAGATGTTGCTAAGAGTGTTCCTGCAAGAAATACTGAAGTTTATACTACTAATCATGTCTTACCTAAACCTTACATTGAGAAAACCCCTTTCCCATGTAAGATAAAGGAACATTCTATAATAGCTAGTATGGTTAATGAAAGTATAATCAAAGCTGTTGAACCAGATAAACAAATGGTTGATGAACCTATAATAGCAAATGTGAAAGACTTTGTCACTAAATATGAGAAAGAGGGACACACTATCCTTTGTAAGGATACCTTTTGAAGTTGTTGTTGATTGTGATTATACCGTTTGGACCCGGCATATTCATCTGCAGGTAGGGGTAGTGTGGCACTGCCATGAACCTCGTGAACGCAACACGTCCGAGGATGCAGTGATATTGTGAAGGCCAGTCGACGACCTCGTAGTCGATGCGCTCTCGTCAAAAGTTTTGTGGCGTGCCAAAGATGACGTCGAGGTTGATTTTGCCCAGGGGATATACGCCTTTCCCTAGGACGATGCCGTGGAACGTCGTGTCTGAAACTTCCAGACACGTCAGAGGGATCCTCATCGCAGGCAGGGTACTCGCGAACATGAGGTTAATGCCGCTGGCGCCATCCATGAAGACGCGACTCATGTCGAAACCCCCGATCTGCGCCTCGAGTACGAGGGGACAGTGGCCTGGACGAGGAACTTGGCGTGGGTGGTCACGCCTGTCGAAGGTGATGCAGGAGTCGCTTCCACTGAGGTACTCAGTGGTGGAAGAAGGAGAGTTGATCACCAAGTTGACTTGGCGAGTGATGGCCTACTGCACTCGATTTGAGAGACGCCCCTTTTGGATCATCCCCATGTTGCCCACGGGTCGTGGGTATGGTTTGCCACCGTGGTGGTAGCCCGGGCGGTGGTGGAGGAGCTCCATGTGCCACGACGCCTAGGGCGACTCCATAGCCCCTGTTGACTGCGTCAGGATTCATCCGAGCCAGACCTTCGTGGAGCTTAAGAAACTCGCGGCAGTCCTTGAGAAGGTGGCTGGACATTTTCTTGCCGTCGTGCTTGTCGATGTAGAAGTGCACGATGCACGGCCCAGACAGCTTGTCCTCGATGGTTGTTGCGGGTGCCTCTTTGCGAGTGCGGCGCTTCCACACTTGGCTTTTCTCGGAGTCGCGGTATCCACCACTGCGATAGCCGCTGTTGCGGTTGTCGTCGCGTTTGTCGGCATAGCCGGCTGCGACCATGTTGATGTTGTTGCGGTCATCGTAGATGCCCGTTCGCCGCTTGCCTCGATGGTCGCGTCTACGCCCGAGGTTGTCGTCGTCGTCGGAGTAGGTGCGATTTTTCACCGAATCCTCTTTGTCAGCCCACTGATTCGGAATTTCCGTCAGGTGGTCGATTGTCTTGTGCCTCGAGCGGCCCAGCTCCTCCCTGAGCTCTACACGGAAAACACCGCCATTGAACGCATCGATTGCACGGTCTTCCAAGATGTTTTCTGCAGAATTCTTGATGATGGACCACCTCTGGATGTATGAGCATAGGGGTTCGCCCGACCTTTGTTAGAAGCTCCTTAGCTCTTCGATTGTTGCGGGCCTTTTATAAGTTCCATTGAAGTTGCACACAAAGCTGTAAACCAGCTCTTCCCAGCTGCGAATGGATCCACGGGGGAGATTGTTGAGCCATGCGCGGGCGACGCCCTGCAGCTGTAGCTACAGGCATTGCATGGCCGTGCTTCAACTTCTGCCATGTAGTCTGATGGAGGAGATGTGGTCCTCCAACCAGATTTTTGGGTCTTGTAGGCCGTCGAACTTTGGGTTCTCTGACGGGAGTTTGAACCCTTTAGGCATTCACTTCTGTCTGATGGCCGTGCTAAAGCATCTGGCGCCGCAGAGTTTAGTCTCGTCCTCTTCTGAGTCAGTCGAACGAGCGCGCCTTGCCCTTGATTTGTCGATTTTTCGCTGCATGAGGTCGTCGCGCGCATCGTAGTCGCGATCATGCCACCGTGAGCAGCAACGCTGAGACAGATCATGACTGTCGTCGTTGGACGAGGGCGAGGAATAGAGTTTTGCCAGAGCCTTGCTTTTCTTCAGCTCCGGTGTTGGCTCTTTGTCAAGAGCGGCCTCGATTAGCCCCAAGCCCGCGATCGTAGATCGGTGCATGGCAGCTTGGGGATCTCCAGCTGGTGGCTGGTTGTTGAGGAGGTACATGGTGGCCGCTGTCATCGCGGCCTGCGGTGTCTTTGGGACCATGTTGCCCCGCGTGTGGACTGTCATAGAGCTAAAGTCAAGGACTTTTGCAGCTTCTATGCGTTCTTGCTCGGTGAGAAGGGCCATCCAAGATCGCCTCTTGTTGTCCATGTACTGGTTGCCTTTGGAGGAGGATCCTCCGTGGGAGGAGAGCCCAGCCCGTCGAAGACTCGACTCATCTGCCGCCTTTTTACGCGCCTCGAGTTGCACGATTGCATGTAGCTCGCATCTATACTCCTCCTTTAGTAGCCAATGGTAGCCCATCAGCATGTCCTGCGGCGTGACGAGGGGCAGAGGATTGCCTCGCAGAGCTTCTCGAAAACGGGCCCACTCATTGTCATTGAGTTCAATCACGACACGCTCTCTTGTGTAATCGTTCACCATGGTTGGCAGTTCGGTTGCCGCTCCGTTGTTGAAGGGCACACCGTTGCCACCATTGGTGGGGCCACTGTTGGGCGTGCTGCTATTGGGTGGTTCGGCGCCGTTGGGCGGTCATGTGCCAGATCCGGGGCCAGCGTTTTCGCGATTAGCGACGGTTTTTCCCGCGTTGATGACCGCACACATGAAGTGGTTAGGGAAGCTATTGCTCCCGCAGCTTTCAGATCTAGAGCCATAGGCTCCATCTTTGGTGGCTAGATCACCCAGATTGGATCCACGACTACTATCGTTATTCGTGCTCCCAACTGTTGCCGAGGTGTTGAGCTCGCTGAGGGTGCCGATTGGTGGCAGGAACCACAATGCTGCAGCAATTACGGGTGTCGTTGGCTGGTCAGGCATGCGAAGCGTGCACATCTGACCAACCTAGAAGCGGAAGCTCCCAATCTCCAAACCGATTCCATCGCCTATGGACTCGAAAGCCGGGCGAGTGGATGGCGTGTGGATGGTGAAGTCGAACGGGCCGAAGAGCTGGCGAATATCTGTTGTTGCGGAGTTGTAGATCGCGGTTGATGGGGCCGAAGAAGCTGCGACATCTGCACTCCCAATTCCCATTGACGGTGCCAATGGACGAGGGTTTAACTCGTCAATGCCCATTGTTATGGACTTGGGTTTTGGAGAAGGAGGGAGCGCTGGAGGCATCAGTCGGCTAGCGAACAAGCACACAGGGACGCAAGGTTTACCCAGGTTCAGGCCCTCGTAGAGGTCCCTACTCCTACTTGTATGCTCTTGGAATTAACGAAGGAATCGAAGATTACAGGGGCGCGCAGATGCAATCTGGCGAGAGTTGTGGAAACTAGGTTTGTTTGTGTCCTCATCGCTGTCTCCTCCTAACCTTTATATAGGTAGGCTAGGTCTCGGGTAGCAGGTCGAGTCAGTTACAGATTAGGGTTTTTCTCTTTAAACTTTCTATCTTAAGCTTCTTCTTGTTTCGCAAGCAATTGAGAGTCCGTGGGCCACTCGAATTCTCCATTTGGGCCTTGGCAACGTCTTGGGCTTCTGCCATATCTAGACCGTATATACCAAGCTTGAGTGCCTGTAGGGTATACCCATGTCAATGGGAATAACATTCTCATCTATTCTAAGAAGAACATCCTCAATTATACCAATGGGTTGTTTAGTGGACGTGTCAGCCATTTGTAAATTAATAGTAGTAGGGGAATACTCCCCTAATCTTAACCTTTTATAGAGGGAGTATGGAATTACACAAGGCATTGTGAATATCAGTTTTGCCTATTGAGCATGAAATAGTTGGTATTCCAGGATCTCTCGATTTAGACAATAGCTTCCCATTAGCAGGATAACTAGTCACCATGGCAACCGTTTCAGTTATCTCTTTCTTTCTACTAAGGATATCATGGTGGAATTTAGAATAGGTAGGAACTTTGATTGCATCCACCAATGGAATTTCTAGACGAAGGTCACCAAGTGCTTTTGTAAAAGAATCATAGATTACCTGGTCTAGTGCTTTCTTTTTTAGATCCGGATAAGGAAGCTTTTGCTCACCTCTCTTATTCTTGTCTTTACCTTTTGTGGGGGGTTGGGCTCTTTTGTTGCTTTCTTTTGTTGTTTCTTATCGCTATTCTTCTTTTCTATTACAACAACTTCATCTTCATTGCTTATCTCTTTTTCTTCTCTTGGATCAGCCGTCTCTACATCAGAGTCATAATGGTCATCATGTGTATCTCCTTGGTCCTCCTTGGTTTGATCTTGTGTTTCTTGAGAAGTTTCATCTTGAGGATCCACCAGTGTATCATCTTGTTGGCTTGCTTTGAGTAAGGATTTTTCCTTTTGATCTTTTTCAGCTTCATATTCTGGTGGTCCTAATGGTCCTGTAACAACTACACCTCTTCTTGTAACAACATTAGTAGAAACAGGAATATCTATATCATCTCGAAGAAAAATTTGATAACCAGATGCTATATGTTCACACTGGGTTTCAATCATACTAAGATACTTGTGAAATAATTTTATTTCTTGGCCAATCTTATCATAATTTTTCGTGAGTTCTGCCAAAATCTTTTTATGTTTTTGAAAGTGCTTATGCAGGTTATTATGAGATTTTGCTTGTCGATGTTTTAATTCTTGAAAAAAAATTCTAGTTTCATCTTCCTCAGTTAAAACTTGTAACAAGTCTATTTTGTTTTATTTAACAAGTATAGAAGGTATACCTTTTCCTTTCATTGTTCTGCGTACTTCAGGCATAAGATCGGGAGTTATCCGAAGTATCCCTTTTTCTAGCTTAGTGCCAAAATCAGGATTATATAAAGAATCATTCTTATCCCTAGTAGACATTAATTCCAAACATTATTTAATAGTTAAATTATTTATCGATCCTCCTGCTGAGAATTCAAGCAAGTCTCCACATTGAGTATTAAGACCGTGGTAAAATAAATGGCAAATAGTTGATTCGGAATAGCCATGATTAGGAATACTATTGATCATTCCAAAGAATCTATCCCAGGCTTATGGGTAGTTTTCTCCCACATTCGGACTAAAGTTGCCTATATTCTTTCTTATTTCAATCACCTTTTTAAAAGGATTTAACCTGTTTATGAATTTAACAATGAAATTTTCCCAACATTTAATGTAATGGTGAGGGAGAGAATATAACTAGTCTAGAGCCTTACCTTTAAGAGATCAACGAAATAAATTTAGACGAGAGAAGTATCTTGGCAAACCTTTTGGTCCAAGTGATGTTATCACATCATCGAACTCTCTAAGATGTCTTCCTGGGACTTCATCTTCCCTTCCACTAAAGCTTTTTAGTACAAATTTTTAATAATTACACCATCAAAGAGATATTCTCTAACTCCAGGATTAGAGAATTCTATTGGTTGTTTAAGATATTCAAAACTTGGAGCACTTTATTCTCTCAGAGTTTTCTCAGGGTTCTTGGTTGCTGTCCTATAAATAGACATGATTTCCATAATATCACTTAGATTTTCAACTTCAACTTTATTTGATCTTAAAAGTTTTTCAATAATTTCCTCGCGCCTTTGAGCAGGCACGCGCTCAATATAATCTGGTAAATAGGTCCTACCAGAGTGTGTAGACCCTTTGTCTGCTAGGGAGAACATTTTGTAGTAGTAACACATGAAATATCAAGAGACAAACACTTAGCGCTTAGCTCCCTGGCAACGGTGTTAGAAAATAGCTTGATGTCTGCAAGTGCATAGATCGTTTCTAGCTAGCTTCAAAAGTATAGATATCGATCCCACAGGGAGCCAAAAGGTAAGTGTTTATAAGTGAAGTCTTTGTCACACCCAAAGTTTTCATAGGTCTTCAAGTGAATTGACTGCAAGTGTTGAAATGAGAATGGAATTTGGATTAATCTGGGTGTATTTAGAGAAAACCAAAATGTAAACTTCAGAAATAAAGAGCATAAAAGTAAAGAACGATTTGGTTGTTTGTTGTTTTATGCAGATGGCAAAAGGAGGCGTGGGGAGATACAGTTCATTGTGATAGTGACTGTGCCAGGTGGACGAATGATAAGTGTAACAATTATAATCTTATATGTTATGTGTAGGCGAGGAACCCATAATTAGCCGGAACTCCTCTTTGTAGATTTCGTCCCAACTTCAATAATCCTACTAGCCTGTTACCAAAACCATGGTCAGATACTAGATGATTAAGACCCTTCAGTTTTCTTAGCTATTAATCCCCTTGGATCGGACTAATGCAATAAGCATGGTGGTTACTCGTTATCCTCGAGTCTACTAGTTTTCCATTGATATCCCTGTGTCACTCAAGGGTCACCGGTCTACTAGCAAACAAGATCCTATCTATGTAGAACACAACATCATGTTGTCTGGGCCCTTCATTGGACAACAAGCATTAGGCATCCCACAGATAGTCAAGGACACATAATATGGTAATTAAGATCAATCACAAACTAATGGAAATATATGGAGGAACATCACATCTCATCAATCCCTTACATCTCCCACGCCCAAGGAACTTACTCACACATGAGAGAAGAAAGCATCATCGATATAATTAAACAAATGGAGTTCTTCTAGATATTATCGTGGAGATCCACAATAAGAATAGAAAAGTAATCCAACACAATTCAAGATAGGAAGAAACAATCTCAAACCCTAGTCTTGCAAGGTGAAGATCTTGTTCTCTCTCAAGTACAAGTAATGGATCTGGGGTGTATTGTCTAGGAGGTCGAAGATCGTGGAGCGAGATGAAGAACATCTTCCCCTTCTTCTCCGGATCTCTTTTGCTCCTTTCTGGATGGGATGGCGGCTGCTGTGTTGTGTTTTCGCGTCTGGCCTCTTCATGGAAGTTGTCCCTTTTGACAAGACGGAGGCGGTGGCAGCTATACGGCGGGAACTATACTACCAGAAAAATGTTCCTGCCGTATAGTTGCTCGTTGAAGCCTCTCTATGCTTCCCTCGATTGCTTCCAAATGGAGACTTGCTTGTTTTCACCTGAATATTGTGTTTCTCTAGTTAAAAATTTCTATTGACATTTAGAACCTAAAACACACATTAAAAACAAAGTTTTCTTTGCTACCAAAGTATTAGCGTTAGGTAAAGCTAGAAAATGATCAAATCCGGGAGAAAACCATCAATAAGAACCATCAAAAATGTGTCGAATCTCATAGCTATCAATGGACAAATCCCACTCTCGACACATATTGCCTCAACTGTTCCTCTAAATACCTAAACTCACCTTTATAATCAACATAACACTAAGTGATGTTTGATGCTATCTAAGTACCCTCGGGTAATATTGATTGATATGTCCTCATGGTCTAAGAAATAGGACACTAAGTCTTTTCTAATCATCATAACTTGAACTTCGTGATATGATTGGGTCACGATGCTTAGGTTGGGTATAGCTCATCATCTCATTCTCCCAATGAGGTGACTCCATTGTCAACTGGCATAAATGCCACCTGATCAGGAAACCTTGATCATCTATTGACCAATGAACCAGTGACTAGAGTTTCACCGAAAACTTGTAGTCATTTATATATCACACGCGTATTGATGTTTCCTCTCAAATATGGTTATAGCATGATATAAAACTTAATCATAAACTTTATGAAATATGATAATAATCCATATTATTATTTGTGTCTAGGGCATATTTCCAACAGTCTCCCACTTGCACTAGAGTACAAATAATCTAGCTGAATTTGTTACTAATCATTGGCACCAGTATCTGGCTCCTTCGATCCTGCTTGCTCATGGAAGAGGTTGAGTCTTGGGTCTCGACTTCACAACCCCAAATCCTTTGCAACTTACTAATGTCACCTTAATTGACATTAATACTTTATCATCCCATGATAACACCTTTATGAATGCATCATAGTCATGGCAACCGAATGAGTTCGATTTCCAGGAGCCAATAGTGACGTTAGATCAGCCACAAATGAGCTTTCTCATGGTCACTATGCCTTGGGACACACATTCCATGTAAATACAAATTAGTCCCAACATAACAATATACATCATATTTAGATGGTACCCTTATCTATTATTATAAATGTAATCATCGAAACACTAGTGCACTAAGTGAAATACCTTTCAATGTTTTGTCACCTTGCTTCCTACTTGTCTTCAGTTGGTATTCTCAATGAAAATATTCTTAATCCCTTTTAAGGTTAACATATGCCTTCATAACATAAACCTTTTATGATATAGGCTATGTCATCCTTCATCGATACGAAAACACGTCTACAGTTCTTATTTAGATACGGTGGACTAACTTAGCTCAATGTTCAATGATTTATGTCTAATCATTTCCAAACATCTCTTTATGGATCATATATTATGTTAAGTTCTCATCATGGTTTCTAAAACAAAGCCTATGTCTCAACATAGTGGATGACGATCATCCTCTTCTTTCTTTCATCCATTGATGTTTAACTTAACGCCATTCCTAATTCCAGTGACCAAGGACCATTCCTTAATAAACTCCTATTCTGAAACTGTTTTTTCAGAATCCCTTTTAGAAATGCTACATAATACCGTAACCTATCTACTTCCAACTTATAACTCCTATAAATCATTATTTATTGGTACTTGCGCCAATCAATAAGCTCCCACTCAAAATATGTTTGCAACACATTTGAGTCTAAGACTTATATTGCTCCCACTCAAATTGTGTTTCCTACACATTTGAGTATGAGACTTTTACAACTCCCACTCAATTTCATGCAAATTGCATATCCTCTCACTATTTTGAACAACTTCAAAATCCTTTGATCAATTATCAAATTGAGATTTTCATTATGAGACACTAGTACTTTTCTAGAATTCAATCCTTTAGACTTTTAGCACTTTTGAATCTAATTCATTTGAATTTGTACAATACATTATTTATGACAAATAGTGCTTTTGCATTCACCCCTTTTCCATCACGAATTTGCAGTCATTTGGAAAACATCCAACAACCCTTTACTTGGTAAGATTTAGCAACACTTTGCTTTCTAATCTTAAGTGAATTAGGATTTCTCATAACTTTAGTTTACCATTAATTCCTTCGTAGTTCATAGGTATGTCATATTCCGGTAATAAGATAAGTAATTCATAAATGTCTCCAACCAAGATGTGGAATACATTTTTGAATCCTACTACATGTAGTAAAAACACTAGTGGGGAAAACACAATGATCATTATCATTGATCCTTTTCCTTTATGAAGAGAATCATTTAGGAAAGATTTTGGTTGCGCTTCTCAACACTCTGATGCAGGGTTTTGAATCCTCATCGTGTTTTTTACTATCTTCCATTAGCATCGCAGTCGAGAACATAAACTTTCTCGAGAATGCACCAAAATTCAAGCAATACTAGTTTTTCCTTTCTTTTGGTTCTAGCCATGGATTTTGTATTCAAAGTTTCGAATGAATACTCTATGTAACACCTCAAAAATATAAACAAGATTATCAAGTTCTAATCACCCAAGTTTAGGGTTAACAAAAACTTTTATTATTAAACTCTATATGAATGCATGTGTGAGTTCTATTAATGTATGAATGTTTGCTATGCCATGTTTGATTGCTACAAATGATAATTATTAGTTTAAAAATGATTACCACATCATCTAGATCATTTCCAAGCAAAATCAAATGAAAAGAAAATCAATTGTGAAGCATATGGTCACTTTTGCCAAAGTTAACCACTAGGACACTTTGGGCATCTCTAGTAAAAGATTTCCAACAGAAACAATTCTAGTTCTTTTCACCCCTTACTAGACCAAGTAAAAATGAACCCAAGCAAACTTTACAAATTTACAAAAACCAAATTCAAATCTATTTGAGAGGCAATTCAAAATTGAATCAAGTGTAAGTACATACATCATCATTTTTCAAAAACCGCTCAAACCTCCACCATTTGGCAATTCCTAGCAACCGGAGACTACCAAGCATGTGACCAGATCACCCACCAAAAATCATTGAATAATTCAAAGATTAAGTTCATGCGGCCATTTAGTCAAACACTTAGTAGACATAGTACAAACTCAACAACTATCTACTGTTTGGAATCCATCTTGTGATCATTCTTGTGCTGCAATCAACCCAACAAATCACCCACGATCACTCCTAGTACTTGGCTGTGCAAAGGAGTAACCTCACATGCCACACTGACCAGTGCCATGACCGTACCGAGCAAGTCACGCCGGTCGACCATGGACTAGTCGCCACACGCTGCACCGCCCTCTCCCATGATGTCTAGAGAGTAGCCATGACCTCACCGCCCCTATCTGTCCACCCCTTGACCAACGGCGAGAAGTGGAGAAGCTAGAACCACGCCCATTTAAGTCTCTGCCATGCCGAGAGCACGACGGAGCGCCGAAGCCACCTCGCACACACATGCTGTGCCTCGCTCTCTCCGCTCGTACCCTCACCCGCCGCGTCACCAGCCACCTCCTAGACGAGAATATCATTTTGCAACCCGAAAGTTGGGGTGTATAGGCAACACGGTACCCAAGTTCCCTGAAATCAGTCGGGATGACTACATTTGGTGTGCCAAATACTCAGAGGGTCTTTTTCAGCACGAATTCAACTTTATGTTTCAATACAAAAAATCAGGCTAACGGCCGTCAAGTTGGCCCCCCCTGTCAGTTCTCGTCGTTATGTCGCTCCTGTCGCTTAGGCGGGGGGTGGCTGTCACGTAGACTTGCGGCGTTGGCATAGTGGATAGGACAACACCCCCTACCCAGTGTATTGACATGACAAAACAGGGCACATGTATCAGCGTTATAATTATTTTTTGTTTACTCAGAAGCTGGAACGGTCACCGTCACGCGTCTCTCCTTGGACTTCCATCCCAATCGTTAACCACTACCTTAAAAACGCATTGATGGTTCCACCGTTCCCCTGCCTTGCAGAAACCACTCTTCTTCTTCCTGTCATCTATCTTCTTCCCGTCTTCTCCTTGCCGCCATGGAAGATCTACGCACTCTAGAGACAAGCTTTACTACCCATGACAATAAGAAGATAGACATTGTCTACACCAATGAGGAGGAGATAGTGGTGTGTGTCCTGAGGATGTACAAGGGTTGGCTTGGGATAGACGAGGACAAGTTTGTGGGATTGGACCTCGAGTACACCCCGGAGCACCCATATGAAGGGAGTGAAGTCGTCGTCGTTCAACTGGCCATGCGGAAACACGTCCTCGTCTACCACCTCTCCCGGTTTGTAGATCTGCTCTCTGTAGCTAACCGCTTTTAGGGTTTTCTCCTCTTGTTCTTTATCCACTTGCTCATCTTGCAACTACTGGATTTTATTTAGGACCAAATAAATTAGGGTTTGCCTATGTCTCAATCGACTGAAGATTTTCTTTAGCCTCAATCACCTAAGAAAAGTGCAACTGTAGTTAAAAGAAATGTGCAACTCGTCCAGTCGACTGAGAAATAGCAAAACCGAATAAATTATGACAAGACAATGTTGAGAGTCTTGATCTTGCATTTACTGAACTTTTCAAAATTATATTGAGATGATGATCTTGCATTGACAAAATATTCCGAGTTACAAATTTTGGTGATGAAAAACTACATACTTTTAGGGCTGATAGGAAATGTCCGGTGTTGCGCCAGTTCCTTGTAGAAAAGGGAATTGTTTTCTGCACTGTCGACACAACAACTGATTTTTCGAAATTTTATCAAGAGGAAATTATAATTCCTGCGCACAACTGGATCGATATTCAGCGTCTTGTCAAGATCCAGGGGGGCTCGAGGAAGGATAGAATGGCATCACTCGCAACTAGAATCCTCGATGAGTCGTACGACAAAATGAAGGAAGATTTCCCTACAAATAGGCACGATTTCTGGGACGAGTGTCCATTGTCTAATATAAACCTGAAGTATGCAGCCATAGATGCTTACGTGACCTACCAGCTGTACAAGAAGATCCATTTTTTTCTACGTTACCTCGTGTTTTTCCCTATTTGCAAGAGGGAAGACGAGCTTAGGGGAGCCCTTTGTAGAAAATGCAGAATAGCTGAGTTTGAAGCTGCATATGCAAAGAAATTGGCTGCATCTGAAGCAGCTGACAAAGAGGCTGCAGAAGCAGCTGGAAGAGATCTTGCAGCTAAAGAAGCAGCTGACCGAGAGGCTGCAGCTGAAGCGGCAAACAGAGAGGCAACATCTTCTAGCGGCAACAATCAGGCCTGTGATGCACCGCTAATTGTGCCATAGGACCCTGAAGATAGGGAAGCCAAGTCAGATGCCAGGTGTGATGAAGCAGTTCGTGAGCTATGGAGTACCTGGAATGGTCGCAGTTTGTCGCCTAGGAATGATGGCAAGCGCCTCAAGTGGTCTGATGAGGAGTGAATTAAATTTTACTTGTCATTGTTATGTTTCTGTTTTGTGGAACTCAGTTAGCTTGCCAAGATGTCTAGCGCCTCAAGTGATACTAGTAAAATAAATTTAACCCTCGTTGTGTTATGTTTATGTCTGTGTCTTGTAGATTGTCAAGATGGTAGCTTGTGAACTGGTAGTTTGAAAGAGTGCCCCTTTTCCTCTCTCGCTAAACAGATATGTTTCATTTTGCCCAAATTGGTAGCAAATCTAGAGAAGATTCTCACTTCGATATTTCGTTCCCTTTTGGTCCTCTTTTTTCCTCCGATCAGGTAGCAAATATAGAGCAGCAAATCACACCAGGTAGAATACATTCATTCAGAAAACAAAACAAATGTAGATATAGCTGTGCGTAGCTAAATAGGATATAGCGATAGAAAGTAACGATGTTTGATGCATTCAGCCAGAAATAGGATATAGCTAGAAAGAAGCTGCTTAGCAGCAGCAGCCGCCGCAGCTGCAGGCACATCCAGCAAGCGCCCGCGCCTCTGCCTCCTCCCTTGGGTGCTTCCTCCACTTCTTGCTGCCCAGTTTCTTGGACTTGGGGGCCTTGGGCCTGATTGGACGCATGCGACCCTCTTTGATGGCCACCTGCTGGAGGTTTCGGAGGTGAATGCAGAGAGCCCATTGTTCAACGATGTAGGAGTTGATGTTCACGGTCTCGCGCTTGCCGCCTTTGTGGATGCAGGAGCCCGCGGCCTCTGCATGCTTCAGTAAGGTGTTCAAGTCGGTGCCGCCGGCGTGACTCGTCAAGCAGTAGGAGATCCCCTTGCGGAAGGGGCAGCTATAGTAGGGGCCCCTGAGGAAGGCGTCGTATTGGCCGACCCACAACCTCCTCAAAACCTGACGAGCATTGGTGTGAATGGACTCGTCATCGCTGCAGACGTCGCTACCGGAAACCTATTGGAATAAAAGGAAAATGGGGGAGTAGATGATGTAAGAAGATCGAGCAATCGAAATGCGAACAAGCGAATCCTAATAAACCAAGATCTAGCATCCAACGATGGGAACGGTAGAAGAACCAGGGGAGGAGAGCAAACCCTAGTTACCTCCAACCATGGGTCGTCGATGCCGGTGTCATAGGGGTTCAGCAGAGCGATGTACTTATCTAGATCGTAGATGCCCAGGACGTGCGTGATCTGCTTGTGACCGGCGGGGGCCTCCTCGCTGGAGGGGGGCTCCTCTTCGGCGGCTCCGTCGGTAGCGGAGACGGGGGCCTGGACGGGAATGGCGGCTGCCATCGATGCCTCGACTAGGGGATGGACAGGGACGGCGGCTTCTTTCAACACGTCGAGGGGGACCAGCGAGGAGACGGGGGCCTCCTCGCCAGTGGCCACGGAGGCGACGATGGCCACCTTATCCTCCTCGGCCATCGCCGGCGCGGACGGGGTATTCTCGGGAGTTTGCGAGTGCTGGTGGGACAGTGGAGAGGGTTGCGTGAGGACAGTGAGCGAGAGTGAGGGTGGGTGTGCGGAGAGGGACTCTATAGTTAAGGTGGATGGAAGCAAGGGACGTTTCATTGCACCATCGTGCAACGCGCCGTGCAGTCTACTGCACCGTGCACCGCGACACGCGCACGGTATGTCACGTTTTTTTTTCCGGGCCATGCATGACAGTTCTATATTGAGCCACATGCAAAGGGTGCACACACAATTTCTATGTACGAAGTTTGACACGGCCCTAAAATTGGCGATAGTTAAAAGTGGAAATGTAGAGGGGAAGGTAGGTGGCTGTACGGCGAGATTTTTGGGGTTGTGATAGATCGGGTAAAGGGATGTGTTGATGGCTGCGAGTGACTCGATGAAGCCGAAGACATTATTAGGTCTTGTCGAGCTCAGCTGTTCGGCCTCTGGCTAGCGCGTGCAAGCTTCTTACGGTGGGCCCCAGTTGGAAGTGAGATTGAGAGCCGCTGCATAAAAAATGGGATGTGTCTTATTAAAATCAAGTGGCAATAAATTGCAGCTGTCCATCGACGACCGTGCACTCGATGACGCATGTGCTAGCGTGGTAGGAGTAGTAGTAGGCTTTTCAGACTTGATTAAACGTGACATGACCGCTCGATGACTTTTTCCATGGACGGCATCGTGTTCTTATTGTAGAGGGAGACGTCAAGATGGTGCCTCGTCAAGATGGTAGCTCGTTAACTGGCAGTTTGAAAGAGTACCCTTTTCCTCTCTCTCTAAACAAATATGTTTCATTTTGCCCAAATTGGTAGAAAATCTAGAGAAGATTCTCTCTTCAACGAGGTTCGATGCATTCAGCCAGAAATAGGATGCAAGCAAAATATAGAAAATCAAAAGAAGCTGCTTAGCAGCAACAGCCGCCGCAGCAGCAGGTACATTCAGGGAGACATCCAACCCGTTCATTCGCTAGCGCCTCCGCCTCCTTCCGGTGCCTCCGCCACTTCATGCTGCCCAGTCCCTTGATCCTGGGGGGCTTGGGTCTGATTTGAGGAATGCGACCCTCTTTGATGGCCAACCGCTGGAGGTTTCGAAGGTGAATGCCGAGAGCCCGGTGTTTAGCGATGTAGGCGTTGATATTCATGGTCTCGCGCTCGCCACCTTTGTTGATGCCGGAGCCCGTGGCCTCTGCATGCTTCATTAAGGAGATAAAGTCGGTGCCGCCAGCGAGAGTCACACATCAGAAGTTGATCCCCTTGCGGAAGGGGCAGCGCTAGGGGCCGCCCCTGAAGAAGGCATCGTACTAGCCGGCCCGCAGCCTCCTCAGCACCTGACGAGTCTTGGTGTGTATGGACTCGTCATCGCTGCAGACGTCGCTGCCGGAAACCTATTGGAAGAAAAGGAAATGGGGGAGTAGATGATGTAAGAAGATCGAGCAATCAAAATGCGAACAAGCGAATCCTAATAAACCAAGATCTAGCATCCAACGATGGGAACGGTAGAATAACCAGGGGAGGGGAGCAAACCCTAGTTACCTCCGACCATGGGTCGTCGATGCCGGTGTCGTAGAGATTCAGCGAAGCGATGTACTTATCTATATCATAGGTTCCCAAGAAGTGCTTGATCTGCTTGTGACCGGCGGGGGCCTCCTCGCCGACGGGGGGCTGCTCTTCGGCGGCTCCGTCGGTAGCTGGGACGGAGGCCTGGACGGGAACGACGGCTGCCATCGATGCCTCGACTGAGGCCTGGATAGGGACGGCGGCTGCTTTCAACGCATCGAGGGGGACCAACGAGGAGAAAGGGGCCTCCTCGCCGGCAGCCACGGAGGTGACGATGGCCACCTTATCCTCCTCGGCCATCGTCGGCGTGGACGGGGTATTATCGGGAGTTTGCGGATGCTGGTGGGACACTGCAGAGGGTTGCGTGCGGATAGTGAGCGAGAGTGGGAGTGGGTGTGCGGAGAGAGAGCCTGTGCGGAGAGGGGCTCTATAGTTAAGGTGGATGGAAGCAAGGCACGTTTTGTTGCACCATCGTGCAACGCGTCGTGCAGTCTACTACACCGTCCACCGTGAAACACACACGGTTTGTCATGTTTTTTTCCCGAGCCATGCATGGCAGTTCTGTATTGAGCCGCATGCAAAGGGCGCATACACAATTTCTATGTACGAAGTTTGACACGGCCCTAAAATTGGCGATTGAGAGCCGCTGCGTAAAAAATGGGATATGTCTTATTAAAATCAAATGGCAATAAACTCCAGCTGTCCATCGACGCCCGTGCACTCGATGATGCATGCGTTGTGGCGTAGTAGTAGCTATAGTAGGCTTTTCATACTTCATTAAACATGACATGACCGCTCGACGACTTTTTCCATGGATGGCATCGTGTTCCTTCTTGTAGAAGTCTTGCTGAGGGAGATGTCCATGTTGTCTCACGCTGTATTGTGAAGGGCACGACGTGTGCAACGATCATCGTTGGATCACACAGAATCAACGGTTGGTGCGCATGATCCGTGTGACAACTGTGACAACCAATCAGGGAGTAGCAGACAGGGTGAGCACAGGTTTGTGCTTCTATGAAAGATAGAGAGAGGGGGCGAAACTGAGTAGTGCCACATAAAACCAAGGGCAAAACTAAGTAGTATAAAAATGGAAACTGAGTGTCTTGTACAATGAAATACATCGTGGCATACATCAAATTATCCCAAGATAGATCCACTAGAATTCATTGGATGTGTGTTCTTCTCATAAACCACATGGACCCACACCTAGTGTCATTGCATGTGTGTTCTTCCCATGAACCACATATGGATCCACCAGTGTCATTGCATGTGTGTTCTTCCCACAGACCACACATGGATCCACCAGTGTCATTGCATGTGTGTTCCTCTCATAGACCACACATGGATCCACCGGTGTCATCGCATGTCTGCCTCTTTTCATGAACCACAGTTAGAGTCATTGCATGTGTGTTCTTCTCATGAACCATAGCTAGAGTCATTGCATGCGTGTTCTTCTCACAAACCATATCATGAACCACACCCGGTGTCATTGCATGTGTGTTCTTCTCATTAACCACACATGGATCCACCAGTGTCATTGCATATATGCTCTTTTCATGAACCACAGTTAAAGTCATTGCATGTCTATTCCTTTCACCAAACACATATCACCAGTGTCATTGCATGTGTGTTCTTCCCACAGACCACACATGGATCCACCAGTGTCATTTCATGTGTGTTCTTCCCATAAACCACATATGGATCCACCAGTGTCATTGCATGTGTGTCCTTTTCACAGACCACATATGGATCCACCAGTGTCATTGCATGTGTGTTCTTCCCACAGACCACACATGGATCCACCAGTGTCATTGCATGTATGTTCCTCTCATAGACCACACATGGTTCCACCGGTGTCATCGCATGTCTGCTCTTTTCATGAACCACAGTTAGTGTCATTGCATGTGTGTTCTTCTCATGAACCATAGCTAGAGTCATTGCATGCGTGTTCTTCTCACAAACCATATCATGAACCACACCCAGTGTCATTGCATGTGTGTTCTTCTCATTAACCACACATGGATCCACCAGTGTCATTGCATGTCTGCTCTTTTGATGAACCACAGTTAGAGTCATTGCATGTCTGTTCCTTTCACAAACCACATATCACCAGTGTCATTGCATGTGTGTTCTTCTCACAGACCACACATGGATCCACAAGTGTCATTGCATGTGTGTTCTTCCCATGAACCACATATAGATCCACCAGTGCCATTGCATGTGTGTCCTTCTCATAGACCACCTATGGATCCATAAGTGTCATTGCATGTGTGTTCTTCCCATAGACCATGTAAGGATCCACCGGTGTCGTAGGATGTGTGTTCCTCTCATAGACCACACATGGATCCACCGGTGTCATCGCATGTCTGCTCTTTTCATGAACCACAGTTAGAGTCATTGCATGTGCGTTCTTCTCATGAACCACAACTAGAGTCATTGCATGCATGTTCTTCTCACAAACCATATCATGAACCACACCCAGTGTCATTGCATGTGTGTTCTTCTCATTAACCACAGATGGATCCACCAGTGTCATTGCATGTCTGCTCTTTTCATGAACCATAGTTAGAGTCATTGCATGTCTGTTCTTTTCACAAACCACATATCACTATTGTCATTGCATGTGTGTTCTTCCCATAGACCACACATGGATCCACCAGTGTCATTGCATGTGTGTCCTTACCATGAACCACAAATGGATCCACCAGTGTCATTGCATGTGTGTCCTTCTCACAAACCACATATGGATCCACTAATGTCATTGCATGTGTGTTCTTCTCACGGACCACGTAAGGATCCACCGGTGTCATTGGATGTGTGTTCCTCTCGTAGACCACACATGGATCCACCGGTGTCATCGCATGTCTGTTCTTTTCATGAACCACAGTTAGAGTCATTGCATGTGTGTTCTTCTCATGAAACACGGCTAGAGTCATTGCATGTGTGTTCCTCTCACGAACCATATCATGAACCACACCTAGTGTCATTGCGTATGTGTTCCTCTCATAAACCACACATGGATCCACCAGTGTCATTGCATGTGTGTTCTTCCCATGAACCACATATGGATCCATGATACATTGCAAATGTATCTATAATTTTTGATGTTCCATGCTTGGTTTTATCCACTTTCTTGTGTTTTGTCCACACTTTGGAGTACTTTCATATGATATCTTGGACTAACCTATTAACAAGAGCCAAAGTGCCAGCTGCCTGTTTTCTGCTGTTTTTTGTTCTAGGAAAGTCAAAAAATGAATATTCTTGGAATTGGACGGGACAAAAGCCAAAGTGCCTATTTTTCCGGAAGTCATCAGATGCCAGAATACGAGACAGAGAAGGGCTGGGGGCTGGCCACACCACCTGGCCGCGCGGCCAGGCCTAGCCCGCACCCCCTCGGCCTCTCCTTCCACCTATAAATGCCCTCAGGACGAAAAACCTAAGGACCCGATCAAAAATCCACGAAAGAGTCTGTAGCCGCCGTCGTCTCTGTCCCTAGATCGGGAGGGATCTGAAGCTCTTCCCGGCACCCTGCCGGAGAAGGGAATTCACCCTGGAGGCCTTCTTCATCACCATGCAAGCCTCCCGTGTGGTGCGTGAGTAGTTCATCCTTGGCCTACGGATCCATGTAGTAGCTAGGTGGCTGGTTCTCCTCCTTTGTGCTTTCATGTCTAGATCTTGTGAGCTCCATTCATGATCAAGATCATCTATTTGTAATTATGCATGTTGTGTTTGCGGGGATCTGATGGATATTGAGATGTTATTTCAGATTGATTATTTATTCTATCATGTCTTTGTTATTTGTTATCTTGCATGCTTTTCGTTGTTAGTAGCTATCTTGGCCAAGTAGATGCTAGCAACTCCAAGAGTTAGTATTTATGCTCGATAGTGGGTTCATGCCTCTGGTAATCTGGGGAAGTGACAGAAATCTCTAAGGTACTAGATGTGATGTTGCTACTAGGGAGAAAACAACAATCCTTTGTTCATAGAACAATCGTATTGTTTACATTACACGCAATTCGTAAAGCAATAATCTATTGCTTGCAACTTAATACTGGAGGGGGTTCAGATGATAACCTGAAGGTGGATTATTAGTCACAGATGCAGTTGGATGGCGGTCTATGTATAATGTTGTAATGCCCAATCAAATATAAAAGGAGACAAGACGATTAGTATATGCATATATTGCTTTCTCGATGTTTGTCAATTGCCCCACTGTAAATTGTTCACCTAGCATGTTATCTGTCTTAAGGAGAGCCACCTCTAGTGAACTATGGATCCCGGTCTTTTCTTTTATATACAATCTATAAACTGTTTACTGCTTTGTGTTTACTTTCTGCAAACTATTACTTCCTTCCATTCGATACGTTTAATCCTTTATTTTCAGCAAAACATGGTGAGATTGACAACCTCATCGCAAGTTGGGGACAGAGTTCTGTGGTTGTGTTGTGCAGGTCTCCACGTTGCTACTAGAACCGGTAGTGCGCCCTGCCAATGCTCAGTGATGAGCCACAAGTATAGCGGGTGTATCGCAGTATTTTCGATAAGTAAGAGTGTCAAACCCAACGAGGAGCAGAAGGTGCTGGCTAGTGGTATGGATCGGGAATTCTCTGCAAATACTTAGCAAACGGATTTTTAGGGGTTTTCGATAAAGCAAGTAAACAAAGTACGAGTAAACAAAAGACAGTAGGAATAAATGCAGCAAGTGGCCCAATCCTTTATGCAGCAAAGGACAAGCCGGTTGTATTTCTATAGATGACCAAACGTTCTCGAGGACACAACATAATGACTTGATCGTAATTCTATACTTCGGATGAATGTTCATCACATCATTCCACAAATGGTGTGACCTTGTTATTAACAACATCCAATGTCCATGATCAGGAAACCTTGATCATCTTGTTAATCAACAAGCTAGTCTATAAGAGAGGCATAACTAGGAACCCTTTTTGTTTATTAAACACACATGTATTGATGTTTCCGATCAATACAATTCTAGCATGTAAAATAAAAATCTATCATATATAAGGAATACATAATAACAACTTTATTATTGCCTCTCAGGGCATATTTCCTTCAGTCTCCCACTTGCACTAGAGACAATAATCTAGTTCACATAGTGATAAATCTAACACCCATGGATTTCTGGTGTTGATCATGTTTTGCCCTAGGGAGAACTTTATTCAACGGATCTGCTACATTTAGGTCCGTCTGTACTTTACCAATCTTTATATCTTCATCCTTGACATGCTCGCGGATGGAGTGAAACCGGCGCTTAATATGCTTGGAATTCTTGTGAGACCTCGGTTCCTTTGTGTTGGCTATGGCTCCATTGTTGTCACAATAGATCACCATCGGATCCAGCGCACTAGGAACCACACCTAGTTCCGTAATGAACTCTTTCATCCAAACCGCTTCCTGTGCCACTTCTGAAGTAGCAACATATTCCGCCTCCGTCGTTGATCCAGCCACCACAGGTTGTTTGGAGCTCCTCCAACTAACTGCTGCTCCGTTCAAGAGAAATACGTATCCGGATTGAGACTTAGAGTCATCCGGATCGGTGTCAAAGCTAGCATCGACATAACACTTAGCGACTAGCTCTTCTTCACCTCCGTATATAAGAAACATATCCTTAGTTCTTCCAAGTACTTGAGGATGTTCTTTACCGTTATCTAGTGTTCCAAACCTGGATCAGATTGGTACCTACTAGTCAAACTAATAGCATGTGCCACATCCGGTCTTGTACATAGCATGGCATACATAAAAGAGCCTATGGCCGAGGCATAGGTGATCTTATCCATCATCTCTCTTTCTTCCGTCGTAGCCGGACTTTGAGTCTTACTCAATGTCTTACCTTGCAACATAGGGAAGAACCCCTTCTTACTTTCGTCCATATTAAACTTCTTTAATATATTATCAAGGTATGTACTCTGCGATAGCCCAATTAGGTGCCTTGATCTATCTCTATAGATTTTAATGCCTAATATATATGACGCTTCACCAAGGTCTTTCATCAAAAATTTGCTGTTTAGATAACTTTTAACACTGTTTAAAAGATCTATAACATTTCCAATCAATAATATGTCATCCACATATAATATCAGAAATGCCACATTGCTCCCACTCACTTTCTTGTAAATACAAGCCTCTCCATAAGTTTGGACAAATCCAAACTCTTTGATCACCTCATCAAAGCGGAGATTCCAACTCTGGGATGCTTGCTTCAGTCCATAGATGGATCGCTGAAGTTTGCATACCTTATTACCATCCTTAGGTTCGACAAAACCCTTAGGTTGTATCATATACAACTCTTCTTCAATATTACCATTGAGGAACACAGTTTTGACATCCATCTGCCATATTTCATAATCGAAATATGCAGCAATTGCTAACATAATCCTAACCGACTTAAGCATCGCTACGGGAGAGAATGTCTCATCGTAGTCAACTCCTTGAATTTGTCGAAACCCCTTTGCGACAAGTCGAGCCTTATAGATGGTCACATTACCATCAGCATCAGTTTTTCTTTTGAAAATCCATTTATTCTCAACGGCCTTTTGATCGTGAGGTAAGTCCACCAAGTTTCAAACTTGGTTCTCGTACATGGATTCCATCTCGGATTTCATGGCTTCTAGCCATTTGTTGGAATCCGGGCTCATCATCGCTTCTTCTTACGTCGCAGGGTCATCCATTTCATCAACCACGAATTTCACAACAGGATTGCCGTACAGTTCAGGAGCTGCACGTGTCCTGCTTGACCTGCGAGGTTCGGTAGTGTCCTCTTTCGGAGTTTCATGATCATTATCATTAGCTCTCTCTTCATCAGGTGAAGTCAACTCCGAAACAACTTCCGGTGCTGTGCCACTCGCCATTCCATGAAGAGAAGGTTCAATAACCTCTTCGAGTTCTACCTTCCGACTACTCACACCTTTCGCGAGAAACTCCTCAAGAAAGGATCCATTCTTGGCAACAAAAACCTTGCCCTCGGATCTGTGATAGAAGGTATACCCAATCGTTTCCTTAGGTTATCCTATGAAGACGCATTTTTCCGCTTTGGGTTCGAGTTTATCTGGAAAAAGTTTCTTCACATAAACATCGCATCCCCAAACTTTAAGAAATGACAGCTTAGGTTTGTTTCCAAACCATAATTCATACGGTGTCGTTTCAACGGATTTAGATGGTGCCCAATTTAAGGTGAATGCAGCTGTTTCCAGTGCATAACCCCAAAATGACAGTGGCAAGTCAGTCAGAGACATCATAGATCGAACCATATCCTATAAGGTATGATTACGACGTTCCGACACACCATTATGCTGTGGTGTTCCAGCACGCATGAGTTGTGAAACTATTCCACACTCTTTCATGTGTGTGCTAAACTCGTAACTTAGATACTCTCCTCCACGGTCAGACCGTAGAAATTTGATCTTTCTATTACGATGATTTTCCACTTCATTCTGAAATTCCTTGAACTTTTCAAAAGTTTCAGAATTGTGTTTCATCAAATAGATATACCCATATCATCCGTGAAAGTAACAAAATAACGATATCCACCTCGCGCCGACACACTCATTGGTCCACACACATCAGTATGTATGATTTCCAATATATCTGTTGCCCATTCCATTGAACCAGAAAACGACATTCTAGTCATCTTGCCCATAAGGCATGGCTCACATGTATCAAATGATTCAAAATCAAGTGATTCCAAAAGTCCATCAGAATGGAGTTTCTTCATGCGTTTAACGCCAATATGACCTAGACGGTAGTGCCACATATATGTAGATATATCATTATCAAGTTTAATCTTTTTAGCATTAACATTATGAATGTGCGTAATATTACTATCGAGATCTATCAGAAATAAACCATTCAACATAGGTGCATGACCATAAAAGATATCATTCCTATAAATCGAACAACCATTGTTTTCATATTTAAATGAATGACCACTTTGCATCAAACACGATCCGGATACAATGTTCATGCTCAGTGCAGGCACCAAATAACAATTATTTTGGTTTATAACTAATCCCGATGGCAAATGGAGAGGTAGCGTCCCGATAGCGATCACATCAACTTTTGATCCATTGCCGACCCGCATCCTGACCTCATCCCTTGCTAGTTGCCGCTTGTTCCGTATCCCCTAAACGAGTTACATATATTAGCAACCGATCCTGTATCAAATACCCAGGTGCTACTGCGAGTACTAGTCAAGTACACATCAATAACATGTATATCACATATACCTTTGTTTGCCTTGCCAGACTTCTTGTCCACCAAATACTTGGGGCAGTTGCGCTTCCAATGGCCAGTTCCCTTACAATAGAGCACTCGGTATCAGACTTAGGGCCAGCTCGGGGTTTCTTTTTAGGCGTGGCAACAGACTTGCCACCCTTCTTTCCCTTGTGCTTGCCTTTCTTGTCTTTCTTGAAACCAATGGTCCTATTGATCATCAACACTTGATGTTCTTTCCTAATCTCCACTTCTGCAGTCTTAAGCATTGATAGAAGCTCGGGAAGAGACTTCTTCATGCCCTTCATATTATAGTTCATCACGAAGCTCTTGTAGCTAGGTGGCAGAGATTGGAGAACACGATGTATGCCTAAGTCAATGGGAATCGTTATTCCCAAGGACACAAGCTTATCGGCGTACCCAGACATTTTGAGTATGTGCTCACTAACGGAGCTGTTTTCCTCCATCATGCAGCTAAAGAACTTTTCTGTATCATTATAACTCTCTACGGCAACATGGGTATCGAAAATCATTTTCAATTCTCCCATGGTATCAAAGGCATTGCCATTTTTGAAACGCTTTCGAAGTTCTGGCTCTAGCCCATATAGTATACCGCAATGAACTAAGTTGTGGTCCTCCTGACGAGTCACATAGACATTTTTTTCCTCGTTAGGGGCATCAGGAGCTGGTGGGGGGCCTAGCGGCGCATCTAGCACATATTGCTTTTGTGCAGCAGTGAGGAGAATCCTCAAATTCATAGCCTAGTTGGTGAAGTTGCTACCATTCGCAACAAGTTTCTCTTTCTCCATGAACACATTGAAATTAAAAGCAGGTGGTGCCATCTACAACAGAATTTGGAAAGTTTACTTAGACTAAGTTTACGATAGATTGAGTTCAACTAATCCAAATTACTAATGAACTCCCACTCAAAAACGACATCCCTCGTGTCCTTTTGGTGATTACATGAACCAAATCCACTACACCAAGTCCGATCATCACGTGAGTTGATGTAGCTTCAAAGGCGAGCATCTATATGGGCATCATATCAACTATATGACTCATGCTTAACCTTTCGGTCCGTGTTCCGAGGCCATGTATATACATGCTAGGCTCGCCAAGTAAGAACCTTAGTATTCGCGTGTGTAAAACTGTCTTACACCCGTTCCTATGAAAGCGTAGATTCGAGTACACCCGATCATCACCTGATGTCTCGAAACACGATCCACAGAACGGTGCATACTTAAGGAAGAACACATTTTTATCTTGATATCTAAATGAGGGATCATCTTACAATGCTACCAAAAGCGCCAAACTAGCAGTATAAGATGCTAACATCTAATGTGTAAAGTGAGATGATATGGTCCATGCATTTGATCTCTATCACTTGCATCGTGGTATGATCTCTATCATTCCTTTGTGTGTAAGGCCAAGGTCTATGGAACTTACACTTTGAGTGTGTTTTAAGAGTATCTATCATACATCTACTTACAACAATACCATATCAATACACTAGCCCAACAACGATCTAAACTAGACGCCTCTAATTTATCAATTGCAAGTTTTACGTGGCTTAGGGCTTTCAGAGATAGAACCGTTCTCACCTACGAACATGAACCACAACGAGGATAACTAAGTTATTAGCAACCCGTTGTAAATCAGATATTGACTATAGTAGGAGAGACAGACACCCGCCACCCACTTATGCAAAACAAGTTGCATGCCAGTCGTGGAACCGGTCTAATGTACAATGACATGTAAGGTTGGTCCGGGCCGCTTCATCCCACTATGCCACCAATATCCAAAATACATAGAAGATGCAATAACATGATCATCATCGCTCACATATAAACATATGTGTTCTACCCATGCAAAGCACTTACGCATAGATTAGGCTCTGATACCACTGTTGGGTCCGCAGCATAGAAAACAAAAAAATTCCTATGGTGTGAACTACACGCCAAGGTCTATCTACTAGGTACAAAGCAACGGGTGGACATACATCCAACGAGAACTTACCCTCGAAGACAACGAGTTTTGTTAACGAGTAGGAACTCGTGGTTGATGTAGTCGTACACTTGCCGATCTCAAGATCGTGAGGAAGTCCGAGCGCCACAACTCAGCAGCGCATCTGCACTCGCACACACGTTCAACCCACCGGACAACCTCCACCTCCTCGCTCCAGCGATCCAGCGGAAGCAGCAACTCCTTCCAGACAAAATGCCAGCGGGAACATGTATCTCGCTAATCCGAGACCATGGGGAAATAATTCTAGAGGGGGAGAGAGATCCTTCAAAAGGAGGTGTGTGGATGAAGGAGGGAATGGGTGGCCTTTTATAGGAGGAGGGGGTGCCCCCTCTCTCCATGGCCGGCGCATGGGGGGGTGACCCCTCACCTCCCCCATTCATGTGGTGGTAACCCCTCCACATTAAAATGCCTCTTCACATTCCCTTCTAAAGTCTCCACTTTAAATGCATTAAAATTCTCCAAGTTTAATGCTCTCTCATTTAATAAAACTATTTTTATTAAATTTATTCAGAATTTTGTTAATTACTTTAATTAACAAACATTCACATATAGCCCCTTGCAATATTTCAATATCACATGCAGAACCACTTTCTGCAATTTCACCCGAAACAATTTCCGGTTTCTATTGAAACAATTCCTGCACTTTGCAATTCTTTTGTCTGAAACATATGTGCTCCAAAATGGTGTCCGGTAACTCTTAAGTGTGCCACCCTATGGTTCGCGAATAATGCAGACATGATCGAGACCCTTCTCCGATCAATAATCAGCAGCGGGACCTGGAGATCCGTACTGACTCCTACACATTCAACAATGACTTCTATGATCGTGAGAACCTTTAACGCTTGTAACTAAATCCCTTTGTCTCCCGATATATTACATGTCCGAGATTCGATCATCGGTATCTCCATACCTAGTTTGATCTCATTACCGACATGCACTCTTTTCTCGTTCCCGTGATATAACATTCTAGTGATCACATCACTTGCTTGCAAGCTATCTCAATGTGATATCACCGAGAGGGCCTAGAGTATATCTATCCGTCATCAGGATTGACAAATTCCACTCTTGATCCATGAGCCTCAACATACCACCTTCGTAGTATTGAACCCATCTTTATAGTTACCCTATTACGGTGTGACGGTTGATGTTATCAAGATACTCTTCCGGTGTTAGGAATTAACATGATCTCATGGTCTAAGGATAAAGATTACTTCGTATGATGTTGTAGCAATATAAACATAATGACTTGATCGTAATGCTATACTTCGGATGAATGTATCACATCATTCCACCAATGGTGTGAACTTGTTATTAACAACATCCAATATCCATGATCAGGAAACCTTGATCATCTTGTTAATCAACAAGCTAGTCTATAAGAGAGGCATAACGAGGAACCCTTTTTGTTTATTAAACACACATGTATTGATGTTTCCGATCAATACAATTCTAGCATGTAAAATAAACATATATCATATATAAGGAATACATAATAACAACTTTATTATTGCCTCTCAGGGCATATTTCCTTCAAGATGAAATAACATAAGTATCACCTCTCAATACGAAATATATCAATGAATAATAGTGAATTAAGACATAGAATAGTGATGCAAAATGGACGTATCAACTCCCTCCAAGCTTAGACTTCGCTTGTCCCCAAGAGAAACTGAGCTCAATAAACATGGCCTCATGTTTATAGAGTGAAGAGGAGATAAAAGAATACGGACAAGAAGCATCACATTCATCAAATACATAGGTCATAATAGAAGACAACTCACTATTATATAACTCAACTTGCGATGAGTAAAGGAAACACAATAAAGATACATAAAGTGAATCATAATTGGTAATGGCAAACTTAGCTCTTGGTCGAAGAATAGTTCAGAATTTGCTGGAGTTCACAAATAACTGGTTTTTCAAGATAGCTTTCAAAGTAGTAAACATCAAGATAAGAACAATGTGCAAAACAAGGAACATAAGAAACATGAATGAATAAATCACCATATGAGTGAATGAAACACATCAACTCAAAATACTTGCTGAGATAGAAGGAAATAGGTTTACTGACTCAACTACAAAGTAAAAGAAGGGCCCTTCGCAGAGGGAAGCAGGGATTGCAAGTCTCATAAAGAGCTCCCAAAAATTATGATACTTACTAGATTTCAGCTCTCATTGCCCCTATCATAGGCATCTTCTGGTTGTTAAGGTTAAAGTGACACAACTAAGAGGATATGCTTGACAAGTTATAAGTTGAAATCTCATGCCCCTTACTTATGAGTACCGATCCTCATGCTACTCAACTTCAGTCACGAGCAAGCTCTTCTTATTGTAAATATATGCGTATCATTGAGAACCGCCAATGGGGTACCCCTTGCACATGACACAGGAGCTATCCCATAATCAAAATGACAAGGCAAGCAGACAGTGAGCATCTCCGCGATCTTTTTATTTGCTATTTGCATAGGTTTTTATTAAGGATGCTTCATAGAATGCTCACTATAGTTATGCTGCAAGTTTCCACCATGATTAGGCATGGCTTAGGCCAGCGGCCCAGGCGTTTCTCTAACACACATATAAACTCCATGATCTTACAAGTTCCACTTTTATTTCACACGGCCAGGATCCGTAAGCAAAAGAACATGATATCAACTAGGTACACGTACCAATGAAGTGTTGAAAGCGGGCCCCATGATACATGGTTCGGCTAACTTCAACTCATAAAGCGCAAGCATATACGCAACAAAGAAGGACCCAATGGTTCAAGTTTATTAAATGCAAGAAAGTAAAGTGTGCCATCAAGTTCGTGAGAGCTTTAATCACTAAATTTCACATAACAAGTTTAATTTGGGAGGTAGATAAAACAAGAATTTACTTGGAATAGCAATAATGCTACTAGGTAGGTATGGTGGACACAAATGGCAAAGGTTTTGGTTTAAAGGAGTGGGTGCATGAGAAGAATACCCTCTTAGTACAGGTTTTTGGCTAGCAAGGCTGGGTAACAAGTATAAGAGTTGAAGGAAACAAACAAACATACAAGTGATAAAGAAAAACATGCAATCTTCCTTGGAAGCACAAAATATCTTAACTAGAGAATACTAGACTTATGAGCAAATCAAGAAAGAAAGATCATGAAATTATTTTTCTCTAGAGTATTTCTATCTTTTTCTTTTCAACTCTCAAAAAGGTGTTGCTACTGACCGAGCCAGGTTTGCCAAAACCAACTAAATTAACTTAATGATCCCAAAGTGCTACCAATACTAACAACAAGATCAATCATATAACCACGAATTGAAAACTAACATAAGCTATGCAAAAGAGTGAATGATTGAACTTCTCATTAATATTCCATAACGAAAACTCACACCAAGGGATACATATCTAACGAGAGAGGGGACACTTCCATAATGCAAACCATACTACATAAAGACTCCTCTATTCATGATATGACTCTACTAATAAGGTAAAAAGATAGAAGATAGTGATATGATACCGCGACACTCCCCCAAGCTTGGAACAAACCAAGGGGATGCCAAACCTGATGACAAATTACTCCTTAGGTGGTGGTGGTATCCTCTCGATGAGCTCTTTGATTAGCTTCCCCAACTCCTCAATCTTGAAAGTGAGATTACGAATCAGCTGTGAATTTTGCTCAATGCGGCTCATGATCATGTCGTGTTGAGAATTCCAGTTGTTTCTATTCTTTCCCCACTCTTCCTCCTTGAAGTCATTTTTTCCTGCATGGCTAGAACGAGGCAAATCCCAATTGGAGGGTAATTTCCCCTTCGGCATATTCTAGTATTGATGCTCATGGATAAGGGTATGGAAAGGATTCTTGGTGCATGGAGGAAGTGACCAGGGATCTGGACGGTGATGAGGAGGCTTCCCTCCAATGGCTGGATTTGCCACCACTCCAATGCTTCCAATGGTGGTGCCGGTATGCGGGTGTTGGCCTTGCTCCTCTTCACCTTCACTCTTGATCTCCTTCTCCTTCCCAGGGTCTTAGAGGTCTTCCTCCATGGGCTCCTTCCCTTTATCCTTGGCAGACACCATTGTGCTTCTAAACTTTCAAAGAGTATGTCCTGGCAGAAACAGATCGAAACAAAAACACGACGAAAACACGATATACGGACCTCGAGGGATCCGGGGGGTTATATATTACGAAGTTTCATATCAAAAGGAAGGTACTGGGAGAAAACGAGTCGGAGACGGAGACCGGGGTGGACTCACCACCTGGTGGCGCGGCTAGGGGAGGGCCCGCGCCACAGGGTGGTGTCAGCCACCATGGCTCCGTTTCCGTCCCTTTTTCGCTTCGTAGCTTTCTTATTGACTAAAAACTACAAAAATATACTTGGATAGTATTTTCGCGGAACTTTTCTTACCAGAACCATTACCTAGTTTGAAACGGACTCTGTAGGTCTCTGAATTTGGTCCTTAATGAATTTCTCTGGAGTTATAACTTGAAAGGCATCAACATCTTCATTGTAAGAATCTCCAGCAATATAGTGTTTGAGTCGCTGTCCATTCACTACTTGTGTAGTATTATCTTTTAGAGAAGAAAGTTTTATTGCTCCTGAACAGTATACTTCTTCAATGATGAAAGGTCCTTCCCATTTTGATAGTAGCTTACTTGCAAAAAATCTGAGACGAGACCTATACAATAGAGCTTTCTCACCAACATGAATTTCTCTCTTAAGTATTCGCTTGTCATGCCATCTTACACTTTTTCCTTAAAGAGCCTAGCATTCTCATAGGATTCACTCCTCCATTCATCTAAAGAACTTAAGTCAAATAATCTTTTCTCACTGGCGAGCTTACAATCTCTATTTAGTTCTTTCACTGCCCAGTAAGCTTTGTGTTCTAACTCTAAGGGTAAGTGGCAAGCTTTCCCATAAACCATTTTATAAGGAGACATTCCCATAGGATTTTTATAAGCAGTTCTATAAGCCCATAAAGCATCATTCAACTTATTAGCCCAATTTTTTCTAGACCTATTAACAGTCTTTTGCAAGATAGATTTAATTTCTCTATTTGATAACTCTACTTGCCCGCTAGTTTGGGGGTGATAAGCTGAAGCAATTCTATGATTAACATCATATTTAGCGAGGGTCTTCCTAAAACCACCATGAATGAAATGAGAACCCCCATCAGTCATGAGATACCTAGGCACTCCAAACCTAGGAAACATAACATCTTTAAGCATTTTTAGAGAGGTTTCCCCGTCAGCACTTTTTGTAGGAATGGCTTCTACCCACTTAGTAACATAATCTACGGCAACAAGAATATGAGTATAGCCTTTCGAAGGAGGGAAAGGACCCATAAAGTCAAATCCCCAACAATCAAAAGGTTTAATAACTAGAGAGTAGTTCATAGGCATTTCATTGCGTCTAGAAATATTACCAGCACGCTGACATTCATCACAAGATAAAACAAATTTTCTTGCATCTTTAAAAAGGGTAGGCCAGTAGAAACCCGATTGTAGTACCTTTTGTGCAGTTCTATCTCATGCATGATGTCCTCCATAGGCACTACCATGACATTTACGCAATATCTCTTTTTGTTCATATTCTGGAACACATCTTTGCATAATACCATCAACTCCTTCTTTGTATAAGTGTGGGTCATCCCAAAAATAATGTCTCAGATCATAGAAGAACTTTCTTCTTTGCTGAGCTGTAAAAGTTGGAGGAAAATACTTGGAGACAATAAAGTTAGCATAACCAGCATACCAAGGTCTTCCTCGCGAGCTCACTCCCACTGCAGCTAACTGTTCATTCAGGAAACTATCATTAACAGGCATAGGGTCAAAAGAGATGTTTTCCAAATGAGATAAATTATCAGCTATAGGATTTTCAGCACCCTTTCTATCTACTATATGTAAATCAAACTCTTGTAAAAGCAGCACCCATCTAATAAGCCTAGGCTTAGCGTCCTTCTTCGTCATAAGATATTTAATAGCAGCATGATCAGTATGAATGGTTACTTTTGAGTCCACAATATAGGGCCTAAACTTATCACAAGCAAAAACAACAGCTAGAAATTCCTTTTCGGTAGTAGCATAATTCCTTTAAGCAGCGTCTAGAGTCTTACTAGCATAATGGATAACGTTTAGCTTTTTATCAATACGTTGCCCAAGGATAGCACCTACAGCAAAATCACTAGCATCACACATTATTTCAAAGGGTAAACTCCAATCAGGTGGTTGAACAATAGGGGATGTAATTAAAGCCTTCTTAAGAGTTTCAAAAGCTTCCTTACAATCATCATCAAAAACGAAGGGTACATCTTTTTGAAGAAGATTAGTAAGGGGTTTTGATATCCTAGCAAAGTCTTTAATAAACCTTCTATAGAAACCAGCATGACCAAGGATACTACAAATACCTTTGATGTCTCTTGGGCATGGCATCTTCTCAATTGCCTCAACCTTACCTCTATCAACTTCTATGCCTCTTTCAGAAACTTTATGCCCAAGAACAATCCCTTCATTAACCATGAAGTGGCATTTCTCCCAATTAAAAACAAGATTAGTTTTTTCACATCTCTGCAAAACTTTATCAAGGTTGTGCATACAATTATCAAAAGAAGTTCCATAGACAGAAAAGTCATCCATGAACACCTCTACAATTTCCTCACAAAAGCCATGAAAGATAGCAGACATGCACCTTTGGAAAGTAGCAGGAGCATTACATAAACAAAAAGGCATACGTCTATAAGCATAAGTTCCATAAGGGCAAGTAAAAGTAGTTTTTTCTTGATCTTGTTGTTTAACAGCAATTTGAGAGAAACCAGAATAACCATCAAGAAAACAAAAATGGGTCTTTTTAGACAACCTTTCCAACATTTGATCAATAAAAGGAAGCATGTAGTGGTCTTTCTTAGTAACTTTATTGACTTTCCTAAAATCGATGCACATCCTATAGCCTACCACTATTCTTTGAGGAATAAGCTCATCATTATCATTAGGGACAACGGTAATACCTCCCTTTTTAGGAACACAATGAACAGGACTAACCCATTCACTATCAGTAATAGGGTAAATAATACCAGCATCAAGGAGTTTCAATACCTCATTCCTTACCACTTCCTTCATCTTAGGATTTAAACGTTGTTGGTGCTCCACTACTGGCTTCGCATCTAGTTCTGTGTTGATAGAATGCTGACATATAGTAGGTGAAATACCTTTCAAATCATCCAGAGTATTGCCCATAGCTCCTCGGTGTTTCCTCAAAACTTCCAATAATCTTTCTTCTTCCTCCCCTGAAAGTTTAGCGCTAATAATAACAGGATATATCTTTTTTATCATCAATAAAAGCATATTTAAGATCATCGGGGAGAGGTTTTAGATCGAAAACCGGATCCATTTTAGGTGGCATCGTGGTACCCAAGTCTTCCACAGGAAATTCGTGCTTAAGCATCTTAGGTTGATCACGGAGGATCCTGTCAATCTCATTCCTTTCTTCCATGAAGATTTCACTTTCATGATCTTCCATAAATTGCTGCAAAGCATTGTTAGGGGCAAGAGAAATAGAAGCAAGTTTTTCAACCCTAAAATCCTCATTATGGGTTTCCTCTTCGCAAGGTTGTTTAGTAAATTTCGAAAAATTAAACTCATAAGACTCCTCATCAAATTTAGTCAAGATTTTCTCCCTCTTGCAATCAATAATAGCTCCACAAGTACTCAAGAAAGGTCTACCAAAAAATGATAGGGTAGGTTTTACTAGCAGCCGAACCAAGTACTAGAAAATTAGCGGGCTACTTAATCTTACCACAAAGAACTTCCACGTCTCGTACAATACCAATTGGAGGGATGGTCTCTCTATTAGCAAGGTGAATAACCACATCAATCTCTTCCAACTCGCAAGGACTGGTCTCATGCATAATTTCTCTGTAAAGCTCATAAGGAATATCACTGGGACTTGCACCAATATCACATAAACCATAATAGCAATGATCACCAATTCTAACAGAAAGTACAGGAACACTAGCCTTTTTAGTTCTATTGGGATGTGAAACAATATTAGAAGCATCCTCACAAAAGACTATGTGCCCATCTTCTACGCTTTTAGTGACAAGGTCTTTAACAATTGCTACCACAGGTTCAATGTTTATTTGTTCATCGGGTTTTATAGTTCTTTTTTCACTTTTGGTGATTACATTAGTTATCATAGGATGGTCCTTTACCTTTTCGGGGAAGGGAATCTTCTCGATATAAGGTTCGGGTAAGATGGGGTCAATAATGCAATACTCAGCACTTCCAATAAGAGCATAGTCAACAATATCTTTGTAAGGTGCATGGTACTTGTTCCATCCCCTTTTTGGAATTTTGATATAGGAAGCAAAAGCTCTAAAGCAATTCGTAATAACTTGCAAATCAAGACCATAAATATTACTAATATTTTGGAAGTCATCAGTTCCCATACAAGATTCAATGCATTCATAATCATATTTTATACCTGACTTTCTACCTTTGTCAATCCCCCAAGCTTTAGCATTATCTCGACGGTCTAGAAGGTCCCATTTAGCTTCTTCTTCCATACGAGTGAATGATCCAGCACATGAGGCATCCAATAAATCTTTGTCATGTAGAGGGAGTCTTGCATAAAAGTTGTTGATAATAATATTGTTGGCGAGCTCATGAATGGGACATTTGAGCATTAGTAACTTCAATCTCCCCCAAGCTTGAGCTGTACTCTCTCCATCAAGAGGCCAAAAGTTGTATTTGATTCCGATCTTTATGAATCTCACTAGGAGGATAAAACTTTGAATAAAAGAGAGGCACTATTTCCTCCCATTCCAGAGCTTGACCATTCTTCAGCAGCTTATACCATTCCTCAGCTCTTCCTTTTAGTGATAATGAGAATAACTTCTTCTTAACTTGATCTGTAGTAATACCTGCACACTTGAACAACCCGCATAATTCGTGTATAAAGATTAAATGATCACCGGGATGGATAGTTCCATCCCCAACATAGTAGTTATCCATAACACGATCAATAATTCTTGTAGGTATTTTGAAAACATCATTCTCAGCAGGTGGTGGTTTATCTACTACCTTAGCAGTGGTAGTAGCATTACCAAATAAGAAACTCAGCGAATTATTCATAACGAAAATAAAGCAACTAGCAGAAGTAAACGATACTCACAGTAGAAGTTTCGTTTACCAGTTCCACTCTCCAATAGCGCTTCACTCCCAGGCAATGGCGCCAGAAAATAGTCTTGATGACCCACAAGTATAGGGGGTGTATCGCAGTATTTTTGATAAGTAATAGTGTCGAACCCAACGAGGAGCTGAAGGTGCTGGATAGTGGAATGGATCAGGAATTATCTGCAAATACTTAGCAAACGGATTTTTGGGGGTTTTCGATAAAGCAAGTAAACAAAGTACGAGTAAATAAAAGAGAGTAGGAATAAATGCAGCAAGTGGCCCAATCCTTTATGCAGAAAAGGACAAGCCGGTTGTATTACTTAAGATGACCAAACGTTCTCGAGGACACATGGGAAGACTGTCAAGTGCTTTCGCTTCATATAGTCGATTAATCTTCTTTAGCTTGCTAAGTGTTGTGTAGGTGAACCTGTGCTAATGTACCGCCCCATCCAAGACTAATACATACTTGTGATTATACCCATTTCAAACATCCGTAAGTACAAGAAAGTAATTAAGGTAGAAACCTAACCACAGCTTTAAACTCTAAGACCCTTACGTCCCTTGTGCAATGGTTTCCTAACGGGGTTCAGGTTTCTGTCACTCCGGCAACCCCTATGATTAGTAGTCAAATACACAATGCATTCCCCTAGGCCCATATAGGTGAAGTGTCATGTAGTCGACGTTCACATAACACCACTAGAAGAAGTACACCACAACTTAAATAACAATCTATTGAATCTTTCTCAACGCAACTCCACTACTAACAACAAGACTTCTCCCATGCCCTCAAGAACAAAACGAACCACTCACAAGACATCATATGGATCATGATCAGAGATGGAATAATGATGTATAACAATTTGAACATAAACAATAATTCAATTGTTCACTCAATAGCATCAACTACAAAGAGTAATCAACACCGGGAAACTTTCCCCTATGAACTATAGCAAGATTCAACCAACTGTTACAGCAATATGGAGATGGTGATGAGGGTGCTGATGGTGATGATGGTGGTGATGATGATGATGATCCCGATGAAGTCCAGCTTGATGGTGGTGTTGATGGAAACGATCTCCCCTCTCCGGGAAGGAATTCACCCGGCAGAAATCTGTCTGCCGGAGAGATCTTTCTCTCTCGGTGTTTTCCGCCCCGCAGAGGTGGCGAAATCTTTTTGTGGTCGCTCCCCGAGTCTTAGGGTTTCGTGGGGATGATATATGCCAGAGGGGAGAGGCTGGAGTGGGCCAGGGCGGCCACACCACCTCCAGGCGCGGCCTAGGCCTGCCCGCGCCATGGGGTGGTGTGGGCCCCCTATGGCCCACCTCCACTTCATATTCTGGCATCCTTAGTCTTCTGGAAAAATAGGATTTTTCGTATATTTTCCCGGATTTTCTGATCTTCGCAAATTTTGCCTCCAAACAGCACATTTTCCATTAGAATCCTGACTGCAGCGGTCCATGCTCCAAACGTCATCAACCATGCAAAAATAGATGAAATAACATAAGTATCACCTCTCAATACGAAATATATCAATGAATAATAGTGAATTAAGACATAGAATAGTGATGCAAAATGGACGTATCACTCAGCTAGCAACACCTTTGGGGTGTTTCCTTGCTCCTACTGGTTCGATTAAACCTTGGTTTCATAATTGAGGGAAACTTGTTGATGTGCTCATCATACCTTCCTCTTGGGGTTCCCAACGAGCTCTACATCAACACTGAGACATCAAGCATTTTTCTGGCGCCGTTTCCGGGGAGTCAAGGACATCTTCACAAGGGGAGTCCCTCATAACCAATCTCTTAACTTTGTTATTTTTTCTTTGCTTAGTTTACTTTTTCTTTGTTTGCTTGTTTTGTTATCAAAAGCACACAAAAAATAGTTTTACAAGTTTTCTCTTATTTGAAAACACAAAAAATGACTACCTTGAAAACACTAAGTTGTGTGACTTCACTAGCACCAACAACAATGATTTTATGAGCACACCTATTGCTCCACCTGTGCCTGAAGATACTTTCTTTGAGATAAAACCTGCTTTACTCAATCTTGTTATGAGAGAACAATTTTCTGGTATTGGTAATGAATATGCTGCTGCCCATCTAAATAACTTTGTTGAACTTTGTGAGATGCAAAAGCATAGGGATATAGATGGTGATATTATTAAGCTGAAATTGTTTCCTTTCTCTTTGAGAGGAAAAGCTAAAGAATGGTTGAATTCCCTAACTAGGAATAGTATTGATTCTTGGACTAAATGCAAAGATGCTTTCATTGGAAAATACTATCCACCTGCTAAGATTATATCTATGAGAAGTGAAATAATGAAGTTTAAACAATCTGATAATGAACATGGTGCTCAAGCTTGGGAAAGAATGAAATCTTTGGTAAAGAATTTTCCCACTCATGGACTGACTTCTTGGATGATCATCCAAACTTTGTATGCAGGATTGAACTATTCTTCAAGGAACCTATTGGATTCTACTGCTGGAGGTACCTTTATGACCATCACTTTGGGTGCTGCAACAAAACTTCTAGAGAATATGATGGTTAATTATTCTGAAAGGCATACTGAGAGAGCTCCACAAGGTAGGAAGGTAAATTGTATTGAGTAAACCTCCTCCTTGAGTGATAAGATTGATATTATTATGTCTATGCTTGTTAATGGAAAGCCCATATTGATCCAAATAATGTTCCTTTAGCCTCTTTGGTTACTCAAGAAGAGCAAGTTGATGTGAACTTCATAAGAAATAATTATTTTGGCAATAATGCTTATAGGAGTAATTTTCGTAACAACAATTATAAGCCATATCCTCCCAACAATGGTAATGCTTATGGAAATTCTTACAAAAATAATAGGAGTGCACCCTCTGAACTTGAAGTTATGCTTAAAGACTTTATTAGTAAACAAACTGCTTTCAATAAAACTATTGAGGAAAAACTCTCTAATGCTAAAAGAAATATAGCATCTTTGGCTGAAGCTCAATCTTCTTTGAATAAAACGGCTGCTAAACCTGAAACTAATGATAATCCCTTTGCAGCTACTAATGCTATATAAGTAAGAATTGATGAAAATGTTAGACTATTAGCTGAATTACATGCTAAGTGGGAAAGAGAAGATGAAATTGCTAGAAACATTAATGTTTCTACTATTACCACCACTAGTGTTGAGGCTAGTAATAGTTCTACTACTTTAAATGATAATTATGATTTTCATCTTGATGGTTGCAACATCTCTGAAGTTATTAAGTTCCTACAAAAGCTTGCTAAAAATCCTAATGCTAGTGCTATGAACATGGCCTTTACAAAACACATTACCGATGCTCTCATAAAGATTAAAGAAGAAAACATGAAACATAAAGCTTCTATTCCTATAAAACAAGAAGATGGTTGGGAACCCATCATTAATATGAAAGTCAATGACTTTGATTTCAAATCTTTATGTGATCTTGATAGTAGTGTTTCTATTATGCCTAGAAGGATTTATGATATGCTTGATTTGCCTCCACTTGAAGATTGTTATTTGAATGTCCCACTTGATGATAATGCTAAAAAGAAACTCATGGGGGAGTCTTAATGATGTTCTTATTATGGTTAACAATGCCTATGTCCGCATTGATTTCTATGTTTGGGATGTTGAATGCAATGCTTCTTGTCCTATTACTTTGGGAAAACCTTTTCTTAGAACTGTTGGTTCCATTATTGATATGAAAGAAGGCACCATTAAATATCAACTCCCACTCAAGAAAGGTATAGAACACTTCCCCAAGAAGAGAGAGAAGATTTCTTTTGCCTCTCCTATGTAAACAAAATTTGGTCTTAATGCTTCTTCATTTGAGAACACTTGATTCTTTCTTGCTTCTTATGCCTAACTTAAAGGCGTTAAAGAAAAGTACTTATTGGGACATAACCCAAAAGTTTTAGATGAGTCTTGGAAGTTATTACTTCAGTAATAACCGCTCCTTATCCTTTTTATTTGCTTTTTGTGCCAAGAGTAACCTCTAATGAGAGAGAAGTAATGATTGGGAAAGTTGTTGTCCCGAAATAGATTTCTGTGCTTCACCGTAAAAATTCACGTAAAATCTCTGAACGTCTTTTTGAGGCGTGAATGTTTGTGCTTCTGCCCCAGGTTGTTATCTAACTTTCGTTAGTTCAACACTTTTTGATTTGAGCAACAGAAGGTCTTCGAAAAAAATCGTCTTTACCTGCTGGTCTGTTTTGACAGACTTCTGCCATTTTCTGCATTTGCTTTTTGTTGGTTCCTCTTTCAGTTCTTTTGGGGAATTGAGCTTTTTGAGGGAAGTGCTACAGTAGCTAGTGTTCTAATGGGATTTTATTTGGTGTTAGAACTGAACCTTAAGACTTATTTATCTTGAGTGCACTAATGTTGCTAATAAAGATTGTGTGAAGTTTTGTATGAAGGAAAAATTTCAGGTGTATGGAAGGAATGAGTAATGAGATGAAGGATGGACTAAAGCTCAATCTTGGGGATACCACGCATGTCACTCCAAGAAATATCCAAGAAGTACAAGCGTCAAAGCTCGGGGATGCCCAAGGCATCCCCCTCTTCATCAATAAATATCCGAGGTTTCTTCCAAACGCTTCATTTTTATTGTTTCATGCACAGTTGTGTTGTTCTTGGAGCGTCTTCTTTTTCATTTTCATTTTGGTTTTCCGTTTGCTTTGTTTGCTTATTTTGCTGAATAAATTGGTTGGACCCCCTCTTTCATACATTGGTTTGCAAATAGTTTGGTTTGGATTGGAAAAGAGTAGGAAAGTTCATATTTATGTGGTAAAAAGAGCTTGTTTTTGACTGTGGCCTATGCTTTGTCATGCCATGCTTGATATTGTTTTGGATTTATGCTTAGTATTCTTTGTTGTAGCATGACTTGTTATAAACAATTGAGATTGATTAATGTGCCTTGGATGAATCATGCGTTGTTTTAGCATATTAAAGCATAGTATAGTGGTATTCTCCTTTGATGCTTTATTTGGGTTAACTTGGTGCATGATCACACCATGTTATGACTATCCCAAGTCACCATCGCCTTTATGATCCTTTAGTTTTCAACTTTTAGTATCACTTTATGCTTTGATCAATGATGTTTTGTCGCTCTGCATGATTATGGCCATTATTGCTCTCTTAGTTTGTCGCTCTCAGTCTTTTGCTAGCCTCCACAACCAAGTATGAGTTCCACTCATGCATCCAACTCCCTAAACCAAGTTATTACAAAGAGTCCACCATACCTACCTACTATCTTATGCTATTCCAAGTATATTCATGCTTTTGTTTACCTTCCAAATTAAACTTGTTATGAGAAAACTAGTGATTAAAGCTCTCACGAACTTGATGGCACACTTTACTTTTTTGCATCTATTAAACTTGAACCATTGGGTTCTTCTTTGTTGTGTATATGCTTGTGCTTTATAAGTTGAAATTAGCAGAACCATGTATCATGGGGAACGCTTTCAACATTGCACTTGTACTTTGTACCCCGTTGATATCATGTTCTTTTGCTTATGGATCCCGACGGTGTGAAAAAAAGTGGAACTTGTAAGATCATGGAGTTTGTATGTGTGTTAGAGAAACGCCTGGGCCGCTAGCCTAAGCCATGCCTAATCATGGTGAAAACTTGCAGCATCACCATAATGAGCACTCTATGAAGCATCCTCAATAAAAACCTATGCAAATAGCAAATAAAAAGATCAATGAGATGCTCATTGTCTGCTTGCCTTGTCATTTTGATTATGGGATAGCTCCTGTATGATGTGAAAGGGATACCCCATTGGCGGTTCTTTATGATACACATGTACTTACAATGACAAGAGCTTACTTGTGACTAAAGTTGAGTAGGATGAGGTTCGGTCTTCGTAAGTAAGGGGCATGAGATTTCGATTTATAACTTGTCAAGCATATCCTCTTAGTTGTGTCACTTTAACCTTAATCACCTTCAAGATGCTTATGATAGGGGCAATGAGAGCTGACAGCTATAAGTACCATAATTTTTGGAAGCTCTTTATGAGACTTGAATCCCTACTTCCTTTTATAAAGGCCTTTCTTCCACCATTATATTGAGTCTCCACCTTCTACCTTTATGCACCTACTTTGAGAGCATAGTGGCCATTCTTAGTTCTATGTGCATTGTCCCAAGACTAGTTGATTGATGCATAACTTGATATTGCTTATTTTAAACTATTTGTATCTAGTCAGTCTTATGAACTTTGAAGGTGTCCTATGCATTTATGTTTGCTACTCTATGAGGGACAAGCTGAATACTATTATGCTATGTTTTCTTTATGTGAAACAAACAAACATCTTGCAAAGCATTGTTATTCATGAATCTTTTGTTTGTGCCTTTTCATGTTGTATCATAGTTTCTTTTTCTTATTTCTAGAACTTTGTCTTTCATGTTATGATTGAAGTACTATGATCTCAGCTTTGAATGTTTTACAAATACTTTGATGAAGTCTTTGATGGTGCATGTCACCTCAAAAATTATTCTTTCTTTTTAGCACTTACCTACTCAAGGACGAGCAGGAGTTGAGCTTGGGGATGTTGATACATTGCAAATGTATCTATAATTTTTCATGTTCCATGCTTGGTTTTATCCACTTTCTTGTGTTTTGTCCACACTTTGGAGTACTTTTCATATGATTTCTTGGACTAACCTGTTAATAAGAGCCACAGTGCCAGCTGCCTATTTTCTGCCGTTTTTGGTTCCAGAAAAGTCAGAAAATGAATATTCTCGGAATTGGACGAGACAAAAGCCAAAGTGCCTATTTTTCCGGAAGTCATTAGATGCCAGAATACGAGACGGGGAAGGGCTGGGGGCTGGCCACACCACCTGGCTGCGCGGCCAGGCCTGGCCCGCGCCAGGGGGTGGTCTGGCCGACCCCAGCACCCCCTCGGCCTCTCCTTCCGCCTATAAGATGCCCTCGGGACGAAAACCCTAAGGACCCGATCAAAAATCCATGAAAGAGTCTGTAGCCTCCGTCATCTATGTCCCTAGATCGGGAGGGATCTGAAGCTCTTCCCGGCACCCTGTCGGAGAGGGGAATTCACCCTACAGGCCTTCTTCATCACCATGCAAGCCTCCGGTGTGATGCGTGAGTAGTTCATCCTTGGACTACGGATCCATGTAGTAGCTAGATGGCTGGTTCTCCTCCTTTGTGCTTTCATGTCTAGATCTTGTGAGCTCCGTTCATGATCAAGATCATCTATTTGTAATTCTGCATGTTGTGTTCGCGGGGATCTGATGGATATTGAGATGCTATTTCAGATTGATTATTTATTCTATCATGTATTTTTATTTGTGATCTTGCATACTTTCCGTTGTTAGTAGCTATCTTGGCCAAGTAGATGCTAGTAACTCCAAGAGTTAGTATTTATGCTCGATGGTGGGTTCATGCCTCTAGTAATCTAGGGAAGTGATAGAAATCTCCAAGGTACTAGATGTGTTGTTGCTACTAGGGAGAAAACAACAATCCTTTGTTCATAGAACTATCATATTGTTTACATTACACGCAATTCGTAAAGCAATAATCTGTTGCTTGCAACTTAATACTGGAGGGGTTCGGATGATAATCTGAAGGTGGATTATTAGTCATAGATGCAGTTGGATGGCGGTCTATGTATAATGTTGTAATACCCAATCAAATCTCAAAGGAGTCAAGATGATTAGTATATGCATGTATTGCTTTCTCGATGTTTGTCAATTGCCCCGCTGTAATTTGTTCACCCAACATGTTATCTATCTTAAGGAGAGCCACCTCTAGTGAACTATGGATCCCGGTCCTTTTCTTTACATACAATCTATAAACTGTTACTGCTTTGTGTTTACTTTCTGCAAACTTTTACTTCTTTCCATTCGATACGTTTAACCTTTGTTTTCCGCAAAACACAGTGAGATTGACAACCTCATCGCAAGTTGGGGACAAAGTTCTGTGGTTGTGTTGTGCAGGTCTCCACGTTTCTACTAGCACCGGTAGTGCGCCCTGCCAAGGCTCAGCTAGCAACACCTTTGGGGTGTTTCCTTGCTCCTACTGGTTCGATTAAACCTTGGTTTCATAACTGAGGGAAGCTTGCTGCTGTGCTCATCATACCTTCCTCTTGGGGTTCCCAACGAGCTCTACATCAACACTGAGCCATCAATCCACCAGTGTCATTGCATGTGTGTCCTTCTCACAAACCACATATGGATCTTCCAGTGTCATTGCATGTGTGTTCTTCCCACAGACCACACATGGATCCACCAGTGTCATTGCATGTGTGTTCTTCTCACAGACCACACATGGATCCACTAGTGTCATTGCATGTGTGTTCTTCCCATGAACCACATATGGATCCACCTGTGTCATTGCATGTGTGTCCTTCTCACAAACCACATATGGATCCACCTGTGTCATTGCATGTGTGCTCTTCCCACAGACCACACATGGATCTACCGGTGTCATTGCATGTGTGTTCCTCTCATAGACCACACATGGATCAACCGGTGTCATCGCATGCCTACTCTTTTCATGAACCATAGTTAGAGTCATTGCATGTGTGTTCTTCTCATGAACCACAGCTAGAGTCATTGCATGTGTCTTCTTCTCACAAACCATATCATGAACCACACCCAGTGTCATTGCATGTCTGTTATTCTCATTAACCACACATGGATCCACCAGTATCATTTCATGTCTTCTCTTTTCATGAACCATAGTTAGAGTCATTGCATGTCTGTTCTTTTCACAAACGACATATCACCAGTGTCATTGCATGTGTGTTCTTCCCATAGACCACACGTGGATCCACCAGTGTCATTGCATGTCTTCCCTTACCATGAACCACAAATGGATCCACTAGTGTCATTGCATGTGTGTCCTTCTCACAAACCACATATGGATCCACTAGTGTCATTGCATGTGTGTTCTTCTCACAGACCACGTAAGGATCCACCGGTGTCATTGGATGTGTGTTCCACTCATACACCACACATGGATCCACCGGTGCCATCGCATGTCTGCTCTTTTCATGAACCATAGTTAGAGTCATTGCATGTGTGTTCTTCTCAGGAACCACAGCTAGAGTCATTGCATGTGTGTTCTTCTCACAAACCATATCATGAACCACACCCACTGCCATTGCATGTGTGTTCTTCTCATGAACCACACATGGATCCACCAGTGTCATTACATGTCTGCTCTTTTCATGAACCACAGTTAGAGTCATTGCATGTCTGTTCCTTTCACAAACCACATATCACTAGTGTCATTGCATGTGTGTTTTTCGCAAAGACCACACATGGATCCACCAGTGTCATTGCATGTGTGTTCTCACAAACCATATCATCAACCACACCCAGTGTCATTGCATGTGTGTTCTTCTCACAGACCACACATGGATCCACCAGTGTCATTGCATGTGTGTTCTTCCCACAGACCACACATGGATCCACCAGTGTCATTGCATGTGTGTTCCTCCATGAACCACACATGGATCCACCGGTGTCATCGCATGTCTGCTCTTTTCATGAACCAGAGTTAGAGTCATTGGATGTGTGTTCTTCTCATGAACCTCAGCTAGAGTCATTGCATGTGTGTTCTTCTCACAAACCATATCATGAACCACACCTAGTGTCATTGCATGTGTGTTATTCACATTCACCACACATGGATCCACCGGTGTCTTGCATGTCTGCTCTTTTCATGAACCACAGTTAGAGTCATTGCGTGTTTGTTCCTCTCATAGACCACACATGGATCCACCGGTGTCATCGCATGTCTGTTCTTTTCATGAACCACAGTTAGAGTCATTGCATGTGTGTTCTTTTCATGAACCACAGTTAGAGTCATTGCATGTGTGTTCTTCTCATGAACCATAGCTAGAGTCATTGCATGTGTGTTTTACTCACAAACCATATCATGAACCACACCCAGTGCCATTGCATGTGTGTTCTTCTCATTAACCACACATGGATCCACCAGTGTCATTGCATGTCTGCTCTTTTCCTAAACCACAGTTAGAGCCATTGCATGTCTGTTCCTTTCAAAAACCACATATCCAGTGTCATTGCATGTGTGTTCTTCTCACAGACCACACATGGATCCACCAGTGTCATTGCATGTGTGTTCTTCCCACAGACCACACATGGATCCACCAGTGTCATTGCATGTGTGTTCCTCCCATGAACCACACATGGATCCACCGGTGTCATCGCATGTCTGCTCTTTTCATGAACCATAGTTAGTGTCATTGCATGTATGTTCTTCTCATGAACCACAACTAGAGTCATTGCATGTGTGTTCTTCTCACAAACCATATCATGAACCACACCCAGTGTCATTGCATGTGTGTTATTCTCATTAACCACACATGGATCCACCAGTGTCATTGCATGTCTGCTCTTTTCATGAACCACAGTTAGAGTCATTGCATGTATGTTCCTCTCATAGACCACACATGGATCCACCGGTGTCATCGCATGTCTATTCTTTTCATGAACCACAGTTAGAGTCATTGCATGTGTCTTCTTCTCATGAACCACATCTAGAGTCATTGCATGTGTGTTCTTCTCACAAACCATATCATGAACCACCCCTACTGTCATTGCATGTGTGTTCTTCTCATTAACCACACATGGATCCACCAGTGTCATTGCATGTCTGCTCTGTTCATGAACCACAGTTAGAGTCATTGCATGTCTATTCCTTTCACAAAGCACATATCACCAGTGTCATTGCATGTGTGTTCTTCTCACAGACCCCACATGGATCCACCAGTGTCATTGCATGTGTGTTCTTCCCACAGACAACACATGGATCCACCAGTGTCATTGCATGTGTGTTCCTCCCATGAACCACACATGGATCCACCGGTGTCATCGCATGTCTGTTCTTCCCACATACCACGTAAGGATCCACCGATGTCACTGGATGTGTGTTCCTCCCATAGACCACACATGGATCCACCGGTGTCATCGCATGTCTGTTCTTTTCATGAACCATAGTGAGAGTCATTGCATGTGTGTTCTTCTCATGAACCACAGCTAGAGTCATTGCATGTGTGTTCTTCTCACAAACCATATCATGAACCACACCCAGTGTCATTGCATGTGTGTTCTTCTCATTAACCACACATGGATCCACCAGTGTTATTGCATGTCTGCTCTTTTCATGAACCACAGTTAGAGTCATTGCATGTCTGTTCCTTTTACAAACCACATATCACTAGTGTCATTGCATGTGTGTTCTTCTCACAGACCACACATGGATCCACCACTGTCATTGCATGTGTGTCCTTCCGATGAACCATATATGGATCCACTAGTGTCATTGCATGTGTGTCCTTCTCACAAACCACATATGGATCCACCAGTGTGATTGCATGTGTGTTCTTCTCACAGACCATGTAAGGATCCACTGGTGTCATTGGATGTGTGTTCCTCTCATAGACCAGACATGGATCCACCGGTGTCATCGCATGTCGGCTCTTTTCATGAACCACAGGTAGAGTCATTGCATGTGTGTTCTTCTCATGAACCACAGCTAGAGTCATTGCATGTGTGTTCTTCTCACAAACCATATCATGAACCACACCAAGTGTCATTGCATGTGTGTTATTCTCATTAACCACACATGGATCCACCAGTGTCATTGCATGTCTGGTCTTTTCATGAACCACAGTTAGAGTCATTGCATGTCTACTCTTTTCACAGACAACATGTCACTGGTGTCATTGCATGTGTGTTCTTCCCACAGACCACATATGGATCGACCAGTGTCATTGCATGTGTGTCCTTACCATGAACCACAGATGGATCCACCAGTTTCATTGCATGTGTGTCCTTCTCACCAACCACATATGGATCCACTAGTGTCATTGCATGTGTGTTCGTCTCACAGACCACGTAAGGATCCACCAGTGTCATTGGATGTGTGTTCCTCTCATAGACCACACATAGATCCACCGGTGTCATCGCATGTCTGCTATTTTCATGAACCACAGTTAGAGTCATTGCATGTGTGTTCTTCTCATGAACCACAGCTAGAGTCATTGCATGTGTGTTCTTCTTACAAACCATATCATGAACCACACCCAGTGTCATTGCATGTGTGTTCCTCTCATAAACCACACATCGATCCACCAGTGTCATTGCATGTCTGTTCTTCTCACAAACCACATATGGATCCACCAATGTGATTGGATGCATGTTCTTTTCATAAACCACATATGGATCCTAATTAACCTTAGGAGAGCCCTAACCGTAGCGTTAGACCGAGTCTTCTAGATGGCACGCCCTAACATAGTTGTTCTGCTTGACGATTGTTACATGCTATTCGATCGTGGCGCTTGGATGATTTGGATGGTTATCGTGAGATCGATCCACGAGTAGTCTGTTCTGCGGCATGATTGACCACGCTTTCTCTGGACAAACTGGCAACACCGGGGGTCCCCTATTGCGAGTGTCACGACTCACGAGTTGAGTGGGACATATGCAAGTGTCACGTCCCCATTACTTCTCTTCCTCCCCGTACTTATCTTCCTTCCCCTCGAAGCCACTTCCCCACTTCACTCCCATCTTGCCTTAGCCGCAAGCCGACGGTGCCTCCATCCCAATCCCCTCTCCGGCAGCCACCCCCTCCCCTCTCGCCATGGGTTCAAGGGGAGATGGCGAGGAAACGCGTCGTGACGACAGGGATGGTGATTTTGATGTGAGTCGTCTCATCTCTATCTCTATCATCCGTGGCAAGTTATCTATTTTTGAGCCAGATCTACTCCGTTTACTCATGCGCGTATGATGTGTTAGGCCAACCAGACGATGTATGACGCCGACTATCACGGTTTAGCGGATGAAGACAGTCCTCAGCTATGTAAACATGGATATGTGCCCGCTAAATTTGTAGCGTTCGAAGGACGAAACGCAGGCAGGAGGTTTCTACGGTGTCAAGGACATCGTGCAATGATGTGAGGTGGAAGTTATGGTGTTGTCAAATGGGTAGATCCAGAGTGGCCCAAATTGATGCAAAAAACGCTGGACAAACTATGGGAAATGACTGTTGAGTTGAAAGAATCCGCATTCAGCTCACTTCTTGACAGTGTTGAGATGAAGCTATGGGAACCAGTTGACACGACCAAGCATAAGAGAGATCTCAGGTGGGTGGAAGACAAGGTTAGCAAAGTCGAGAAGGAGAGGGACACGGTGTTGGCCCTGAAGGCTAAAGTAGAGCAAGAACTGACTCAAGCATGGAAGGCTCTTCACCAGGCCAAAGTCCAGTAGTTCACAACTACGCGTATTGACAAGTGCATGAGGAAAGATGTAGAGAAACAATTGAAGCTGTGCAAGGAAGATGCTAAAAGGAAGGAGCAGACGATTCGATCCTTGCTCTCGCAGGAAGATGCGCATCGGGCTAAGATTAGGAAGATCAAGGAGATGTGTGATAACTAGTTCTATTTAGCTTAAGCTCCGTGCCTTTTTTAAGTTGTAATAGTTGTACTTGTTGACCTAGCGGTCTAAACTATTGCCCCTAGAGTCCTAGGAGTAAAAACATTGGTCGCCCGTTAATCTGTATTAACCCTGCATTACTTCCTTTTCAAAAAAAATGCCCCTTGGATATTCCGCCCGTCGCTTCGTCGTCCTCGTGTACAAATGGAGGCGCCACAGCACGTCGCTTCGTCGCCCATCCCCTCGCCCTCTCCAATTTCCACCGCGTCGTCGCTTCGTCGTCCACCCCCTCGCTCCCTCTCCAATCTCCACCACGCTGCCATGGAGATGCCCTCGCTGAACTTCTACGAGGCGGTGATGTTCGTGCACTTCGACATCCTCGCGCCGCCGGCCGTGATGGTGCCCCACAGATGGCGCATCAGCTATGCGGGGGTGCCGGTGGCTCCGCTCCTCATCCCCGGCGGAGCCGTGATGGAGAGCGAAATCGCGACGTGCCGCCGCCAGATGCCCGCGTGGAAGAGGGCGCTGCCCCGGTACGCGGCGGTCAGCCCGTACTGGTTGGCGCTGTTCAAGAAGGAGTAGAAGGCCAAGATTGGCAACCGCATCGTTTACGGGCGTGTGGTGCACCAGGATCTCCGCAACCGAGAAGGGCGGGAGAGGTTCTAGTATGTCCCTAGACGGACCAAGTTCACCGTCATCGCCACCGCTCACCGCGAAGAGGTGCTCCGTCTCGCGAACAATGCGGAAATCATGGAGGTTTCGTCCGACGATGACGAGGAAGCCGGCGACTCGGAGGACAGCGGCAGCGGAAGTGAAATTGTTGACTAGTGGTTGAATTAATGTAGGATGTGAAATCACACCTTTGTTTAGAAGAATTTATGGTTGAATTAATGAAATGCCTCGATTTAGATCTTTGGCTCGATTAATTTGTGAAAGAATTTGTGATTTAGATCAATTTCTGCCTTGATTTAGATCTCTGTCCCGTATTGGGAACGTGACCATGGACCAAAGACCCCTTTTCTACTAGTGTATTTTGACATTGGTGGTTTGTTTAAACGTAATCTACGTGGATTTGGCTGCATGCAAATGGCACAACCACAATTTATAAAGTGGAAGCACGTACACCCAGTTACTGGAGATCCGAGAGCTTGGCCAGATGTAGGGGATGCAGGAGCAGAGAGGCGGTGAGATAGACGGGCTCAAGATTAGGCCAGAAAGTGGTACCGATTTCCTCCTCATCTGGGCATTATCGGTGAGGACATTGCTGTGTATGTTGGCACGTCGTTGTGCGGCATCTGAAATAAGTTGCTACTTTGTGGAGTGTGGCAGCTTAAATAATTTATTTCTGCGCCACTTACATTCCGTCGTATTTGGAGACCTCCTGCCCCTCAGCAATCGTGGAACCGATGGATCCTTGTTTTCAGATAGCAGTGGCACAATCACAATTTCGGATTCAACTACTGACTCGGGCGTTTCCAAACCCTAAGTCGTGGTACATTTTACTCAGAGAACGTGGGTAGATTGTTTCGCCCAGCAACGTGCCACACACAGAGCAATCAGAATTTAACAGAATTACATATATAGGTTCAAGTTCAACACATTACTATGCATCTTCATTGCCAGCAGCCTTCTTCCACAGCCTGGGTGCCAAGCCTTCACGTCCACTCGCTTCTTCATTTCCTGCCTTCTTCCTCTTCCTCGGTGCCAATTTTCTTAGCTTCACGTACTCTGCATCGCCGGGACAATGGGCACTAGAATCGTGTCCAGCATCATCTTTCCACTCGTTTTTAATTTCTTCGGGCAACAAAATGACTAACCCAGCAGTCATGTTTCTAACCTTGCGGCGCTTCCTGTCAAAGAAACAAGACTATTGCATAAGTGCCCAATATCTACAGAGTAAATAAAACAAAAATTACAATTCAGCACAAACATGTGAACCCCAAACGACCTTTGCTTACCAGGAGCTAATTGGGTTCGAGCAACCATCCTGTCCAAGAATAGACGGGTGACTCCCAGTTGCAGCAGCTTCCACATCCAGTACATGACATTTCAGGTCAAACATGGCAGCCGAAGTATACCTTTTCATCAACCCAATCAGCTGAAGGTCACATGTTATAGGAACCATGATGCCACGTTCATCCATGAAGCTGAACTTTGCTGTCTGCTTCGGCCAGAATTCAACATGATTATTGCAGAGCAGCAACCATACCAGATATAATGTAGATCTGCGCAGGCACTTCTTCAATCGTGAAACAATGGCTTCCATACCACTTTCCCTTAGAGTCATACCTGTAGACTATCGTAACTAGGTAAGGGGGGTCCACGCAGATCCCACTTGACAGAAAACTGTGGACAAAATATGTTTGTCAATGTTGGGGCAACAAACAATTTGAGGTTCAGTAGCCAGCTAGCAGTTATAATTAGTGCGAATATCAAAGAGAAGGGTAGCTCACCCGCTTATAGCCAGAACTTCTTCTTCCTTGATAGTAGGATCTCCCATCCTCCGAACTGCTCGGCTTGTCGGTGGCGGAGGCGGGCTAGAGACTCGCAACGGCGGCTACGACATGCGCCATTGGAGATCGATATCAGCTACTGGGCGTAGAACTTGGCCTCGGAAGTCAAATGTCCAAAGGGATCGTCCTGCCTGGAGGGTGGATTCCGACGCCGCCTGTGCTAGGGGAAAGCTAGGAATGGATTTGTGAAATTGGTCAACGCATCCGATCCACTTAGCTGCTTGATTTGCCTAAGAGGTTACCGCGTTGGCGCCCGCGTCACGGACAGATGACCGACATGTGGGTCCCGATCGTCTACTTCACGGGGCGGTTTAACGGAATGTTTGAATTTGGCAGGGGTGAGATGAGTTTGCCTCGAAATGGCCCCTCTCAGTAGTTGGCGGCCCAACTTTTCGAAACGCGGTAATTTTGGGAAACTTAGGTACCGCCATGCGCTGGCCTGTGTACTTTGGTACCGCAGACAAACAGGCCCCTCCTAAACACGATGATTCACCGCCGCACGCCCCGTGACCACCGTACTCGATGACGAACACCTCCGTACCTGAACAGAGCACTGATGTTGCCCGACCGAATGAGACCACCCCTTGTCACGCCATCACGCGCGTGACGATCACCGCAGTCCACTACGTCGACCCATGCCATCTGCCATGCCTAGCTCGACCTGTAGCAGCGTCGCCGATGAGCCTGACCATGCCGCCCTGCCTCCAATTCCGGTGTATAAATAGGAGGCACCCCAGACCCCAAATGCCACCCCAGTTCACTCCTCTCTCTCTCTTAGAACCACCCCATACCCTTTCCCGGAGCAAGGCGAGCACCACTCCACCGGAATTTGACCAGAGCCTACCGCGGCAGTGAAGAAAGGGCGCCGTTGATTAGAGCCACCCTAGGCGCCTCCGCTACCACCAATCAATTTGCCGTTGTCTACCAGCCCATTCGCCCCCATCGCCGGACCTAGCTGGAGCCCTGGTGATGACCCACAAGTATAGGGGGTGTATCGCAGTATTTTTGATAAGTAAGAGTGTTGAACCCAACGAGGAGCAGAAGGTGCTGGCTAGTGGTATGGATCAGGAATTCTCTACAAATATTTAGCAAACAGATTTTTAGGGGTTTTCGATAAAGCAAGTAAACAAAGTACGAGTAAATAAAAGACAATAGGAATAAATGCAACAAGTGGCCCAATCCTTTATGCAGCAAAGGACAAGCCGGTTGTATTATTTAAGATGACCAAATGTTCTCGAGGACACATGGGAAGACTGTCAAGTGCTTTCGCTTCATATAGTTGATTAATCTTCTCTAACTTGCTAAGTCTTGTGTGGGTGAACCTGTGCTAATATACCGCCCCATCCAAGACTAATACATACTTGTGATTATACCCCTTGCAAACATCCGTAAGTACAAGAAAGTAATTAAGGTAGAAACCTAACCACAGCTTTAAACTCTAAGACCCTTACGTCCCTTGTGCAATGGTTTCCTAACGGGGTTTTAGGTTTCTGTCACTCCGGCAACCCCTAAGATTAGTAGCCAAATACACAATGCATTCCTCTAGGCCCATATAGGTGAAGTGTCATGTAGTCGACGTTCACATGACACCACTAGAAGAAGTACACCACAATTTAAATAACAATCTATTGAATCTTTCTCAAGACAACTCCACTACTAACAACAAGACTTCTCCCATGTCCTCAAGAACAAAATGAACTACTCACTAGACATCATATGGATCATGATCAAAGATGGAATAATGATGTATAACAATCTAAACATAAACAATTGTTCAATGGATCACTCAGTAGCATCAACTACAAAGAGTAATCAACACCGAGAAAGTTTCCCCTATGAACTATGCAAGATTCAACACAATTGTTACAACAATATGGAGATGGTGATGAGGGTGCTGATAGTGATGATGATGATGATCCTGATGAAGTCCAGCTTGATGGTGGTGTTGATGGCAACGATCTTCCCTTTCTGGGAAGGAATTACCCTGGCAGAAATCTGTCTGCCAGAGAGATCTTTCTTTCTCGGTGTTTTCTGCCCCGCAGAGGCGGCGGAATCTTTCTGTGGTCGCTCCTCGAGTCTTAGGGTTTCGGGAGGATGATATACGCCAGAGGGGAGAGGCTGGAGTGGGCCAGGGTTGCAACACCACCTCCTGGCACGGCCTAGGGCTGCCTGCGCCAGGGGGTGGTGTGGGCCCCCTGTGGCCCATATCCACTCCGTCTTCTGGCATCCTTAGTCTTCTGGAAAAATAGGATTTTCCGTATATTTTCCCGGATTTTCTGATCTTCGCGAATTTTGCCTCCAAACAACACCTTTTCCATCAGAATCCTGACTGCAGCGGTCCATGCTCCAAAAGTCATCAACCATGCAAAAACAGATGAAATAACATAAGTATCACCTCTCAATACGAAATATATCAATGAATAATAGTGAATTAAGACATAGAATAGTGATGCAAAATGGACGTATCAACTCCCCCCAAGCTTAGACTTCGCTTGTCCTCAAGCGAAGCTGAGCTCAATAAACATGGCCTCAGGGTTATGTTGTGAAGAGTCAATAAAAGAATACAGACAAGAAGCATCACATTCATCAAATACATAGATCATAATAAAAGACAACTCACTATTATATAACTCAACTTGCAATAGGTAAAGGAAACACAATAAAGATACATAAAGTGACTCATAATTGGTAATGGCAAACTTAGCTCTTGGTCGAAGAATAGTTGATAATTTGCTGGAGTTCACAAATAGCTAGTTTTTCAATGAAATCTTTAAAAGTAGTAAACATAAAGATAAGAGCAATGTGCAAAACAAGGAACATAAGACATGATTGCATAAATCATCATATGAATGAATGAAACACAACTCAAAATACTTGCTGAGGTAGAAGGCTGTAGGTTTAGTGACTCAACTACAAAGCAAAAGAAAGGGCCCTTCGCAGAGGGAAGCAGGGATTGCAATTCTCATAAAGAGCTCCCAAAAATTATGATACTTACTAGCTTTCAGCTCTCATTGCCCCTATCATAGGCATCTTTTGGTGATTAAGGTTAAAGTCACACAACTAAGAGGATATGCTTGACAAGTTATAAATTAGAGTCCCATGCCCCTTACTTATGAGTACTGAACCTCATGTTACTCATCTTTAGTCACGAGCAAGCTCTTGTCATTGTAAATACATGTGTATCATTAAGAACCGCCAACGGGGTACCCCTTGCACATGACACAGGAGCTATCCAATAATCAAAATGACAAGGCAAGTAGACAGTGAGCATCTCATCGATCTTTTTATTTGCTATTTGCATAGGTTTTTATTGAGGATGCTTCATAGAATGCTCACTATAGTTATGCTGCAAGTTTCCACCATGATTAGGCATGGCTTAGGCCAGCGGCCCAGGCGTTTCTCTAACACACATATAAACTCCCATGATCTTACAAGTTCCACTTTTATTTCACACCGCCGGGATCCATAAGCAAAAGAACATGATATCAACTAGGTACAAGTACCAATGAAGTGTTGAAAGCGGTCCCCATGATACATGGTTCTGCTAACTTCAACTCATAAAGCGCAAGCATATACGCAACAAAGAAGGACCCAATGGTTCAAGTTTATTAAATGCAAGAATGTAAAGTGTGTGCCATCAAGTTCGTGAGAGCTTTAATCACTAATTTTCACATAACAAGTTTAATTTGGGAGGTAGATAAAACAAGAATTTACTTGGAATATCAATAATGCTAATAGGTAGGTATGGTGGACACAAATGGCAAAGGTTTTGGTTTTGAGGAGTGGATGCACGAGAAGAATTCCCTCTCAGTACAAGTTTTTCTGGCTAGCAAGGCTGGGTAGCAAGTATAAGAGTTGAAGGAAACAACCAAACATACAAGCCATAAAGACAAACATGCAATCTTCCTTGGAAGCACAAAAGATCTTAACTAGAGAATACTAGACTTATGAAAAAATCAAGAAAGAAAGAAAGAAAGATGAAATTATTTTTCTCTAGAGTACTTCTATCTCTTCTTTCAACTCTCCAAAAAAGTGTGCTACTGACCGAGCCAGGTTTGCCAAAACCAACTAAATTAACTCGATGATCCCAAAGTGATACCAATACTAACAACAAGATCAATCATACAACCACGAATTGAAAACTAATATAAGCTATGCAAAAGAGTAAATGATAGAACTTCTCATTAATAATCCATAACGGCAACTCACACCAAGGGATCCATATCTAACGAGAGAGGGGACACTTCAATAATGCAAACCATCCTACATAATAACTCCTCTATTCATGATATGACTCTACTAAAAAGGTAAAAAGATAGAAGATAGTGATGCGATACCGCGGCACTCCCCCAAGCTTGGAACAAACCAAGGGGATGCCAAACCTGATGACGAATTACTCCTTCGGTGGTGGTGGTAATATTTTCTTTGTTGACGTGAGGAAATCTTCCAGCATCTTGCGAAGGCTATTATTCTCCCATTGAAGCATGTCCACCTTCCTCTACAAGTCTCGGTACTTTTCGCAGAACTCCTTAGTGACTCGTAGGGCTTCCGTTGATGCAGGGCAAGAGACTAAAGGTACCAGCCCCTGCTTGGGGTCTTGGAAATCCTCCTCCATGGGCTTCTTCCCTTTATCCTTGGCGGACACCATTGTGCTTCTAATCTTTCGAAGAGTATGTCCTGGCAGAAACAGATCGAAACAAAAACATGACGAAAACACAATATACGAACCTCGGAAGATCCGGGGGGTTATATATTATGAAGTTTCATATCAAAAGGAAGGTACTGGGAGAAAACGAGTCGGAGGCGGAGTCTGAGGTGGCCTCACCACCTGGTGGCGTGACCAGGGGTGGGCCCACGCCACATGGTGGTGTGGGCCACCCTGGCTCTGTTTCCGTCCCTTTTTCGCTTCATAACTTCCCTTATTGACTGAAAACTGCAAAAATATAGTTGGATTGTATTTTCGCGGAACTTTTTTTACCAGAACTATTACCTATTTGAAAACAGACTCTGCAGGTCTTTGAATTTGGTCCTTGATGAATTTCTCTGGAGTTATAACTTGAATAACATCAATATCTTCATCTTTATACACTTATTACTTGAGTCATAAAACCTTTCTCTTCCTTATTACACCATTATCTCCACTTCCTGGAAATTTCTGTCACACAAAACTTCACACAGTTCTCATTAGCAACATTAGTATAAGTGACGTGATAAAACCTTTTGAGTCCAACTTCAACTGAAAACCATAAAAACATAAGCTACTATAGCAACTCCTTCTGAAAATCCAAAAAGAATTCAAAAAGGAAATCGAATAAAGAAGCAAATGCAAGAGTGGCAAAATCTGTCAAAACAGACCAGCAGGTAAAAATCGATTTTTTCAAAAATCTTCTGTTGCTCAAATCAAAAATTGCAAAACTAACGAAAGTTAAATAACAACCTGTTGCAGAAGCAAAAACAATTACAGCTCAATCCTACATACATATATCTCTCACGAATTTTTACGGTGAAGCACAAAAATCTGTTTCAGGACAGCAACTTCTCCAAATCTTACTTCTCTCTCATTAGAAGTTGATCTTGACACAAAAACCAAACAAAACAGATAAGGAGCGGTTATTACCTGAAGTAATAACTTCCAAGACTCAAAGAAATAAAAACAAACTAAAAGAAAAAACAAATTGGGTTGTCTCCCAAAAAGCTCTTTCTTTATAGCCATTAAGATGGGTATGATAATTTCGAAGATGCTCACATAGGAATATGAATTGAAGTGAAAGAGAGCATTGAGAAGCAAAAACACACACAGTTAAGTCTAACCCACTTCCTATGCAAGGGAATTTTGTAAACAAACAAGTTGTTGAAACCAGAGGCAACTTGCATAAGAGGGCAAAAGATGTGCAACATAAAAAAATTCAGCATAAAACAAGGAAACTTGATATTATTGAGATACATAAGAACACTTTTCCCTCTCTCATAGTAACTTTCAGTATCATGCATAAACTTAACAATATAGCTATCACAAGGACCATCATAGCAATGATCACTTATTCTAACAGAAAAAACACAGGAATTCTAGCTCTCATAACAATACTCTGCGAAATAATATTAGAGGTATCCTTACAAAGGATAGTGTGTCCCTCTTTTTCATATTTAGTAACAAAGTCTTTCACATTTGCTATTATTGTTTCATAAACCATTTCTTTATCAGGTTCAACAGCTTTACTTGTACTTTCATTAACCATACTAGCTATCATAGAATGTTCCTTTACCCTAATTGGGAAAGGTATTTTCTCAATATAAGGTTCAGGTAAGACATGATTAGTAGTATAAACTTCAGTATTTCTTGCAGGAACACTCTTAGCAACATCTTTATAAGGTTCATGATACTTATTCCACTTCTTTTTAGGCACTTCGATGTAGGAAGCAAAAGCCTTAAAATAAGAAGAAATAGCTTGAGAATCTAGACCATAAGCATTTTTAATATTTTGAAAGTCACCGGTTCCCATAAAAGATTCAATGCATTCATAATCATAATTTATACCTGACTTTCTACCTTTGTCATTCTCCCAAGCTTCAGCATTATCTTGAATACGGTCCAGAAGATCCCATTTAGCTTCTTCTTCCATGCGAGTGAATGATCCAGCACAAGAAGCATCCAATAAATCCTTATCATGGAGAGGGAGACTTGCATAAAAGTTGTTGATTATAATATTGTTGGGGAGCTCATGAATGGGACATTTGAGCATTAGTAACTTCAATAATCTCCCCCAAGCTTGGGTTGTACTCTCTCCATCAAGTGGCCAAAAGTTGTATATTTGATTTCGATCTTTATGAATCTCACTAGGAGGATAAAACTTTGAATAGAAGAGGGGCACTATTTACTCCCATTCCAGAGCTTGACCATTCTTCAGCAGCTTATACCATTCCTCAGCTCTTCCTTTTAGTGATAATGAGAATAAATTCTTCTAAACTTGATCTGTAGTAATACTTGCACACTTGAACAACCCGCATAATTCGTGTATAAAGAGAAAATGATCACCGGGATGGACAGTTCCATCCCCAACATAGTAGTTATCCATAACTCTTGTAGGTATTTTGAATAATTCTTGTAGGTATTTTGAAAACATCATTCTTAGCAGGTGGTGGCTTATCTACTACCTTAGCAGTGTAGTAGCATTAGCAAATAAGAAACTCAGTGAATTATCCATAAAAAAAATAAAGCAACTAGAAGAAGTAAACAATACTCACAGTAGAAGTTTCCTTTACCATTTCCACTCTCGAATAGCGCTTCACTCCCCGGCAACAGCGCCAGAAAATAGTCTTGATGACCCACAAGTATAGGGGGTGTATCGTAGTATTTTAAATAAGTAATACTGTTGAACCCAACGAGGAGTAGAAGGTGCTGGCTAGTGGTATGGATCAGGAATTCTCTGCAAATACTTAGCAAACGGATTTTTAGGGGTTTTCGATAAAGCAAATAAACAAAGGACGAGTAAATAAAAGATAGTAGGAATAAATGCAGCAAGTGGCCCAATCCTTTATGCAGCAAAGGACAAGCCGGTTGTATTACTTAAGATGACCAAATGTTCTCGAGGACACATGGGAAGACTGTCAAGTGCTTTTGCTTCATATAGTTGATTAATCTTCTCTAGCTTGCTAAGTGTTGTGTGGGTGAACCTGTGCTAATGTACCGCCCCATCCAAGACTAATACATACTTGTGATTATACCCCTTGCAAACAGCCGTAAGTACAAGAAAGTAATTAAGGTAGAAACCTAACCACAACTTTAAACTCTAAGACCCTTACGTCCCTTGTGCAATGGTTTCCTAACGGGGGTTCAGGTTTCTGTCACTCTGGCAACCCCTACGATTAGTAGCCAAATACACAATGCATTCCCCTAAGCCCATATAGGTGAAGTGTCATGTAGTCGACGTTCACATGACACCACTAGAAAAAGTACACCACAACTTAAATAACAATCTATTGAATCTTTCTCAACACAACTCCACTACTAACAACAAGACTTCTCCCATGTCCTCAAGAACAAAACGAACTACTCACAAGACATCATATGGATCATGATCAGAGATGGAACAATGATGTATAACAATCTGAACATAAACAATAATTCAATGGTACACTCAATAGCATCAACTACAAAGAATAATCAACACCGGGAAAGTTTCCCCTATGAACTATGCAAGATTGAACACAATTGTTACAGCAATATGGAGATGGTGATGAGGGTGCTGATGGTGATGATGGTGGTGATGATGATGATGATGATCCCGATGAAGTCTAGCTTGATGGTGGTGTTGATGGCGACGATCTTCCCTTTGTGGGAAGGAATTCCCCCGGCAGAAATCTGTCTGCTGGAGAGATCTTTCTCTCTCGGTGTTTTCTGCCCCGCAGAGTCTGCGGAATCTTTCTGTGGTCGTTCCCCGAGTCTTAGGATTTCGAGAGTATGATATACACTAGAGGGGAGAGGCTAGAGTGGGCCAGGGTGGCCACACCACCTCCTGGTGCAGCCTAGGGCTGCCCACGCTAGGGGATGGTGTGGGCCATCTGTGGTCCATCTCCACTCCGTCTTCTGGCATCCTTAGTCTTCTGGAAAAATAGGATTTTCCGTATATTTTCCCGGATTTTCTGATCTTCGTGAATTTTGCCTCCAAACAGCACCTTTTCCATCAGAATCCTGACTGCAGCGGTCCATGCTCCAAAAGTCATCAACCATGCAAAAACAGATGAAATAACATAAGTATCACCTCTCAATATGAAATATATCAATGCATAATAGTGAATTAAGACAGATAATAGTGATGCAAAATGGACGTATCACCTGGTAAGCCTCCCACGACCCCCACTATTCCGCTAGGTTTAGAATCTCGCCGGAGTTCTGCGACGTAGATGATGAACCTCAGTCGTAGATCTTATTCTAATCGTAGAATTGAGAATTGTTAATACGGTTTCGCGTTAGATCTGTCACTGACACGTGGGACCAACCTATCAGCAGCCCGCTCCGCGTGTGCTGTGTAGTTGGGCTGGCCCATTCCTTTTCCCGCATAGAGCCCAAATATTCAAATAGAATTTTGCCATTTAGCTAAAAATCCTATTAAGTAGCTGTATTCAAAATTGAATTCAAAGAGTTATACTTAACTAAATTGCATGATTCCAATTTTGTTAGAAAGTTATTGAAAATATCTACACACTCCCGTTGGATTCAAACCATTTGAAATTATAGATCACCTAAACTAAAAATAACAAACAGAGACTTTTACCACTTCAAACATTTTTGTAAAATCAACCATAAATGCTTTTGAGTTGATTCCAACTCTCAAAAATCACATTTGCCATGCTCTACATGAATATGTAAAAAGATTTGATTTTGCAGATATTAAACATGGACTAGTATTAAAAGGATGCTACATAGGCTTTTCTAGCAGGTTTAATATTATTAAATAGTAATGTTAAATCTTGTAATATATGACCACCACTTCAAAACACTTTCCCAAGTATTGAAATATGTGGTGATGACATGTGTAAACATGATCCCATATTTTATATAGAGGATACTAAATCTTAAGTATTTTCAATGATTAGAAATTAATTTTCCAAAATAAGATAAATAAGAAGTTGTAAATATTTCATGTGATGATAGAAATGATGCTAGATCATCTAGTGTGAGCCAATGTGTGCTAAATAGAAGTAGTTAAGTATTGTTTGGTGATTGTGTACATTGAATGTATTTATAGACGCTAGTACCAACCTAGGATACGACGAGGAGGAGTACTTCGAGGAAGAAGAAGAGAACTTCAACAACTACACTGCTCAAGGCAAGCTAAAACTATGCAAGATATCAGTGCAAGCTAACTAATGCAAGATGTAGTAGGCATGCTTAGGTATGCAACTTTGATTATACCAATCCCAATTTTACTTACAAGCTTTACATTTCCTTTTACTGAATTTTTGTATCTAGTTAATAAATTGTGATTAGTGGAAAAGTAGGATGGATACCATCAAGATTATACAACTAGTCTTGGATAATTATACTTGACTAGCACCCCCAATAGTGATACCCTCAATACTAGTGGCTAGTGCTAAACTAAAACTGGATCACTTTAGATGGGAACACTTGGTGAAAATGATTATGAAAACCTTGGAATGATGATTCATTCTACTGAAATGTTTTGACATGTGTTATGAAACACAATGGGTTGTTGATGAAATTAAATAAGGCATGAGCCTTGACTTTGATAAAAAGTGATGGTTGGGTTCGGATGCGATACCATTCCAATTTTACCGTACAACCACAATACCTGAGTTGGGTAGGGCTTAACTGGAAGTTTATATGTCTTAGTATGGGTTCCCTTATGGAAGAGGTTGAGCCGAGGCTATCTCATGAATATGAATGTCCACCTATGCAGTTCTCGGGATGGCAGTTGGCCATGGCTGGGAGGCTAAGCTCATAGGGGAGGTGCCTATACTAGGGTGTGTAATTGAAAGGTTAGGATTGATTATCCACATACCAAGTATGATGATTCAGGGTTATCCCTGGCGGATGTATCAAATTTTGTGGTGAAAGTGTACCACCTCTGCAGAGTGTCAAACTATTCGAATAGCCGCGTCCATAGTTATGGACAGTTGGAGTGGCCATACTGTTCCGTTGTCAGATGTTTTCAAAATGACTTGTGACTTGAAAGATGACTTTGACTTTACCACAATAGAGTTGTGGACATGAAATCTAAGTTCCCACTTAAGTGATGTAGAGAACTAAATTGTAACATCCCAAAACTTCAATCCAAGCTTATCAAGATCAAAACAATCAAAAATGGGGTTAACAAAAACTTTTCCAAATTTAAAATGAAAGCATTTATATATGTGTGCATTTAAAATAGGAGTTGTTTGAATTGCCATGACTGAGTGATCCACTGCTTGTAAAATGTTTCTTAGATGATTTAAACATCATCCACATCATTCCCAACCTTTTCCTAAAGAAAATCAAATCAAATGCCTACTTTGAGTGTTCCTAGCACTCATTTCTTAACAGAAATAATTCTTGATCTTTGTACCCCTTGCTAGTACACATAATGTGGTACCAAGGCCCACCTTTTGATCTACTAAAAATATTCTTTTACTTATTTTAAATAGCATTTGAAAATTGAATCTAATGCATATGCATAGATCACCCCTAGCAACAATGCCATGCCTAGGAGGTAGCTCACACCTCACCGCCACCCGCTGTCCCCTGCTCGAGCCCAGCCCTGTAGTGGACCACCGAGGATAGCCCGCACCCAGTGCCACCGCACCATGCTGGTGCCGCCCCCAGAGCATGGTCTGTCCCTGCTCGACCAGACCGCCCCTTGGCCGCAGCCCGCGCCCGCCGCTCCGCCACGACCTGGAGAACACCCCAGACACGCCCGCTGGCTACCCAACGCCTCACAGCCACCGCTCGCCACCCGCAGCCATGCCTCTACCCCGCCGTAGCCATGCCGCCATCGTCGCCTGCCCATCCCGCTCGGTCTCACCCTCGGGCCTATAAAAGGAGCCCTCCCCAGCCTCTTCTCTCCACATCATTCCACTCCCCTCACCTCTCTGAACCTCACCCACCTCTCGCTGGAGCAAGGCGAGCTCTGCCTCACCGGAATTGGAGCCGGAGCAGCCGCGGTAGGAGGAGAAGGGCGCCGCTGATTGCGACCACCCCAAGCTCAGCCACAACCGCGCCTCGCCTCGCCATCGTCTTCCACTTCGTTTGCCCGCCTCGCCGACCCTGCTGGAGCCCTGGTATGTCCCCAGCAGACCCCCACCGAGCCGCTAGGGTTCGAGCTCGTCGGCGACCTATTTGTCGTCGACGACGACCCTCAGCCGTAGATCTGCCTTCTAATCCTATCGCCCACAGCACGCGTACCGTTTCGTGTGTTAAGTGACGCCGACAAGCGGGACCCACCTGTCAGCTGAGCCCCGCGCCGCGGAGCGCCACTGGGCCGGCCCAAGTCTTTCCCACGCTAGCCCACCCATTCAAATCTGGATTTTTCTTTTTAGTTAAATCTAGTTTCTGTCCACTATTTCAAAATTCAATTCTGAGAGTTCGACAAATCCAAATTGCATGAAACTAATTTTTCCTGAAAGGTATTAAGATGATCTATCCAAGAGCGTTGGATTTAATTGAATTAGAGTTATAGATATCTCCTAATAAAAATAAGAAGACAGAAGCATTTGCAACTTGCAACATTTTTATAAAATCAACCAAGTTAGCTTTTGAGTTGATTCCAACTCTCAAAAATCACATTTCATCATATCTATCTAAATATGTAACAATATTAAGGTTTACATGCAGTGACTTTGGACTAGTACCAAAATAATGCTATATAGGCATTTCTAGTCACTTTAAATCATTAAATAATGAACTTAAACCAAAGTAATTTTGATCCAACCTTTAATTCTCATTCCCATGTGTTAAGATGTGTGGTGATGACATGTGTCCACATGATCCCATATCTTAAGTGGTGAATATTAAATCTTAGTTAATTTTTCAATGAGTAGAAATTACTTTTATAAAATAAAAAGAATGAAACTATGGAATTAAACTTGTGATGCTTGTGATGATAATAGATCATCAAATGTGTGTCTTAGAATGCTACTTAGCTTAGTTAAGTATTGTTTGGTGATTGTGCACTCCCTATGTATTTATAGATGATAGTACCGACCAAGCTTTCGAGGAGGAGGAGTTCTACCTAGAAGAAGAAGAAGAAGAAAACTTCAACCACTGCACCAACCAAGGCAAGCTACTATTAGCAAGCTAGCACTATTTAAGTGCAAGCCACCTTTAACAATGCAAGTTAACACTTGCAAGTTTAGTGTTTAACAGGCTAGGATCAACTAGATGGTTTAGCTAAGATGCCTTAGGCATGCCTTGATCACACCCCTTTGACTATTAGTACCCCAAGTCTTAGTTACAAGTTTTATCCCTCTTAGGTTATACAAAGTTCTTTACTTGTTTTGAAGGTAGAATAAAAAGTATAAAACTTGACCTATTTTAGAACCCTTTAGAGGTCATTCTATGGCATGAGATTGAACCCATCTTTTCCACCTTAGTGAACACTCTTAACTTAGTAGTTAGAGTAGATCAAAAACTTGAGTCACTTTAGATGGGAACACTTGGTGAAAATGAATTATGAAAACCTTAGAATGATGAGTCATTCTATAGAGATGTGTTGACATGTGTTGAGAAACACAAAGGATTGATGTTGATGAAAATGTTGAGGCATGAGCCTTAACTCTTTTATAAAACTGATGGTTGGATTCGGATGCGATACCATTCCAAATTTACCGTACAACCACATTACCTGAATTGGGTAAGGCTTAGCTGGAAATTTATATGCATTAGTATTAGTTCCCTCACGGGAGAGGTCTGAGCTGAGGCTACCTCTCAATGTTGTCCACCTATGAAGTGGCCAAGATGACTGATGGTTATGGTTGGGAGGCCATGCTCATAGGAGAGGTGCTTATACTAGGGTGTGTAAAGGGAAGGTTATGTTTGATTATCTGCATACTCAGTATGATGATTCAGGGTTATCCCTGACAGATGTATCGAATCATGTGGTGAAAGTGTAACACCTCTGCAAAGTGTCAAACTATTCGAATAGCCGCGTCCATGGTTATGGACAGTTGGAATGGCCATACTGTTTTGTTGTCAGATGTTTTCTAATTACTTTGAAAATAATGATGAATCTTGACTTGACCACAACAGGATTTTGTTTATGACAATGTCTTCCCAAATTAAGTGATTTTAGGACTTTACTTTATCTTTCTTTGCTTCAAAACTCAGCTTAGGTTTCAAACTTAACCTTATAGTTAAGCATAGGTTTAGTACTTTAACTTAGATTTATAATACTTGTTAGTGGTAGTTCGCGAGTACTTAAAGAGTACTCATGGCTTTTGTCCCTAGCTATTATCATGGCCAGACTATGAAGGAGACTATCAAGATGATGGCCAACAGGACGGCTATGATAACTAGGATCATCTGCCTTCGTCAGTATTGCCTGTGCCCCTGAAGATGGACCCCACCGCTACGCTTATCTTTTATTTCCGCTGCTTGTTGTATTAAGACTGGATCAGGAGATCCTTATTTGTGTAAGACCTTATGTATGGTTTGTAATGGATGATGTACTGTGATATCCAATCCGTTATGTCTCGCAAAAATGGTAATCCTGGGATTGCGAGGTATGGCATAACGGGCATCTAGGATTAAAAATCCAGGTGTTGACAAGTTGGTATCAGAGCCATCCTGACCATAGGAGACCCTAGTTAGAATGGACGTCAAACAAAAACTTAGTTTCAAAACCAAAGTGAGTATTTATGAAAAACTATCTCCTCTCTTACCCTTGTGGATTCTTTCTCAAAAATTCATGTTCCTCAAAATTCTTCCACTACTACTTAAAATTTGACACACCTGATCACTTCACTAACTTCCTCATCCTAAATTCTTGTAGATGGAGACTCAATTCAGCAAGTTTTACCAGTTGGGAAACGGAGGCCAGCTGATCTTTGAGAGGGATCTGGATTCACTGTCAGAGTTACTGGGACGCCCGCACCCGGAGTTTCTTGAAGCTCAACTTCCAGGACCCCCAGGAGGAGACTTACAATGGCTAGTCACCGCAGACCTTAGAGGAAGCATTGAAGCACTAACTTCTGGAAGAATTCAGTTCTCCGTGAGAGAGAACAACTGGCTAGATGGATTAGCCAGGGCAATGCATGAAGCTCTCGCACATCTATGTGCCCTTAGTGTCAACAAGACCCAAGGAACCCGTTTTTCCCACTATGCAAGACGTGATTTCATGGGAATGCCAATGGAGATGCCGGGCCACCCCGAATTGAGGCGTCAAGTGGAGAACCTTGACTTCTTGCTGCATGACAGACAGCAGGAACTGGACAATGCCAGGGAGTTAGCCAACCATAACCATGCCATTGCCGACCAAAAGGCCCAGACTTTCGCACTGCTTGTGCAAGACCGTCAGTATCTTGCCGCCAGCCTGCCAAGAAGGATAGCACCATCGCCCGTCTTCGCAAGAAGGGGGCCGACCTCGAGAAGACCGTCAAGGAGCAGGAAGCTCAGCTTGCAGCAAATGAAGAAGGTGAGGGTGAAGACATCCAGGGAAACATGGACTCTTACCTCAGCAACGATGATGATTTTCTGGCGGAGGATGCCGTGGACTTCTACACTGATGATGAGGACTCCGACTTCATCGACGATCAGTAGATGCACTAGAGCACTGTCGTAGCATGAGATGTATCGATTTCACTGTATCTTAGCTTGCAGAATGGTTCTTCAAACCATTTGTTTTCCCTTTGATTTTTGTGGTGTGTGTTGTATCATGTGCTTGCTTGCATGAATGAAACTGAAGTTAGTTGAAAAACCTGAGTCTAACTCAAAGTTTTAGCTTTGAAAACCCAAAACCATGAACCTTAGAAATTTCCCTCTTACCCCTATATCTCAATCTTCAGATGACTCGTGGAAACCAAGGAGGGAGCAGCTCGTCGCAAGACCCAATGCTGCAGATCTTGCAGAGTCTCATCGCAGACCGTGAAGCAAGCCGGGCAGAACGCCAAGCCAACTTAGCAACACTTCAACAGATCGCCCAGATGGCTCTCAACAACCAAGGGCATGGAAATCAGGATCACCAGGGATCCAAACTCAAAAACTTTCAGAACACTAATCCCCCAATCTTCAATCAATCTGAGAACCCATTAGATGCCGATGACTTGTTACAGACCATGGAAAACAACTTAGAAGTTGCCCGAGTTGATGAAAATGAGAAAGTTCTCTTCGCCACCCACTATCTGGCAGGAGATGTAAGAGCTTGGTGGAATAGTATCCGCAATATGAACCATGGTCAAGTGATGACATGGGAAGCATTCAAGGTCAAGTTCAGCCGCACCCACGTGCCACAAGGTCTAGTCAACAGAATGAGAGACGAGTTCCGCGAATTGAAGCAAGGAAGAATGACTGTGGTGGAGTACCGTGACAGATTCCTGTGACTTGCCAGATATGCACCTGATGAGATCAACACAGAGGCCAAGAAGAAGGAGAGATTCTTGAACGGACTGCATGATGAGATGCAGACTGTCCTCGTCAACATCCGTTTCCAGGATCTCGAAGAGCTAGTCGACTCTGCCATCCAGATGGAAGGGAAGATTAACCAGGCAAATGACAACCACAATCGTCGTATGATGCAGCAGTCTGGATCCAACAGTCACCAGAAGTACCGTCCCAACCCTTCACCAGGATATGCACCAAGGAACAACCGACCCCCAAATTCTCGCCCAAGCTACCCCAATCGTAGCGGAGGCAATGTGAAGTCCGGAGGAAACAATCACAACTCCGGTAATGCCAAAAATTTCAACCGTGCACCTCCCAAGAACCACAACAACAACAGCAACTCTGCACCCAGAACTGGCAGCAAAGCTGTACCTGTCGCAGTCAAGGAGAAGTCCTAGATCACTTGTTTCGAGTGTGGAGTGAAGGGTCACTACTCCAATGAGTGTCCCAAGAAGACTGCAGCCAATGCCAATGTGAATGTCCCAGCTCAGCAGCAGCGTCGTGTTCAACCAGGAAGGAGATTTGCCCCAGGGAACCCTCACAACCACAATGGCCGTCTCTTCCACATGAAGGCAGAAGAAGCCCAGGAAGCGTCAGATGTAGTGCTAGGTATATTTTCTGTCAACTCAGTTTTAGCAAGAGTATTGTTTGATTCGGGAGCATCGCATTCATTTTTCACCGAAGAATTTGCATGCACTAGTAAGATTCGTCCTACCAACCTGAAGCATGTCATGATAGTTCAAATCCCCGGTTCAACAACCAAGGCTAGAAAATTTTGCAAAGCTGTACCTATCAGAATACATGGGATAGATTTTTATGCCAACCTAATTGTACTTGGAACCAAAGGATTGGAAGTAGTACTAGGTATGGACTGGATGTCAAGGCATAAAGGATTGATAAACTGTGCTAAGAAAGCCATCACCATGACCAGTAGTTCTGGAGTCACAGTAGAGCATATCTCTGAAACCTTACCCCGTCAATTCAAGTGCAACCAGAGTGTAGCCTTGCCCACCATAGACCAAGTCAGAGTAGTCTTTGAATACCCCGACGTATTCCTAGATGAATTGCTAGGTATGCTCCCGGATAGGGATATTGAGTTCATTATCGAACTAATCCCCGGAACCGGACCCATAGCCCAGAGACCCCATAGCATGAACCCCTCAGAACTAGTGGATCTAAAGAAACAGTTGGATGCTATGCTAGCCAAAGGTTTAATTCAACCAAGTGCATCACCATGGAGATCACCAGTGTTATTCATCGACAAGAAAGATGGAGGCAACTGTATGTGCACAGATTACAGAAAGTTGAATGATGTCACCATCAAGAACAAGTACCCCTTGCCAAAGATAGAGGATCTATTTGATCGGTTGACTGGAGCTCAGGTATTCTCAAAGATTGATCTTAGGACTGGTTATCACCAACTTATGATTCGTGCAACGGATATTCCGAAGACCGCCTTTACTACTTGATATGGTTTATACGAGTATACGGTTATGTCTTTTGGATTAACCAATGCCCCTGTTTATTTCATGAATCTCATGAATAAGATCTTTATGAATTTCCTAGATAAGTGTGTAGTTGTGTTTATCGACGACATCCTTATCTACTACAAGTCAGAAGAAGAGCATGAGCAACATCTGAGAGTTATCCTAGAAACCCTGAGAGAGCATCAGTTATATGCTAAGTTCAGCAAGTGTGAGTTTTGGCTGAAAGAGGTAGGATTCCTAGGACATATTGTATCTGCCGGAGGAGTCTCTGTTGATCCCGCCAAGATCAAAGATGTCGAAGAATGGGAAGCTCCAACCACTCAAACCCAAGTCCGTGCATTTCTCGGATTAGCGGGATATTACCGCAAGTTCGTAGAAGGATTCTCGAGCATAACCCGACCAATGACCCAATTGTTGAAGAAGGACAAGAAGTTTGAATGGATAGACAAATGTGAAGCCAGTTTCCAGGAGCTGAAGAGGAGATTGATATCAGCCCCAATTTTGGTCATGCCAGACATCAAGAAGCCCTTTGATGTGTATTGCGACGCATCCAAGATTTGTCTAGGATGTGTATTGATGCAAGAAGGCAAAGTCATCGCTTATCTGTCTCGACAACTGAAGCAGCATGAGCAGAACTATCCAACCCATGATCTTGAGCTAGGAGCTGTGGTTCTAGCACTGAAGAGATGGCGTCATTATTTGATGGGTAATCGCTATGAGATTTACTCAGATCATAAGAGCTTAAAGTACATCTTCACTCAGAAGGAGCTGAATATGAGGCAAAGAAGATGGATACAGTTAATCAAGGATTATGACCTTGACATTCACTATCACCCCGGCAAAGCCAATGTGGTAGCGGATGCTCTTATCAGATTGCCGTGTAGATTAAACACCATGATCAAGGAGAAGCAACCCAGTTTGTATGAAGAGTTGGAGCAGTTCAGGACTAAATTAGTTAGCAAAGGATTCTTAGCTAGCATGGAACTTCAATCCACTTTGATTAGCCAAATCAAGGAAGCCCAGAAGGGAAATGAAAGTATCGACGGAATCAAACATCGTATCGGTACAGGAAAGGTACTTGGATTCACTAAAGATGAAGAAGGAGTACTGTGGTACAAAGGACGTATCTTTGATCTAGCAGATTCGAAGCTGAAGGAGGTTATCATGAAGGAAGCTCATGATACTCTTTATTCTATCCTCCCCGGAGGAACAAAGATGTATCAGGATTTGAAAGAGCAATTTTGGTGGCACAAGATGAAGAGAGAGATCGAAAGCTACATCGCCAAATGTGACATCTGTCAAAGAGTCAAAGCAGAGCACCAGAGACCTGCAGGACTGTTGCAACCATTGCAGATTCCGGAATGGAAATGGGATTCTGTCGAAATGGACTTTATCACCGGCTTACCTACCTATAGTAGGGGAAAGGACTCAATTTGGGTCATAGTTGATAGACTGTCCAAGGTAGCCCACTTTATACCTGTCAAGACAACTTACCAGAGTGCAAAGTTAGCAGATCTATACATTGCTAGGATTGTTAGTCTGCATGGAACCCCCAAGACCATAGTATCAGATCGAGGAACTCAGTTTACCTCGAGATTTTGGCAGAAAGTTCAGGAAGGATTAGGAACCAAGTTGAACTTCAGAACCGCATATCACCCGCAAACTGATGGACAGACTGAAAGAGTCAACCATATCCTAGAGGATATGCTTAGAGCTTGTGTGTTGGAATATGGATCAAAATGGGAAGACTGCCTGCCTTTCGCAGAATTCTCATACAACAACAGTTATCAAGCTAGTTTGCAAATGGCACCATTTGTTTAAGGGGGAAGGTTTGTAACATCCCAAAACTTCAATCCAAGCTTATCAAGATCAAATCAATAAAAAATGGGGTTAACAAAAACTTTTCCAAATATAAAATGAAAGCATTTATATATGTGTGCATTTAAAATAGGAGTTGTTTGAATTGCCATGATTGAGTGATCCAATGCTTGTAAAATGTTTCTTAGATGATTTAAACATCATCTACATCATTCCCAACCTTTTCCTAAAGAAAATCAAATAAAAAAGAATTAAAAAGAAGGAATGGTCATTTTGGCAAAATTAACTCTCATGCCTACTTTGAGTGTTCCTAGCACTCATTTCTTAACAGAAATAATTCTTGATCTTTGTACCCCTTGCTAGTACACATAATGAGGTACCAAGGCCCACCTTTTGATCTCCTAAAAACATTCTTTTACTTATTTTAAATAGCATTTGAAAATTAAATCTAATGCATATGCATAGATCACCCCTAGCAACAATGCCATGCCAACCCGAGCACCTAGTCGCCGGCCCAACTTGCAACCACCGCAGCAGACCGCCCTTCTCTCTCTCTCCATGTCTAGGAGGTAGCTCACACCTCACCGCCACCCCTGTCCCCTGCTCGAGCCCAGCCCTGCAGTGGACCACTGAGGATAGCCCGCGCCCAGTGCCACCGCACCATGCCGGTGCCGCCCCCAAAGCGTGCTCTGTCCCCGCTCGCCCAGACAGCCCCTTGGCCGCAGCCCGCACCCGCCGCTCCGCCACGACCTGGAGAACACCCCAGACACCCCCGATGGCCGCCCAACGCCTCACAGCCACCGCTCGCCGTGGACACCGCCGCCTCTGCCGCGCAGAGCGCAACCTCACCTAGACCGCGTGCCACTGCCCCTATGGCCGCATTCAATGCCAAGAGCACCGCCAGGGAACCGCACATCGATCGCCACCCGTAGCCATGCCTCTACCTACCATAGCCATACCGCCACCGTCGTCTGCCCATCCCGCTCGGTCTCACCGTCGGGCCTATAAAAGGAGCCCTCCCCAGCCTCTTCTCTCCACACCATTCCACTCCCCTCACCTCTCTGAACCTCACCCACCTCTCGCTGGAGCAAGGCAAGCTCTGCCTCGCCGGAATTGGAGCCGGAGCAGCCGCGATAGGAGGAGAAGGGCGTCGCTGATTGCGACCACCCCAAGCTCCGCCGCAACCGTGCCTCGCCTCGCCGCCGTCTTCCACTTTGTTTGCCCGCCTCGCCGACCCCTCTGGAGCCCTGGTACGTCCCCAGCAGACCCCCACCGAGCCGCTAGGGTTCGAGCTTGCCGGCGACCTGTTCGTCGTCGACGACGACCCTCAGCCGCAGATCTGCCTTTTAATCCTACAGCCCACAGCGCGTGTACCGTTTCGCGTGTTAAGTGACGCCGACAAGCGGGACCCCCTGTCAGCTGAGCCCCGCGCCGTGGAGCGCCACTGGGCCGGCCCAAGTCTTTTCCCGCGCTAGCCCACCCATTCAAATCTGGATTTTTCTTTTTAGGTAAATCTAGTTTCTGTCCACTATTTCAAAATTCAATTCTGAGAGTTTGACAAATCCAAATTGCATGAAACTAAATTTTCCTGAAATGTATTGAGATGATCTATCCAAGCCCGTTGGATCTAATTGAATTAGAGTTATAGAGCTCTCCTAATAAAAATAAGAAAACAGAAGCATTTGCAACTTGCAACATTTTTATAAAATCAACCAAGTTAGCTTTTGAGTTGATTCCAACTCTCAAAAATCACATTTCATCATATCTATCTAAATATGTAATAATATTAAGGTTTACATGCAGTGACTTTGGACTAGTACCAAAATAATGTTATATAGGCATTTCTAGTCACTCTAAATCATTAAATAATGAACTTAAACCAAAGTAATATTGATCCAACCTTTAATTCTCATTCCCATGTGTTAAGATGTGTGGTGATGACATGTGGCCACATGATCCCATATCTTAAGTGGTGAATATTAAATCTTAGTTAATTTTTCAATGAGTAGAAATTACTCTTATAAAATAAAAAGAATGAAACTATGGAATTAAACTTGTGATGCTTGTGATGATAATAGATCATCAAATGTGTGTCTTAGAATTCTACTTAGCTTAGTTAAGTATTGTTTGGTGATTGTGCACTCCCTATGTATTTATAGACGATAGTACCGACCAAGCTTTCGAGGAGGAGGAGTTCTACCCAGAAGAAGAAAACTTCAACCACTTCACCAACCAAGGCAAGCTACTATTAGCAAGCTAGCACTATTTAAGTGCAAGCCACCTTTAACAATGCAAGTTAACACTTGCAAGTTTAGTGTTTAACAGGCTAGGATCAACAAGATGGTTTAGCTAAGATGCCTTAGGCATGCCTTGATCACACCCCTTTGACTATTAGTACCCCAAGTCTTAGTTACAAGTTTTATCCCTCTTAGGTTATACAAAGTTCTTTACTTGTTTTGAAGGTAGCATAAAAAGTATAAAACTTGACCTATTTTAGAACCCTTTAGAGGTCATTCTATGGCATGAGATTGAACCCATCTTTTCCACCTTAGTGAACACTCTTAACTTAGTAGTTAGAGTAGATCAAAAACTTGAGTCACTTTAGATGGGAACACTTGGTGAAAATGAATTATGAAAACCTTAGAATGATGAGTCATTCTATTGAGATGTTTTGACATGTGTTGAGAAACACAAAGGATTGATGTTGATGAAAATGTTGAGGCATGAGACTTAACTCTCTTATAAAACTGAAGGTTGGATTCGGATGCGATACCATTCAAAATTTACCGTACAACCACATTACCTGAATTGGGTAAGGCTTAGCTGGAAATTTATATGCATTAGTATTAGTTCCCTCACGGGAGAGGTATGAACTGAGGCTACCTCTCAATGTTGTCCACCTGTGAAGTGGCCAAGATGACTGATGGTCATGGTTGGGAGGCCATGCTCATAGGAGAGGTGCTTATACTAGGGTGTGTAAAGGAAGGTTATGTTTGATTATCTGCATACTCAGTATGATGATTCAGGGTTATCCCTGACAGATGTATCGAATCTTGTGGTGAAAGTGTACCACCTCTGCAGAGTGTCAAACTATTCGAATAGCCACGTCCGCGGTTATGGACAGTTGGAATGGCCATACTGTTTCGTTGTTAGATGTTTTCTAAATACTTTGAAAAGAATGATGAATCTTGACTTGACCACAACAGGGTTGTGTTTATTACAATAGCTTCCCAACTTAAGTGATTTTAGGACTTTACTTTATCTTTCTTTGCTTCAGAACTCAGCTTAGGTTTCAAACTTAACCTTATAGTTAAGCATAGATTTAGCACTTTAACTTAGATTTATAATACTTTTTAGTGGTAGTTCACGAGTACTTAAAGAGTACTCATGGCTTTTGTCCCTTGCTATTATCATGGCCAGACAATGAAGGAGACTATCAAGATGATGGCCAACAGGACGGCTATGATAACTAGGATCATCTGCCTTCGTCAGCATTGCCTGTGCCCCTGAAGATGGACCCCACCGCTACGCTTATCGTTTATTTCCGCTGCTTGATGTATTAAGACTGGATCAGGAGATCCCTATTTGTGTAAGACCTTATGTATGGTTTGTAATGGATGATGTACTGTGATATCCAATCCGTTATGTCTCGCAAAAATGGTAATCCTGGGATTGCGAGGTATGGCATAACGGGCATCTGGGATTAAAAATCCGGGTGTTCACATAAATTAGGTCTCTACTCTTAAATTCATTATGAAATAAACCTAGCTTTTTGCAAACAAAACTAGAGCTTAAGATTCCTACTAGTTCTACCTTACTTATACTAGTGATAGTTTGCGTGTACTTAAAGAGTACTCATGGCTTTGTCCCTGGCTATTCCCATGGCCAGACTATGAGGAGGACTACCCGGAAGATGGACAGCAGGAGGTCTATGATAACTAGGATCATCTCCCATCGTCAGCATTGCCTGTGACCCTGAAGATGGAGCCCTACTACGTTTACTTTCTGCTGCTTTGATTGTATTAAGATTGGATCATGAGATCCTTTATTTGTAAGACCTTTATTATGGTTTGTAATGGATGATGTACTGTGGTACCAACTTTGTTATGTCTCGCAAAAATGGTAATCCTGAGATTGTGATGTACGGCATAGCAGGCATCTGGACTTAAAAATCCGAGTGTTGACAAGTTGGTATCAGAGCCATCCTGACCGTAGGAGACCCTAGTTAGAATGGACATCTGAAAAACCTAGTTTCAAAACCAAGAAATTTAGTATTTATGAAAACTTATTCTCACTCTTACCCTTGAGATTCTTTCAAAAAGGAGTTCACATGTTACTCAAAACTCTTACAATTCTACATAAAATTTGACACACTTGATCACCTCACTAACTTACTCATCTTCATTGCTTATAGATGGAGGTCAAATATATCAAGTTTTACAAGTTGGGCAATGGAGGGAGCTCATATTTGAGAGGGATTTGGACAAGCTGTCGGAGTATGTTGGATGCCCGCACCCGAGTTCTTCGGAGCACAGCTCAATGACCAATATGGAGGGGAGCTACAATGGCTGATTGTTGCCGACCTGAGAGGCAAAATGGAGCCACCGCTTTTAGAGAAGATTCAGTTCAGAGTCAGGGAGAACAACTAGTTAGACGGTCTAGCCAAGGCAATGCAGGAGGCACTTGCTCGCTTGTGTGCTCAAAACATCAACCAGATCAGTGGCACCCGCTACGCCCACTATGCAAGACATGACTCTACTGGACATCCCTTGGCCATGCTGTCACATATGGAGTTAAGGAATAACGTGGACCACTTGGACTTCATGCTACATGAGACTCAGAAAGAGTTGGACAACACCCGTGCGTATGCCAACCAGAATCATGCGGAAGTCGCTAAAAGGAAGAAGACCCTCGCCATGCTTACTAAGGAGCACAAGTCACTCCTTCTCCTGCGCGATAAGAAGGATCACATCATCGCCCGTCTTCATCAGAAGGTGGCAACCCTGGAGGAGACCATCCATGACCAGGAGATCCAGCTGGAGGAGAAGGAAGAGGAAGGTGAAGACATCCGTGGAGATCCCTACTATTACCTAAGTGATGATGATGACTACCTGGAGGACGTCGCCATGGAGGACCACACTGATGAGGATGATGCTAACTTCATTGATGACGAGGAGCCTAACAGTTCGGATGACTAGTAGTCGCACCTGAGCACGGAGGTGTGAGTTCTACCCGGTCTCACTATATCATAGCTTCACAGAATGGTTCTTAAAACCATCTGTTTTCTAGTTGTGGTGTGTGCTTGTATATTGTGCTTGGAATGAATGAATGAGAAGAAGTTGTTAGTTTTAAAATCCCGAGTCATACTCAAAGTTCAAAGCTTTTTGAAAAAAACCCATGAACCATAGAAATTTCCCTCTTGTCTCATTATCTATCTCAATCTTCAGATGACTCGCGGTAACCCCGGAGGAAGCAGCACATCTCATGACCCAATGCTTCAGATTCTGCAGATGTTAGTTTCAGACCGTGAAGCTGGTAGAGCTAAACGTCAAGCCAACTTAGCCACTCTTCAATGGATAGAACAGATGGCCCACAATAGTCAAGGGCATGGAAACCAAGATCACCATGAATCCAAGCTCAAGAACTTCCAGAATACCAATTCTCCTATGTTTAGCAAGTCTGGGGAGCCCTTAGATGCTGATGACTGGCTGCAGACAATGGAAGACAACCTAGAAGTCGCAGGAGTTGAGGCCAATGAGAAGGTACTGTTTTCCACCCACTATCTGGCAGGCTATGCAGGATCTTGGTGGAACAGCACCCGTACAATGAACGGAGGACAAATGATGACTTGGGATGAATTCAAACTCAAGTTCAGCAGGACCCATGTGCCCCCAAGTTTGATCAAGAGGATGAGGGATGAATTCAGAGAGCTAAAGCAGGGAAGAATGACTGTGATTGAGTACCGTGAATTTTTTTTGTCACTGGCTAGTTATGCCCCTGATGAGATAGACATGGAAGCAAAGAAGAAAGAGAGATTCCTGAATGGCATGCATGATGAGATGTAGACAGTGCTAGTCAACATTCCATTTGATGACCTTGAAGCTTTAGTGGATTCCGCCATTCAGATGGAAGGAAAGATAAACCAAGCCAGTGAGAACCGCAAGCATCATATGATGCACCAACCAGGACCCCACCATACCCCGAAGTATCCCCCCAACCCGTCTGCAGGATATGCCCCCAAGAAACAACAGACCCACAATGAACCATCTAAACTATCCCAATCATGGTGGAGAAAACCTGAGGCCCAGAGGAAACCACAACAACAACCCCGGCAACCCCAATAACATCAACCGTGCACTGCCAAGGTCCAACAACAACAACAACAGCAGCAACAACAATACTGCCCCAAGTACGGGAAGCAATGATGTGCCGGTCGCAGGGAAAGACAAGGCAATGATCACTTGCTTTGAATGCGGAGTCATGTGTCACTATTCCAACGAGTGCCTCAAGAAGCTTGGCGCAGCAACCAATGTTACTACACCTGCCCAATAGCAGCGCTGTGTCCAGCCTGGAAAGAGATTTGCCCCAGGAAACCCGCTCAACCGTACCAGCCGTCTATTCCACATGAATGCTAAAGAAGCCAGGAAGCGCTAGATGTCGTGCTGGGTATGTTCTCTGTTAACTCAGTTCTAGCAAGAGTGTTGTTTGATTCTAGAGCATCGCACTCGTTTGTTACAGAAGAATTTGCATGCACTAGTAAGATTCAACCCACCAATTTGAAGCATGTCATGATAGTTCAAATACCTGGTTCAACCACCAAAGCTACAAAATTTTGCAAGGTCGTACCTATCAGAATCCATGGGATAGATTTTTATGCCAATCTAATAGTACTTGGAACCAAAGGTTTGGAAGTAGTGCTAGGAATGTATTGGATGTCAAAACATCAAGGATTAATCGACTGTGCCAAGAAAGCCATAACCATGACTAGTAGCACCGGAGTATCAGTAGAGCATGTATCTGAGACGCTACCCGTCAATTCAAATGCAACAATAGTTTAACGAAAACCACCATTGACCAAGTCAGAGTAGTCTGTAAATACCCCGATGTGTTCCCAGATGAATTGCCGGGTATACCCCCAGATCGAGATATTGAGTTTATCATTGAACTAGTTCCTGGAACTGGACCCATAGCTCAGAGACCCTATAGTATGAACCCATCTGAATTAGTGGAGCTCAAGAAGCAACTTGATGATATATTGGGAAAAGGTTTGATACAACCAAGTGCCTCGCCATGGAGATCACATGTTCTGTTTGTTGATAAGAAGGATGGTGCCAACCGTTTGTGTACGGATTATCGGAAGCTGAATGATGTCACCATCAAAAAGAAGTACCCACTTCCGAAGATAGAAGATTTCTTTGACCAACTTACTGGTGCCAGAGTGTTTTCTAAGTTTGATCTTATAACTGGTTATCATCAATTGAAGATTCGTGCAACGGATATTCCAAAGACCGGCGTCACCACCAGATATGGATTGTACGAGTACAATGTCATGTATTTTGGATTAACCAATACCCCCGCTTATTTCATGAACCTCATGAATAATATTTTTATGAACTTCCTGGATAAGTTTGTCGTTGTTTTTATCGATGACATTCTGATCTACTCCAAGTCAAATAGGACCATGAACAGCACCTAAGAACCATCATTGTAACCCTTAGAGAGCATCAGTTGTATGCCAAGTTTAGCAAATGTGTGTTCTGGTTAAAGGAAGTAGGATTCCTAGGCCATATCTTGTCGGCAAGAGGAGTTGCTGTCGATCCCGCCAAGATTAAGGATGTCAAAGAATGGAAAGCCCCAACCCACCAAACCGAAGTCCATGCATTTCTTGTATTAGCCGGATATTACCGCAAGTTTGTTGAAGGATTTTCGAGTATCGCCAGGCCGATGACCCAGCTATTGAAGAAAGACAAGAAGTTTGAATGGACGGAAAATGTGAAGCAAGTTTTCAAGATCTCAAGAAGAGATTGATTTCAGCCCCAATTTTGATCATGCCGGATATCAAGAAGCCTTTTGATGTTTATTGTGATGCATCCAAGATTGGTCTCGGATGTGTGTTGATGCAAGAAGGTAAAGTCATATCATACCTATCCAGACAACTGAAGGAACATGAGCAGAACTACCCTACCCATGACTTGGAACTAGCAGCCATAGTTTTAGCTTTGAAGACATGTCGTCATTACCTTATGGGTAACCGCTGTAAGATTTATTCGGATAGGAGCTGAATATGAGGCAAAGGAGATGGATAGAGTTAATCAAAGATTATGACCTAGACATTCACTATCACCCCGACAAAGCCAATGTGGTAGCGGATGCTCTTAATAGATTGCTGTGTAAACTAAACACCATGATTAGGGAAGACCAACCAAGCTTGCATGAGGAAATCGAAAATTTTAGAATGGAGCTAGTTAGCGAAGGGTTTCTAGCTAGCATAGAACTTCAATCCATGTTGATTAGTCAGATCAAGGAAGCTCAGAAAGGAAACGCAAGTATTGATGGAATCAAGCGTCGTATCGGTACATGGAAGGTACCCGGATTCACCGAAGATGAAGGAGTTCTGTGGTACAAAGGACATACCTGTGTGCCAGTAGATTTAGAGTTGAAACAAGCCATTATGCAGGAAGCCCATGATACCCTTTATTATATTCACCCGGGAGGAACCAAGATGTATCAGGATTTGAAAGAGCAATTTTGGTGGCACAAAATGAAGAGAGAATTCAGAAGCTACATAGCCAAGTGTGACATCTACCAGAGAGTCAAAGCAGA